>BPTQ01000002.1:275179320-275591450 GCA_019973895.1 Chrysanthemum seticuspe
TCCTCTACGGATACAAAGGAAAGACGTTATGGTAAAACAACACCACATATTTGTGTTCTCCAAACTACATTTTAAGGAAAAAGTACTTTCTTCACAACTTCAAATAATAACTGTTTAAGACAGGGTAATAGTGAGACTTTTAGAATTGTAACACAAGTTTAACTAAACTATCGTATACTCATTTCAATTGTTACCTTTGTATTTGTAGTAGAAAAGGGAATTCGTATATTTGGGTGTGACGGGATCTTATCAGTAGTTGTTATCAATTTTTTATAAACATTGGTAGAGACGATCACTGAAATATACCAGGGGTATGTAGATCTACTTGTTCAACTGGTCAAAATCAACTAAATACAAGTGAATCTCCCTTACCAAGGGACCAAACAAATCGAAACAACGTTCATAGTGTTTCTACCAGTCTAAGTTTACTTGATAGTTCAAATTCTCACCTAAATTCATATACATCCTGAACCAGTCTCCCTACTGGTTCAGAAACTACGGTCTCTAAAGAAAAATCCTCCGACGGCGTCGCAGTTAAGGAGTGACGCCGTCGCCTTCTGTTTTCAGCAGCTTTGAGTGTCTCGATTCTGACTTTGGCCATTTTCTTCGTATATTCGCGCCTTTTCGTCCAAATAAGTGCCATTCCAGCATTTTGCCTTCAAGAGACCTAAAAAGTGAAAAGGAACGATATTAAGCAATAACGGATACAAAAGTGATCAAATAAGGGTTAAAACGACCCCTCAAAATGGTACCGTTTAAAACCTTATCAACTGTATCTGCCAAATTTTTAATTAATGTTGTTGACATTTCAAATCTTGGTCTAACTGTTGGACATCCCAATGGTACTCAGGCCCTAATTACTAAAATTGGTGACTTAAAGGTCAATAATGACCTAACTCTTTTTGATGTTCTGGTTGTTCTTGAGTACAATGTCAGTCTGCTGTCTGTTCATAAGATTGATAGAGACAATAAGATGTTTGTTGGGTTTAATGAATCTAATTGCTATATACAGGATTTACATCAAAAAAAGATTGTGGGGATTGGTAAACAATGCAATGGGTTATATATGTTTGATATTGATTCTACATGTAAGATTACTTCTAATAACTGCATTTCTGTTTGTCATATTTCTAGAAATCTCTGGCATCAAAGACTTGGTCATCCCTCTGACCAAGTCCTACATATACTTAAATCCACTCTTAAACTTGATAGTTCATTTGAATCTGACCATCTTTGTGATACTTGCAACAAAGCTAAACAAACCAGGGAACCATTCCCTCTAAGTGAACATAAATCAACTAAAACTGGTCAACTTGTTCATCTAGATGTATGGGGACCATATAAAGTCACTAGCAGAGATGGTTACAAATATTTTTTAACTATTGTTGATGACTATTCTAGGGCAGTGTGGGTTTATATGCTTAAGGGAAAAGATGATGTTTATGTTTCCATTGTTAACTTTACTCATATGCTATCAAATCAATTTGAACACAATGTTAAGATTTTCAGAGTGATAATGGGACAGAATTTGTCAATAATAAACTTCAACACTTCTTTCATGAAAAAGGAATTTTACATCAAACCTCTTGTGTTTATACACCACAACAAAATGGTATTGCAGAAAGGAAACATAGGCATCTCCTTAATGTGGCTAGATCCCTTATGTTTTAGGGGGAATTACCTCTATTTCTTTGGCCTGAATGTGTTCTAACTGCTGCCTATGTCATAAACAGGTTACCCTCTTCAGTTCTGTCTGGCAAGTCCCCCTTCTCCCTTGTGTATGGGCATGACCCTTCACTCTCTCTCCTTAGAGTCTTTGGCTGCTTATGCTATGCCACCATTCTCAACATCTCTGATAAATTTGGTAGTAGGTCTGAGAAAAGTGTCTTTATTGGTTATTCAAATGAGAAAAAAGGTTATAAACTTTTGAGCTTAGAAACAAAAAATACCTTTTATTCCAGAGATGTCAAATTTTATGAAACTGTTTTTCCCTTCAAAATGAAAAATACTTTGTCAAAACCTTTTGTTGAAACTTATGTGCCTAAAGATTTAAATCACAAAAATTTCTTTGACTCACAAATAAGTCCCAATGATGAAGGGAGAGTGACATCCTATGATGATGGCACGGTGTTGAGTCATCCTACTAGGGATGATGAACCTGTTGCAACGTCTATAGATGATAATACACACCCTGAGGGCACCATATCACATGAATCACATCCTGCTGATGCATCTTCTGATTCTGCTGATACATCACCTGATTCAAATCAGAACTCTGAACAAGAAGGAGGCTTGCCAGCCACTACTGCTAGAAGGTCAACCAGAGTTTCTAAGTTGCCCAGTAATCTTAATGACTTTATTGTAGAAGGGAAAGTCAAATATGGTGTTGAAAAGGTTGTTAATTACTCTAACCTTAACAAAGATAATTACTGCTTTGCTTCTAGTGTTAATAAAAGTATTGAACCCACCTGTTATGAAGAAGCTATCCTTGATAGTAATTGGGTTGATGCTATGAACTCTAAAATTGAGGCCTTAAATGAAAATCATGCTTGGGATATAACTGATCTCCCACCTAATAGAACTCCCATTGCTTACAAATGGATCTTTAAAATCAAATATAAAGCCAATGGTGAAGTTGATAGATACAAGGCTAGATTAGTTGCTAAAGGTTACAATCAAAGGGAAGGAATAGACTATGATGAAACTTTTTCCCCTGTTGTGAAAATGTCTACTGTTAGATGTCTTATTGCCTTAGCTGTGAAAAACAAATGGCCTCTTTTCCAACTTGATGTTAACAATGCTTTTTTGTATGGAGACCTTGATGAGGATGTCTATATGACCATCCCTAAGGGGTTCTGTAATGAGAATAATAAGAATAAAGTTTGTAAACTTGTCAAATCTCTATATGGCCTCAAACAAGCTCCCAGGAAATGGAATGAAAAACTTGTTAGTGTTTTAAAGGAAAATAACTATGTTCAATCTGTCAATGATCATTCTTTGTTCACCAAAACAGAGAATAACAAGTTTATTGCTCTGCTTGTTTATGTGGATGATATTGTCCTTACTGGAAACTGTATTGATGAAATAAACCTATTCAAAGAGTTTCTAAAATCAAAATTTCATATCAAAGACTTGGGAAACTTGTCTTAAAAACTTGGGAATGACATATGTCTCACCCAAAGAAAATACTGTCTTGAACTCCTAAAAGAATTTGGGCTTCTTGGGTGCAAACCTGTGTCCACTCCTATGGAACCCAACTCTGTTCTTCCATACATTCCCACTGCTGATGATCCCTTACTTGTCAACATCACTGGTTATCAGAAGTTACTTGGGAAACTTATCTATCTCACCCATACAAGACCTAACATCTCATACTCAGTTCATTGTCTGGCACAATATATGCATTCTCCCTTGAAATCTCATCTAGAATGTGCCCTCAATGTTCTGAGATATCTAAAAGGAGATCCAGGAAAAGGTCTGAGGTACAATTTCAGCAACTCTGAAAATCATCTTGAAGGATATAGTGATGCAGACTGGGCTAAATGCAAGAAAACCAGGAAATCTGTCACAGGTTATTGTGTTTTCTTTAATGATTGTTTGATCTCATGGAAAAGTAAAAAATAAAACACTCTTTCAAAATCTTCCACAGAAGCAGAGTATAGATCTATGTCTACTGCTGCCTGTGAAATTATTTGGATTCAAAAAATCTTAAAAGATCTAAAAGTTGATATCAATCTCCCTGTTAATCTTTTTTGTGATAACAAATATGCTTTACAACTTGTTGTCAATCCTGTTTTCCATGAAAGATCAAAACACTTTGAAATTGATGTTCACTTCATCAGGGGAAAAATTGCAAGAGGTGTTATAAGTGCCAAAACGATTGGCTCTTCAAACCAAACTGCAGACATACTTACTAAAAACCTCCCTGTTTATCAGCATAAATTCTTGTGTGAAAAATTGATATTGTTTGATATGTTTGCCCATCAGATTAAGGGGGAATGTTAAACTTTGGGGTATTAATCTGTGACAAACATGTCATTCTAAATTGCTAATGGTTTACATAAATGGTTTAAAGTTCCAAGAAGTTCATTTCTGCTGAAGCATTTCTCATTTCTGCTGATGAGTCATTTATAGCCGTTAGAGGGGTCTTTGTGTATCTTTATCTCCTATTTAATAAGTCCCTTAATCTAGGGTTAGACACACTGAGTGTGCAGTCATTGTCTCACATTCTCTCCTTTCTGATCATTACATTGATTTTGTCTCTTCTTTGTATTTGTATGGTTACTGTCTCATTGACATTAATCTAACCTTGTAACACTTTGGATACTATTGTTGATTTAATCTAAGCCGACTATTGAGGCTTAGGTTTGAATAAAAGTTCTATTGTTTATGCTGATAATTTCGAACAGAAATTCAACCTATAGATGATATGATGAAACATTTATGAGTTTGTTGAGACGGAGCAAATGGTGGAACTGTGGCAACTTTGTGTCAAATGTCTACTAAAGCTAGCTACATGAATATTAGAAGCAATTGATAAATGATTGGCACTAAAAGTATAAGGAAAAAGAATACTGAAGATGTAATTTCATATCAACAAAAAGATGTGTTAAAAAACGGTTACATACCTGTCCGTCTCTATAGAGAGTACCATAAAATTAATGGCCGGATTTGAACTTCCTAATTGCATTGCTTCACAAAATTCAAAAGTATGTTGTTGTTCTATAACTTATCTAGTGCAAATGTGCAAAATGTTCGTTTTGTTTGTAATTATGATTCGTTTGATAATATAGATAAATACTTGCGTATCTTTTTTGTTTAAAATTGAGGTTTTGGATTACAATTTTTCGATTAGGGGTGATTTAAGGTATTAGCTTATTCCTTCGTTAACGATGATTTATACATTTATTTGCTTATTTCTTTTGTGTTTATTTATTTGTAAGGTTAATATTAAGTGAATATGCTTGAATAAACCTTCTTCTTAGGACTATCTTTACCTGTAAATTTACTCGAGTGTAGTAAAAATGACAAGTGTATAGGTTTAAATGAAAGAATTTTTTTTTAACCAAACGGCTACATAACACCGGCACTGCTACTCAGTTATTTTTACTGATTTGAATTATGTCTTGCTCTCGATTTGCTTGTGTGGAAAAGAGTTATTGATTAGCATTCTGCAAGGCAATCCATCAATGTAATTTTTGAGTTTCATCGTTGTTTTCCAAGAATTAATGGATGCAATCTGGTAGTGAGTTCATCACCCGGGAGTGGTATTTAATTTGAACCATGAGAGTCTTGTTATGTCTTTAAGTCTTGTTATGTGCAAAGGCTATTGCCAACAATGTGATTTTTAGTTTCATTACTGTTTACAAGTTACATAACTGATGCATGCATTCTGATAATGAATTCATTAATAATAAAGGAGTACTAGATAGATATCTTAATCAATGACAAATAATAATGATGGAATGCAGAAGGTGTCCCACATCTATTTAAACTTGGCACTCAGCAAGACAGCTCCTTATGTTTTCAGTCCACATATAAGATATCTCCTTCCAACATCTTTTATGTTTTCAGTCCACAAACAGAAATGGAGTCTGCAACTGTGGTTTTGTATCCCTGTCCGATAATAGGACACCTAGTTTCCATGGTGGAGCTAGCCAAACTGATCCACATTCACAACCCTTTACTCTCTATTGTCGTCTTTATAACACCGGCGCCATTTGAAACTGGCTCAACTTATAAGTACATTGATAACGTCGCTGCTACTAATCCTTCGATAGCCTTCCATCGTCTCCCTATGATCTCAATACCACCAGACTTCTCTACTGATTTCATAGACCTTGCTTTCGGTATCCCAGAGCTCTACAACACAATTGTCCATGACACCCTTGTAACCATCTCTAAGAAATCAACCATTAAAGCTGTTATCCTTGACTTCTTTTCAAATGCTGCTTTTCGAGTCGCTGAAAGCCTAGACTTACCAACTTACTACTTCTATACAAGTGGCGCTTCCGGCTTATGTGAGTTTTTGTATCTTACCACTATTCATAACATGACTTCAAAGAACATTAAAGATTTAGATATTTATTTTGATATTCCTGGAGTGCCTCCCATTCATGCTTCTGATATGCCGTCGGTTATGTTTGATAGACAAACCGACATGTATAAAAACTTCATAGATACTTCTAGCAACATGGCAAAGTCTTCCGGTCTTATTGCCAACAGTTTCTCAGGGTTTGAAGAAAGAGCTATTAACACTCTCAGGAATGGTGAATGCATCACTAGTGGTCCTACCCCACCTATTTATCTGATCGGTCCTTTGATTGCTAGTGGAAATCGAGTGGATCCTAGCGAAAACAAGTGCTTAAAATGGCTGAACTCACAGCCGAGTAAAAGTGTAGTACTTTTATGTTTTGGGAGTATGGGTGTGTTTAAGCTAGAGCAGTTAAAGGAAATGGCTATTGGATTAGAGAGAAGTGGGCAAAGATTCTTGTGGGTAGTGAGAGATCCGCCATCAGATGATGAAAACAAGTCGAATTCTGGTGGCAAAGAGCTCAGTCTTGAGGCTATACTTCCTGAAGGGTTTTTAGATAGAACAGAAGATAAAGGTTTGGTGGTGAAGAACTGGGCACCGCAGCCGGCGATACTAAATCATGATTCGGTGGGTGGTTTTGTGTGTCATTGTGGGTGGAACTCGACGCTTGAAGCGGTGGCTGCTGGTGTACCAATGGTGGCATGGCCATTGTATGCAGAGCAGAAGATGAATAGGGTGTTCTTGGTTCAGGAATTAAAAGTAGCACTAGCGTTGAAAATGTCGCTGGATGGATTTGTGACGGCAGAGGCTGTGGAGGAGATGGTGAGGGATTTGATGGTGGGTGTGGAAGGGAAAATGGTGAGAGAACGAGTTTTAGAGATGAGTGTTAAGGCAAAGTCTGCCATGGAGGATGGTGGATCCTCCCGTGTTGATTTCCTTAACTTAATCCAGTCGATCGATCTTGGACTAAAATGAGTGACAGGGAGCCTTTCAATAAGTTTTAATTTTAGAGACTTGATGTGTTTTTATGCTAGTTTTCATGCTATCATAACAATCGATATGCGAGTGTTTTAATTAGTTTGTCAAGTCCAAAACTCACTGTTACACAAATTAGACAGTGACATTCAAACAATAACGTCTTTGATCAACTTTTGAGCTGTGAGTGATTCATCAGCACTCAGTTCTGTTTGTGTTCAAAGCATGAGATAGATTTGTCTTCTCTTAAGTTTTAACAATTTTGCCGCCACTCATACGTGACATCATTTACAGGCTAGAATTCTAAAAAGCCTCTCATGTGTTATACTACTGATATGTTACAAGCAATAAATTTTGTTAAGTGGTATGTACCATGACTTTTTAGTCTAAGCTGAGTGGCCTAAAATAACAATATTCCATGTGGTAAATATTCGTCGTTTTATCAAATCATGTGTTGCGGTGTGAGTTTGTGGTGCACCATACTGTTACGTCCTATCTACTTATATTTTTTATTGATTAAAGCGATATCTTGTTTTTATTATGGTTTATGTAATGGCCCTGTGACAATAGACAAAATGATAACCATATAATCCACTACAATATTTGTCCATTTGCGTCGTTGGCTTTTCAAGTCAGAACTCAATAAGCCAACTTTTAAAAACTCTACCTTATCATAATCCTTAAGTTCATATATACCATCTAACATTCTAACACACAAATAGCACAACATAAATGAATTCTGCTACCGTAGTTCTGTATCCTTCTCCCGGTATCGGCCACCTGGTTTCGATGGTGGAGATTGGAAAACTAATTCAAACACACCACCCTTCACTTTCTGTTATCATATATTGCAACTGTCTCAGCCACCAACCCGTCCCTCACATTTCACCACCTCCCGGCCATCACTCTTCCACCAGGATTCTCTACTGAATTCATAGACCTTGCTTTCGGTATCCCCGAACTTTACAATCCAATTGTCCACGACACCCTTGTAAGCATTTCTGAGAAATCAACCATCAAAGCAGTGATCCTTGATTTCTTTTCAAACGCTGTTTTTCAAGTTGCTTACAGCCTTGACTTATCTACTTACTACTTCTATACAAGTGGCGCGTCTGGACTATGCACGTTCTTATATCTAGCAACCATCCATAAAACGACATCAAAGAATATCAAAGATTTAGATATTTACTTTGATATTCCTGGAGTGCCTCCTGTCCATGCTTCTGATATGCCAACGGTTTTGTTCGAAAGAGAAAGTAACTCGTACAAGAACTTCGTGAACACTTCTATAAACATGGCAAAATCTTCAGGGATCATTGTAAACAGCTTTGTGGGATTGGAAGAAAGAGCTGTTGGCACGCTTCGGGATGGTAAATGCATCCCTGATGGTCCAACTCCACCAGTTTATCTAATCGGGCCTTTGATTGCTACTGGGAATAATGTGGATCCTAATGAAAACGAATGCTTAAAATGGTTGAACTCACAACCGAGTAAAAGTGTAGTGTTTTTGTGTTTCGGGAGTATGGGTGTGTTTAAGAAAGAACAGTTGAAGGAAATAGCTTTTGGGTTAGAGAAAAGTGGACAGAGATTCTTGTGGGTGGTGCGTGAACCGCCAGTTGAGGATGTAAACGAGTCAAGTTCAGGTGCTAAAGATTTCGATCTTGACACTATTCTTCCTGAAGGGTTTCTAGCCAGGACTAGTGATAATGGCTTGGTTGTGAAAAACTGGGCACCACAGCCAGCTATACTTAATCATGACTCGGTGGGTGGATTTGTGAGTCATTGTGGATGGAACTCGTCCCTTGAAGCAGTGGTTGCTGGGGTGCCAATGGTGACATGGCCGTTGTATGCAGAGCAGAAGATGAACAGGGTGTATTTGGTTGAGGAAATAAAGGTGGCTCTAAGGTTGGAAATGTCGACTGATGACTATGTGACGGCAGAGGCAGTAGAGGAAACAGTGACGAAACTTATGAAAGCTGAGGAAGGGAGAGTGTTGAGAGAACGGGTTACAGAGATGAGTTTAAGGGCAAAGGCTGCGGTTGAAGATGGTGGCTCCTCTCGTGCTGACTTCGTTGAATTAACACAGCCATGGACCGACATCAGTGTGTAATAATAAAGATGATCAAGGTACCTTTTGTGTGTGGATAACTAAACCAAAGTTCAGTACATTTCATGTTCTATCCTGAGTTTGTAATTTGTATCTAAACTTTTAGGTAAAAGAACTTAAAATTTCACCAAGTTCTATCAGAATTGTTCCTTCTCGTAGCAAAGCGCTACATTATTTATGCTAATAAACGTGGATGCTAGAGCTATACGAAGTAAGTTACTAAGTTACTTGTCCGTCTTACGTGTCTTGTTTGTAACTTTGTATTCCCTAGTTTTGATATACCATAATATTCTATCCACCAAGTTAACTGTCTACTAATAAAGCTAAGCTACATGACTAGAAGCAATTGATGAATGATTTGCACTAAAAAACCTCTACTGAAGATATACTTCTATATAAATACATGTTTGTCTGTATAAAGAAAAGAAAAGAAAGAGGAGTGAAGGGGAGTGGAAGTTAAAGGAGGGTGGTGCACTGGTGCTTTGTTTTGTGTTATGGGCCTGGCTATGTTTGGCGACACATACACATAGCACCAGTGGTAACAACAAGTAGTAAGCAGTAGTTGTTTATTTAAAACAGTGTTTGGTTCCTAACTGTAACTGCAAACTGTAATTATAAAGTGTAAAACAAGCAAATAGTTACCGCTTGTTGCTTGCCACTTCTTCAATAAGCATTTAAGATTGAAGTTGATTATGTTTCAAACGCTTGTTGAGGTGTTGCCAAACAAGCAAATGCTTACCGTTTGTCGCTCCTAAATGCTTTCAAAAGCTTGTTGCCAAACATGACTGTGTGGATACAAGAAAATGGAGGTAAAAGTGGAAGATAGCAAAATTTAAATTTATTATTTTACAATTATACCATTATGAAAATTAATGCAAAGTTAGGTAAAGAGAGTAAGGGATTAAGTCGTACAATAGCAACGCATTTTCAGTTTTGTACCATTTTGGTACGTGTACTTTTTTTGTTCTACTTAATGTAGGGATGAGCACGGTATCGGTCCCGTACCGAATTAGTGGTACCGATTTTTTCCCGAGCATAAATTAGTGGTACCGGTACCGTACCGAACGGGATTCGGATACCGGTACCGGTACCGGGAAATCGGGTTTTCCCCGCTTTTTTCGGGAATTTCCCGATTTGGTACCGGTCCCGTACCGAATTAGTGGTGCCGATTTTTTTTTCACCTTATTTCGTAGTCCCGGTACCGTACCGTATTTCAAGAATCGGTACCGTTTCGGTACGGTTCCGGTTCGGTTCCGGGATTCGGTTTGAAATGCTCATCCCTAACTTAATGTAATGTACTTTCAGTTTTTGTGCTACTTTGGTACGTGTACTTTTTCTAAGTGTTCCAAATTGGTACGTGCAATGATGTACCAAATTGGAACACTTATGGAAAATACATTGCTATTCTACAACTTAAACAAATTTAAAAAAAAGTACACGTACTAAAGTAGCACAAAAATCGAAAGTACGTTACATTAAATGGAACAAAAAAATTATACATACCAAAACACGACACTTTGAAAAGTATATTGCTATTGTACAACTTAATCCCAAAAGAGTAACATTACAAATATATAAGGGTACTTTTGTCAAAATATTGAAGTGGTTTCTTTTTTCTTCGTTAGCGGCCCAAATGTGGGCAGTGATCATAAGAAAACAAAAAAGCATACAAAAAGAATACAAAAACTTTTTAATTTCCTTACTTTTCCACCACTTTTCGCTTAAAAGAAAACAAAAAAGCACAGTGATCATAACGTATATCATCTTGGCCCTATATAACAAAGAGCGTTAACCTCTATGCAAATGACACAAGAACACATACAGAACACACACATAAATCTACTAATAGATCTAGCTAGTACATGACTAGAAGCAATTGATGAATGATTGGCACTAAATATCCATGTCAATAAGATGTATGTAAAAATGGTTACATACGTGTTTGTCTGTATAAAGATTACCATAAAATTAACTTTCAAAGGTCTACCAATTTTGAACTTTATTCGGTTAGATGATAGATATGGCTCAAGCCTAATTTGACTTCTTTATTTGGTACATGTAAAGTTGTGTGTTGTTGGACCTTCATTTTTAGGACGTTTAGCAACTTTTTTTCTTTCATTTTTATGCGAGTTAACTTATAGGAGCTATAATGGTAATGATTAAACATAAACTTAGCAATTTTTGTGCGGCTACAACGTATCTATAACTACCTAATAGCTTATTTGACATTCTACTTTTATATATAACCATAATTTTGCCCCTACAAAAAAAATGTTTAAGTTCCGTTACTGGTTAGGGTCAATTAAGGTTAGGTTATCTTATCTTATATATGTTATAAATAGTTGGTTAATAAACATAACACCTTACAGGGAATTTCAGTGTTCTACATGGTATCCGAGTTTTCGGTAAGATCCACCAACAATAATTTGCTATCCTTCGGTTATCGGCTACTCGTTGATGATCCGGAGGGACTCCAATTATTTTGGTTTTATCGCTTTTGTTTAATTATGATTTTCTATTTTTATATTAGATGATACATATGACAAAGTCTGATGTGAGGTTAGAGTTCATTAAGGACAGGTTATCATATGTAAATAATAAATCGTTGAAACATAACACCTTACGAGGAATTTCAATGTTCTACATATTCTGATTGGCTGATTGCACTGATTCACGAAAATCATAGTTTGAATCAATATGCTTAAGTGTTTAACTGCCTGTAAATAAAGTAAATTGCAAACTCCAAAGCACTTACTACTTACTAGATCAAAAGTCATATTTGGACCTCAAACTCAAAATGATAAAACTATACCTCAATGATATTGGCCCAATGAATATAACTGTCTAAGTCGGCCCATGTAGCACCTTTTAACAGCACCTGCCACTGGATGTGACTTCCAAAAAAGAAAAAAGAAAAAAATCTTCACTCGACGAAATAATGGTGCAGGTAAACCCATCCCTAAAATATAATATGTATAATTCCATTTGAATTTGTCTTTGTGGCCTTATTAAGAATTTGTTTTATTTGGAGAGAGTCACAAGTTAAAGTCACTAAATTTGATAGAGATTCAAGAATATAAATAATATTTTCAAGTCATATATATATATATATATATATATATATATATATATATAGTGTGAGGTTATTGTAAGAACCAAATAAATTGCGAGAACTGCGAGAACCGATCTAAACCATCCATTTTTCAATCAATGGCAAAGATCATAGATGGCACAAATGTAATAAATTAAAACTTAAAGTCTCATTTGAAAAAGGACTAAAGGGCATTTAAGGAATTTCTCACATCCTAAAAAACTGCCACAAATTTATCTCTCAAATATCAATTTACGTCTCTTTCCCTGCATCTTCTCTCTTCACAATTCTCAAAATAAAAACCCTAATAACCGCCGCTCTCTTCCCCTCTCCTTTCTCATTTGCATCTGGAAGTATTCATCACAACCACTTTGTCAACACAAACCGCCCAATCGACACCCCAAAACCTTCGATCTGTGTAGCGAACCTCATAAAAAATCTAACAGTGGACCCCTATAACCCCATCTCCAACAACCATTTTGATCGACTTATGGTGCATGGTTAAATTATGACCCCTACCTGCTAAACGCCCCCTCACATCTGTTGTTGGTTCATAAGCGCTACTTGGACACATGACACATCGGGGTGAAACGTTGTCCCAAGATCGAGTTCGATTGTTGGTTCATTAATCTGTACTCATGCGCACCTGCAACATTCAAGAGTTAAATAAGGTTTTTTTTCAATTATATTTAAAAAAGGTTTTTTTTCTAGATTCAAAATGGTTTTTTTTTTTCTAGATTCATAGCATCTCTGTTTTTGGAAGAGAAACAGAGATAAAGCAAGGTAGATGAACAGAACGATATGTGTCGGCAAAGATTATTGATTTATCTTTTATTATTGGGTCATTGGTTTTTTTGATATATTTCAGTAGTAAGAGACACGTATTAGAGTTATGTTGAAGGTATTGATAGTGAAGATGGGAAGAAAAATGAGTTATTGTTTCATTTAGAAGATTTACTTTGTTGAAGGTATTAGAGTTTTGATATGTTTTATGTTGAAGGTATTAACAGCCCCACGTTAATGCAAGTTGTTTCTGAACTCATCTCTTTACTTTGTTTTATGCAGGGAACCACGTGGATTTGGTTTTGTGTCGGCAATTAATGCGTCGGCAATTATTCTTTCTTTTTATTATTGGGTCATTGGTTTTTTTGATGATGTAAACTTTATCATCAGTCAAAGGAGACAAGGGTATAAAGGTTAGTTCACTTTAACTTTATGTGCGCGGATAAAAATCCTCCGTGTACATAACAACAGGATGACTGATTATCGATTGGTCCCTTGCAGGTTTTGTGATAGTCGTGACTGGCAATGAGGAAAATGAGGAAAAACACATGTGCACAAAGAGATCGAGAGTGGCCAATGAGGAAAAACACATGTGTAGAAAGTGGCCAATGAGGAAAAACACATGTGTACAATGAGAAAAAACAAAAGACATCGAGAGTGGCTAACGAGGAAAAACACATGTGTAGATTTCATGGGTTATTTTAAATATTGTATTATGCACATGTGCACGCTTCATATATTTGTAAAAAAACATATTTATGTAATATTTTTAATAAAGTTGTTTGTATAAAATTGCATAAATGTATTAATAAAGTTTTGTTGTTTGTATACATACTTATGTAATATTTTTATAGATACATGTGCAAATACAAAACACCTATGCAAAAAAAGGGAAAATACAATTATCAAATAATGCAAAACACATGTGCACACAATGTTAAAAAAAACACACATGTAAAAAAAACACCTATGCATAAACAAAAAATACAATTATCACATAATGCAAAACACATGTGCACCCAATGTTACAAAAAAAAAAAAAAAAAAAAAAAAAAAAAAAAAAAAAAAAAGCCCCTAAAAATACGGGAACTAAAAAACGTTTTTTGTAAAAAAAAATCAAATATAAAAAAAAGTAATTTTACCATTATACCCTTTTGAATTAAATAATAAAAATTAATATAAGAAAAAATCTGATTGGTTGATGCTGGTTCTCGCAGTTCTCGCAATTTATTTGGTTCTGAAAATAACCCTTCCCTATATATATATATATATATATATATATATATATATATATATATACTAAAAGGCAAGACCTTAAGTTTTGCAATGCAAACATTAATTGCAAACTTTTCTAATTTGGCAAAAATAGTCTCTGAGGTTCAAGTGGCGCTGCAAAATAAGTCCTGCATCATTAATTGCTATCTACAGCAATCTGACAAAAATAGTCCTTAAGGTTTAAGCGATGTTGCAAGGTAAGTCCTAACCAAACACTAAATGCAGAGTTTCACAACTTGGCAAAAACAGTCTCTGACGTTTAAATGTCGTTGCAAAGTAAGCCCTGTAGCATTAATTGCTATCTATAGCAATTTGGCAAAAATAGTCCCTAAGGTTTAAGTGTCGTTACAAAGTAAGTCCTTTGAAGCCAATCCCGCTGCATCACGCGGGTTTCTGCACTCGTTTTATACTTAATATCACAATCAAATGCAACGTTAGATTGTTTAACACGTAAGAAAAAGTATTTTTACACCATCCATAGAACTTTCCGCCAATGTCGATTTTTTATCCCAACCTTTCTAGAACTACCTTGTAGTTGAAGTTGTCAACTTTAGGTTAGATCAACTATTCTATATTTTCTATAGTCCACGTATAAGTTTTGACAAAAAAATATAAGTTTTAAATCGATATAGACCGTTGTCGCTAAAATATATTTTCATAAGTGAATGTAATTTTAAAAAGAAAAATGATTGGTAGGCCTAAGTGATGAACCTAAAAAGAGACCTACAAATATTATTGATCTATTTAAAAAATGATTGGTGAATATGAGGAGAGAGAAATGATGTATTTTAAAAATTGAATATGTATATAGGGTAGGTCTATTTGTAGGTCTAATTAATAGGTCTATTTATCATTACTCTTTTAAAAATATACACACTATCTGTAGTTTAGTCTAGCCTAGATCAATGTATGTTGCTTTGTTATTTTTTACGAGGCTGCTTTCAAAGCAACTTATTTCATTGTAAAACTCCGGCTACTGAAACTCACGAGATGAGAAATCCCAGTTAGATTTACACACGCCTACATATTAGAATTGAAAACGTTAAAACATAAACTATTATCATAGATTAATAACTAATCATATTTGAAAGAAGAAAACGTGTATATAAATCTAGATTCGCAACAATTTCGTTAACTTTCAAAGAGATGAAAAGAAAAGAAAGAAAAATATCGATCAAACGTGTTAGAATAAAAAGCCAATGAAAATGTCAAAGTATCTAGAGCATAATAAAAATATATAGTCAACAAAATCAAACGCTATCACCAATTTATACATGTCTCATCATATCACCATTATATAACCATTTCAATTCCTAGTATTAATTCCTTCATAACAATTCACAAACCAAATATTTCCTTACACCATAAACCCTAAAAAATGGTTCCAACCAACCCGTACGGCCATGTCAACGATCAAGACCTATCTTTCGTCGCAAACGAAGCCCGTCGTAAAAGACGACGTCGTTGCCTCATGTCTATAGTCATAATCACCACATGCATCGCAGCAATCATTCTCTTATTCTCTTTAACCGCAGGCAGATTCCGTACTCCTAAGTTTCGTGTCAGGTCCGCCACTTTTGGAACCTTCAACATCGTAAACTCAACAACAAACGCTTCATTCGATATACAAATGAACACAGAATTCGGTATCAAAAACACAAATTTTCGACGTTTTAGGTATCGTAGCACGACAGTTGAGTACTACTATCAAGACCGAAAAGTTGGAGAGGGGAATGTTTATAATGAAAACGTGAAAGCTAGAGATACGAGGAAGTTTGTTGTTCCTGTGATATTGTCTTCGTCGAATGTTACTTCGTCGTCTGAGTTACGAAATGATTTGAACGTTGGTGTTTTGCCTTTGAGGAGCAGGTCGAGATTAACCGGAAAGTTTAAGATACTAGTCGTCTTCAGAAAGTATAAGCATGTTAACATGGATTGTACTATGGACCTTGTGATTGCAAGTAGAGTGCTTAGAAACATTTCTTGCCGTTAATATGGGTAAAACATAATTAGTACGTACATAGCTACATATGCGTTGGTCTTTTGTGTAATTTTGTGTTTGTGTATATTCATTGTATTGAGAAATGATGAGATTATTTTAGTTAAATAAAAAGGTTTATAGGATAATTTTATTTATTTATTGTTGTTAGTGGAAACGACTATACGAGTCTCTTTTGATGGCTGAAGCTGTTTCTAGAAACCCTAATTGTTTAATCTTTATTTTAGACTTCATAGTTGATATTTTAGGGAAACGGAGCTAGTAGGATTACGTTGAGTTACCGCTAACCAATTCACTTCATTCATTAGTTATTTAGATTACAATTCGTTTCTCTACTAGTCTTTTACATTCAACCTCTTTTATTTTATAAACATGTTTACAAAATTTATAAGTGAATAAGTTAAATAATAAAAAACATCACTATAGATTAACTTTTGACATGAAATTTATCACGATGACTTTTTACGTTAAATATGACGGGCTCCAGTTAACTAAAAATTCTAACTCTTCCTCTGCATATTTTAAAGCATGATATGGATATAAGATTGTTAATCTTTATCGTATCAAAGTCAGGTGCTAATTATCACGAGGTAGCTGCTAAGCAAGAAGCTGCATCAAGATTCAACTTAACTTGAAGCTAGTAAAAAAAAAAAAAAAAAAAAAAAAAAAAAAAAACTGGCTCATATCCAATCTAGCTCGCAAGGTCATGTTGATAAAAGAAATGGATTTAAAAGTTACACGACAACAAATATGGTTCACCGTATACCACACACATTATATTATATATATTAACTAAAAGGCAGGACATGGGGTCTTCAAATGACACGTGTCTTAGCATTAATTGTCAACTTTCGCAAGTTGGCAAAAATAGTCCCTGAGGTTTAAGTTTTGTTGCAAAGTAAGTCCAAGTTGGCAAAAATAGTCCCTAAGGCTTAAGTGTCGCTGCAAAGTAAGTCCTTTATAGCAATTTGGCAAAAATAGTCCCTATCCAAATTCACGGCTACAAAAGCAATCCCGCTGCATCGCGCGGGTTTCCACACTCGTTAGTAGCGATACACAAGGATGGCATAATATCTCATTATATACATTTTTGTTTTTCTCATTTATAAAATTTACCCTTTTGGCTATTTATTTGGCATAGTGTAGGCTCTATTGTACAAAAGTGGTACCATGTGAAGTGTGAGCCTTACGTATATCCAAAGGTTATAAATAGCCCCATACGTGGCGGTCCGGCATGACCAAACCTCACACTTTAGCGTTTAATGCGAAGCTTTTGCGTTTATAAAACATGACATAAGGCGGCACAATATATGAAAAAGTTTATATATTTATATTATATTTCATATATATCGAATTGACAAAAAAAACGTAGCATAAGACAGCATAACGCTTAACGTGGTAACATGATCAAGTCTTACACTTTTACGATGCTTTTACGCGCCTTTTAAAATCATACGTATACCTCCCTTGAAAATTTTCAGTGGGATTAATTTTTATTACATTTTTGATCCGATGTATAAAAATCATAAACATCACATAATTCAGTAGTCCTAATAAAAATATGGGACGAAATAATGCGTTGAGGTAATAGGATGAGGCATCATTAGGGCCCAACGAGCTAACTCCCTTTGCTCTGCAGCGTTGGATACGCGTATTTTTAGTTTCGAAGAAAAATGATTGATAAAAGTATCATATTTGTTATCTTTTGTTTTTTAAGATAGTGAACAAATACTTTTGCTTTTAAGTATAGTTTTTCTTTTTCTTTTTCTAATCTTTTGTGGGTATCGATGACCGGTGATGATAATTTTACCTTTCCAAATTACATAAATAGTCCCTTTAAGTTAGCGAAAATTGCATCTACCGTCCCAACGGTAAATTACATAAATGGTCCTCATCGTTTGGAGAAATTTGCCTCCACTGTCCCTAAACTTTTTTTTATTCATTCTTATATGTTTTCGTCCGTATTATACGTTATTATCCGCTTTGTATTAGTCCGTTTTTATCCGCTTATATACATTTTTATACATTTTCGTCCGTTTTTATACGTTTTCGTTCATTTTTTCGTTTTTCGTCCGTTTTTATACGTTTTCATCCATTTTTATCATTTTTCGTCGGTTTTTATACGTTTTAGTCCGTTTTATTTGGTTTTGTTCTTTTTTTTGTTTTCATCTGTTTTATTACGTTTTCGTCCTTTTTTTATATGTTTTCGTTCATTTTTATACGTTTTCATCCATTTTTATCCACATTTATACGTTTTAAACATTTTCGCCCGTTCTATACCTTTTCATCTGTTTGTATACATTTTCGTTCATTTTTCTTACGTTTTTATCTGTTTTCATATGTTCTTATACGTTTTTGTATGGCTTTGTATGTTTTTATATTTTTTTGTCCGTTTTTATACATTTTCATCTGTATATCAGTTTTTGTTCTTTTTTATCATTTTTTGTCCGTTATTATACGTTTTTATACTTTTCATCCATTTTTATTTGTTTTTGTAAGTTTTCGTCTGTTTTTATACGTTTTCATCAGTTTTTATCAGTTTTTGTTTATTTTATACGTTTTCATCTGTCTTCATCCATTTTTTACGCTTTTATACTTTTTCGTCCACTTTTATTCGTTTTCGTCCGTTTTTATCAGTTTATTTTACATGTTTTCATCCGTTTTTATTAGTTTTTGTCCGTTTTTATGTGTTTTCATCTATTTTATATGGTTTTATTCGTTTTTGTACGTTTTCGTCTATTTTTATATATAATCATCTATTTTTATACATTTTTGTACGTATTTATGCGTTTTGATATGTTTTGTACGTTTTCGTACGTTTTGTAACCTTTATAAAAACGGACCAAAATTGATAAAAACAAATAAAAACGGATGAAAACGTATAAAAGCGTATAAAACAGAAGAAAATGTATAAAACAAACGAAAACGTATAAATCGGACAAAAACTGATAAATAAAACGTATAAAAACGTATGAAAATGAATAAAAATGGACCGAAAAAAATATAAAACCGTAAGAAAACATATAAAGACGAATGAAAACATATAAAAACAGACGAAAACGTATAAAAACGGATCAAAACTGATAAAAATGAATAAATACGTATAAGATCTTACGAAAATGAAAAACTATGGACGAAAACGTATAAAAACGTATAAAACGAACGAAAACGTAAGAAAAATGGACGAAAACAGAAAAACGGACAAAAACAGATAAAACAACCGTATAAAAACGGACAGAACTGATAAAAATGGATGAAAACGTATAAAAACATATGAAAAATTGATAAAGACGGAAGAAGATGTATTAAAACGGAAGAAAACGTATAAAAACGGATGAAAACGTATAAAAAATGGATGATAATAGATAAAATTGTATGAAAACATAAGAAAACGGACGAAAGCTGATGAAAACGTATAAAAACACATGAAAACGTAAGAAAGCGAATGAAAATGTTTTTGAACGGATGAAAACGTATAAAAATTGACCAAAATAGTCATCACAAGTTTTCGCAAGCACAGTGGATGCAATTTCCGCAAATTCACAGGGCAAAATAGTCAGCATAAGTTTTCAGTACCAATAAAAGATTAAAAAGTTGTACTTTTATCATTCATTTTTCTTATTTTCAATTTTCTTAGAGAAATCACAATTTCCACATTGATATATTTACGTTTAAATTACATGACTTACTTCTAGAATATATAGTTATTCTAGACACATTTTCATAAACAAGTCTGGTCCGTTTAAATAAATCGAAAGCAAGGGTAAGCATCAGATTAATGCTTATAGATTGCTAGAAGGAAGTTAGAAGATTGGTAAGAAAGTATGAGTTTAGGTAGATATCGAGCTCAAGTCAATGTTGTACCCCTGAGAGTCTAAATGGTTTTGTAAACGTGTTGTCAAATGTCAAAATGAATGTCATAGTCGTTGAATGTAATTGAGTCATCAATGGTCCTCGTCAAAGTATGGTTTAAGTATTTGTAGTCTTGTTTAAAGGGGCGTTTGGTACAATGTCTTTTTATACCCATTTTGGTTTGTAAACGGGTTAAAGATAATGAATACGATTCATTACGTTAAGTTAATGATTTCTGGAGGGTTTGAGGTAATATGAAAATGGTATAAGTTGAATGTAATATAAACGGGTCAAAATGGGGTTTGGTATAAAACCCGTTAAATTGAAAAGTGGTATTTCGAAGGTCAAATGGTAAATTTTTTTATTGGAAATGATATTTATAATGTAATTGTAAAATCCGGAAGTTTTGGTGTTATGTCATGTTATAGAGGTTGTTTTCTGGAAAATGGGTAAAAATTGCACAAAATAGTTATGCAGAAAAAAGGGTGTTTGAGACAAGGTCTATTTTAACCCATTTTGGGTCAAACGGGTCTAGAATTTTGGGAAACAATGCACATTAAGGGGTCCTTAGTGCACTTTAGGGTTTTTAGTGCACAAGAAGGTAATAGTGCACATAAGGATGTGCTTAGTGCACCTTAAGGTTCTTTAGTGCACAAAAAGGTAATAGTGCACATTAAGGTTCTTTAGTGCACAAAAAGGTAATAGTGCACATGAGGAGTTGCTTAGTGCACTTTAGAGTTCTAAGGGTATATATTTCGTTACATAATACTGATGACTTATAGAACGTATAGCAGGCCTACTCGGCCTAATCCATGCTATACACATAATGGGCCCAGGCCCAACAACGAGAACTACTACGAACGATGGACCAACAGTAAGCCCAATAACGAAATTGGCTATAGTCCAGACTAAAAGACGCACGCAGGATACTTAGCAGACCGAACCTCTGGCCGCGGAAGGTATCTTGTGTCCGCATCTGCGATTACCACGGAACCTTGTCCGACAAGGGTCCAACTCGGGCAACTAACTACTATATGCGAGTAACTAGGAAACCCTAGCGGTAAACCTCGCCTATAAAAGGGGCTCTAATCCCCATACAAGGAACAACTTTCTCTCTCATAATAACACAAACATACTTTTATTTCTCTGAAAAGAATGTGTACTTACTCTCACGTCGGAGTCTAATCGTGGGGTCTGTCCCCACGGTAAGGCTAACGATTTACTCTTTCTTATGCAGGGAATTCAATCAAACTACTTGGATTAGTACAAGATCAGCCCACCAACAGCTTGTTAGCTCAATCCAACAAGCAAGACTGACACCCATTGCAACCCGTCACGCTTTTTGTACTAACAAGTTGGCGCCATCCGTGGGACCCAGTACACAACTGCGTTCTAGAAAATACTTACCATGGGCACTCGGTCCAAACCAAATCCCGCTCTTGTATCCACGCTACGGAATACAGCGGAAAGATAAAATCAATCAACTTCGACGGATCTTGAAGGGCCTGCGTCCGACGCAGCCCTCCGGGAGTACTGTGACAAGTATTTCGACCAGATCTTACCTATTGTGACAGAGAAAGTTCGAAAACAGGAAGAAAGAACCAAAGAGGTGAAAGCACTGAAAACTCGGGCGAATCCCCATAAAGCCTCGCATCACCATGAGTTATAAATGCCAACGGGAAGAAGAGACTTGACGAAACAACTCAAGTCCAAAAAGCGTCGGAACACATGATAACGCTACACGCGTCGTTCGGGGTCAAGGAAACTTCCTTTTCTTCGAGCAAGTTTTATAACACCCTAGGCAGTGAACCTAATCGTTGTAGTGTAGTAATTAGGGTAAGCCACGGGTATTGATATCGTTCTCTAGGGGAATAGGAATGCTAGTAAGGAGTTACTACGCTAAGGTTAAGGTTGAGGAAGATTATTTTTTATCTTTTTATATTTTATGAAATGGAAAGGTACGAATCTCGGGTATTGGATTTGGGGGGTTGGTATTTCTACCGATTACTCTACTATTATCTAATTATCTAAACTAAGGTTGTGGGAGTCTATGTCTAATTAATGTGTGCTCGTATGATAAGTTAAAGATGTGTTTACTTAGGTTGTACTACTCCTTAATTATCTTCTATTGATGGTTGAGTTGTCACGTCCTTATTCCCAGTTGCGTTGTGTGTCTAAAGTTGTAGGGTATGCGTTTCTCCCTAACTCTTTGAACTTACCAAAGGGTCTCGTCTACAAACCCACTAGGGATGATAAACTCCTACTCTAAGGCGCTCTTTGGATGGTTTAGCCTACAACTACTCAGGTAGTTATATTCTAAGGTTCACAAAGATGAATCAAGCATTAAGTACACAACGAATGACCTATCACATTACTAGATCATTAATCAACTAAGATAAGAAACAACCAATCAATATTCAATAATTAAGTTTCATACTTTCTAAGCAAACACACAAATAAATTAGCCGGACATGGAGAACATGCAAGCATACACACAAATAATCAAAGACATAATTGAATTAATGAAGTAAAGACTTATCTTGATGTAAGATAGGGTTTAAAACCCTAAAATACTGTACAAGACACCTTAGGTTCGGTTTTAGGTTTTTACTCCAAAGACTCTCCACACAAAGACTGAAAAAATTCGGATTCTATATATAAGATTACAATTGCGACGGCGTCACCTTATGTCCGTGACGCCGTCCTCTTCAGCTTCTGACGTCTGGATTGCATCTAGGCCGTCTAAGTAGCGACGGCCTACTCTTTTACAACTAGACGTCGTCACTTGAAAATACGAGTTTTGGGTTCTGGACCGTCACAATAATTTTGGGACGGCGTCGCCATTAACAACAGACGCCGTCGCCTTCTAGTTTCAGCAACTGTGAGTGTCTCGATTTTGACTTTGGCCATTTTCTTCATATATTCGCGCCTTTTCGTCCAAATAAGTGTCATTCCAGCATTTTGCCTTCACGAGACCTAAAAAGTGAAAAGGAACGATATTAAGCAATAACGGATACAAAAGTGATCAAATGAGGACTTAAACGACCCCTCAAAATGGTACCTTTTAAAACCTTATATATAGAATCCGAATTTTTTAGAATCCGAATTTTTTAGTATTAGTGTGTAGTCTTTTGGAGTAAAAACCTTAACCGAACCAAGGCTATCTTGTACAGTATTTTAGGGTTCCAAACCCTATCTTACACCAAGATAAGTGTTTTACTTCATTAATACAATTATGTCTTTGATTATTTGTGTGTATGCTTGCATGTTCTCCATGTCCGGCTAATTTACTTGTGTGTTTGCTTAGGGAATATGAAACTTAATTATTGAATATTGATTGGTTATTTCTTATCTTAGTTGATTAATGATCTAGTAATGCGATAGGTCATTCGTTGTGTACTTAATGCTTGATTAAATCTTTGTGAACCTTAGAATATGACTCCTTGAGTAGTTGTAAGCTAAACCATCCAAAGAGTGCCTTAGAGTAAGAGTTTATTATCCCTAGTGGGTTTTGTAGACGAGACCCTTTGGTAAGTTCAAAGAGTTAGGGAGAAACGCATACCCTACAACCTTAGACACACAACGCAACTAAGAATAAGGACGTGACAATTCAACCACCAATAGGAGAAAATTAAGGAGTAGTAAAACCTAAGTAAACACATCTTTAAACTATCATACGAGCACACAATAATTAGACATAGACTACATACACCTTAGATTAGATAATTAGATAAGTAGAGTAATCGGTATCAATATCAACCCCCCAAATTCAAACCCCGAGATTCGTACCTTTCCTTTTCTTAAAAATATAAAAAGAAAAAAAAAATAATCTTCCTCAACCCCAACCTTAGCGTAGTAACTTCTCACTAGCATTCCTATTCCCCTAGAGAACGATATCAATACCTGTGGCTTACCCTAATACTACACTACAACGATTAGGTTCACTGCCTAGGGTGTTGAAAAATTTGCTCGACGAAAAGGAAGTTCCTTTGACCCCGAACGACGCGTGTAGCGTTATCAAGTTTTTGGCGCCGCTGCCGGGGAATAGAATAGCTAGTTAGTAGTCCACCTCGTTTAGGTTTCTTTACTTGATTCCTATCAAGTAAAATTTTTTCTCATTTTTAGCTTTCTCTTAGTCTATCCCCCTTCTTCGTGACTTTTGTTCGTAATCCCATCACTTTTCATCATAGAAGGTGATAACCACCCACCACCAATTGACCCGCCAAGAGCCCGTACTCTTGGTGAATACTCGAGACCAAGCCACTTAGGCTATAGGAACACCATTGAGCTTCCCGACCAACCCCAAACTACGGCCCTGCGATCCGACACCATCCGGTTGGTGCAAAACGGATGTGCATTCCATGGACTTCGTTCCGAAGATTGAAATCAACATCTTAGAGATTTCCTTAAAATTGTCGATTCCATCGACCTCGATGCTACTACTCGGGAGACCACGCACCTGCGTCTCTTCTAATTCTCTCTACGGGACCAAGCTAGTAATTGGCTTGAGCGACTTCCCGCCGTCTCCATCTCAAGTTGGGATGATCTTACCTCTCGCTTCCTTGCTCAATTTTTCCCACCGGGGAGAACCACTAAGCTTAGGAATGACATCTTGATGTTCCAACAACGTCAAGGTGAATCTCTCTACGAAGCATGGACTCGATTCAAGGAATTACTTCATAAAGTCCCTCATCACGACATTGATCTTTGGCTCCAAGTCCAAATCTTTTATGATCATGTCAACTTCCCCACCAAGCGATCCATTGACCAAGCGGCCGGTGGAAAATTTAGTGATCTCACCGCGGAAGAATCATGGGGTATAATAGAGGACCTTGCCCTCTATGACAACGAAAGTTGGGATGACCCCCGTGAGCTGCCCAAAACCGTTAAGGCAATCTCCTTGCCTCCCATTGACTCACAACCTTCCGACCGTAGGATGATCGAACTTGAAGATCAAGTAAAATTCCTAATGAGTTCCTACGAAAATCCTAAGTCTTCACACCATGTGAACAAAGTTTCTTCCTCGTGTGAGCCGTTTTGTGATCCTCATAACACGCGCACTAGCACCCGATCCCCCGAACATGCTTCCGTTGATTACGCATCCTCGCGTATTAATGGAACGGGAGGAAGATTCCCTACAATACCCGGACCTAGGAATTTCAATGAAACCCGAGAGGCATGGAAAGGCAAGCCCGACTTCTACTGGGGACAAACCAAAGAATTCACTTCCAATGATTTTTCATGGCCCCCACCTAACGGTCCTAACCAACAAAACATCGAAGGGATGTTGCAGAACCTAGTTGCATCCCAAGAATTCCAAATAAGCCGAAATGGATAGGAAGATAGACAACCTTTTGAAAGCCATAACCAATAGTGATAGGAAGGTTAGTGTTATCTCAACTCCCGAGCCTTCCGGTGTAGAGATTAAGGACCCAAGTAAGCTAGCTAAGCACGTTCAATTCGTCAATACCATCGCCTTAGTAAAACTTAATGGAACAAATGACGAAGAGGACCATACACTTGAGAATAATGAAACGACCAAGGAAGTAGATGAAGTAGACAATGACTATTTCAATAAGTTTCCTACGGAAGAAGAATTATCTCGCCACCCTCACTTAGTGTGTGACCTCCGTCACATGTATGTCAGGAAAAGCCCTAGAATCAAGTTTGGGAACCCTTGGAATCTTAACATACCATGTTTCATAGGACACCTTTTTGTGGCAAAGGCCTACATTGATCGCAAGTCCCCAATCAACATAATGACTAGCACCTACTACAATTGGGTAATGAAGAAGCCTATTCCAACTAGGCAAGACCCCAATGATCCTAATGTTAGTTGCAATTTTCTCGGTAGAGTTAAGGGATTGCCCGTTTATGTAGGTAGTTTCACGTTTCCTACGGACTTCATAATTGTGGATGATATTAGTACGGCCATAGACCCTAGCTTGTCCCACGTTATTCTAGAAAAAACTTTTATAGAAAGCACCGGGATGACCTATGATCCCTCGTTAGGAGTAGTGCGATTCAAGGATGAGACCGATGACATAGCTTACCAAATGCCGTTTAAGATTGAGAATTTTTCATCACTCTCTAATGATGAAAAGGAACTTAAACTGTCGGTCTATTATAGGAATGATGAGGATAGGGAAAAAGGAGTAGATTATGTTATGGCTAAGATTTTAGGATTCTATAAGGATTGCTTGAACTTAGGACCGAAATATAGGACCGAGTGGGGAGAGGACGAACTCTTAGAGAGGTGCATCATAGGGAACTTCTACAACATGGAACCCCCCATTAGAGACCGTCAAGGTGGCGGTAATGAAGTCACGTGAGGGCACGACTACGAGTCTAGCTACAAGACTCTTAAATAAAGAAAAGCGCTTCGTGGGAGGCAACCCATGCTTAATTGTTTGCTTGTTAGTGTCATATGTCTTTTATTGATTGTTTATTCTCATGTTTAAATTTGTAAAAATGTTTTATTTTGTTTTTAACCTCGTCTTAATTGCATATAAAGGTATTTTACATAAGGGATAAGTGTATGGAGGATTACACACGTTTTCAAAAGAAACGTAAACATGAGAATAACAATTAACTAAAAGCTATATATGTGTGTTTGTTTGAGTCAAATGCTTGTATCGAGTCATAATGGACGTTTTGCAGAAATTTTTCCAGATTCTAAAGATGTAAATTTTCCAGAATTTTTTCCAGAAAATCGCAGACCAGTTTTTGTCAGGATAACCTGACGGCGTCAGGATCGCAACCTGACGGCGTCAGGAAGGAGTAAAAACAACAGATTACCTTTTTCTCGTTTTCTGAGCTACTTATAAATTTTTGGAACTTTCCAGGTCTTAATTTTCCAGAAATTCTGTAAACATCCATTCCACAAGCATTATATCCTTGTTTAAATTGAGTCTTATATATATTATTACCACCGATTTTACGCAAAGGTTTCGTTTGTTTTCTTCAAGTGTGCAGGTTTAATTTATCAAGAATAAGCTACATAAGATTGGAAGGAGCTTTTCACGCATAAATTCTTCTTGGAAAGGATTTAACCACTACTTCACACACGGATCCTACCGAGCTAATCAGGGGAGTACTAGTTTCTTTCGTTTTTAATTACCTTCC
This sequence comes from Chrysanthemum seticuspe, assembly GCA_019973895.1. NCBI lineage: Eukaryota > Viridiplantae > Streptophyta > Magnoliopsida > Asterales > Asteraceae > Chrysanthemum > Chrysanthemum seticuspe. The sequence goes on from BPTQ01000002.1 coordinate 275,206,562, forward strand.
ATTATCATAACTTTGATACTTTCGGGGAACATTGAGGACAATGTTCAGTTTAAGTGTAGGGGGGGAAAATAAAACGGAAACTTTGAAACTATGCTTATCCTTGATTATTTGCTTTGTCCAATTGTATTTGTGTAATAAACCATGAGAAAATGTCGGTTAGGGTAATTTTGGCACCAAATTTAAAAAATTTCATGATATATAGGAGTGGGCCATTAGTCTTAACAAAAGCGTCTCACAGATAGGAAGTTGCATGACTAGCACAAAAACCCTATACCACCTAAATTCCACCCAAAATGTGAGGATCACCCTTAGATTAGTAGGAATTAAAAGCATTCATCTTTAATGCTTAGAGTGTGAACCGGTAGTATATTAGATTCTAGAACTTGTTTTGTGATGCATCCCGAGATTGCTAGTAAGACTGCACTTGTGTAGTTAGGAATAACTAAATGATAAGAGGCATTAGGATAACCCTTGTTTGATAACCGTAATATAATTATTTCTTCCACTTTGGTTGAGTAATTCCCCCACACCTTTGCGTTGTACTCATCTTGAGTACACGATACCCCTAGTTAACCCCTCAGAGCCTGTCCTTTTCGCGGTTCTCGTGATGTTTCGGTTTTTCCGGAATATCAATGAAGAGCATTGTTTACACCCCACCCCCAAATATACACCCAAATCGCCTTAGCCTACCCTGTATGCACTCACTTTTAGTGTATTATTTTTATCACCCTAAACCCTTAGTTCAATTATCTAGTTGCTTGCATGAGTTGCTAAGTCGAGTCATATCCTTTGTATACAGTTTTGGGACGATTGGGATTCATGGGAAAAGTTAAAGTTTATGAAATGACGGGAAGGGAACGTTAAATTCAAATTCCCTTTGTTTGCGTAATAATGTACCCCAAGTGTTTTGATCTTTTCAATTCGGGTCAAATTAGTGTTAGAGTAATAAAAACTCAAGTGTAGGGATGTGCCTATAAATCACTATCATTTTGATGTTACCGTAGAGGATGGTAGAGTAAAAATGTATGAAAAAAAAATCGAAAAAAAGAGAAAAAGAGAAAAGAAAAAAAAATAGAGTGAAAAAAAAACAAAAAAAACAAAAAAAAACAAAACAAAACATACGGGCTACCATCCTACATCTATCCTTTAAATTTATGTTTGTTTATTTCAGTTAGCTAGAGTCTAGAGTGTCCACTCTTGGCTTAGCAACGCCATTCTTCGTATGCTTGTAACATAGAGATTTTTGACTTGCCACCACTAAATAGCCTATCCCACCAAACCCTTTGTTTCCCTACCGTAAGCCTAACGTTACAACCCTTTAAAGACCTCTTTGATAGTCTTTCCTAGGTGCTTACGCCAAAGCGATGGAGGTTTGATCTATTCTCAAGCCTATGGTAATCTATGTACTAGGACCGGTTAATGAGTGTTTATCTTCCATTTTCAATTTGTTATATTTCATATACACCTGAGAGAGATGTGAGTATCCAAACACCCCATGTGAGGTGCTAGTATGTAATTTCCGTGCTTGTTATGACTTTTGCGGGGTTTATATGTGTTGTGGATTGTTTTAAACCAATGCTTCATGACCCCTAACTTATAAATTAATTGGCTAAAAGCACATTTGCTTGAGGACAAGCAAATACCAAGTGTAGGGATATTTGATAAGGTTTTAAAAGGTACCTTTTTGAGGGGTCGTTTAAGCCCTTATTTAATCACTTTTGTATCCGTTATTGCTTAATATCGTTCCTTTTCACTTTTTAGGTCTCTTGAAGGCAAAATGCTGGAATGGCACTTATTTGGACGAAAAGGCGCGAATATACGAAGAAAATGGCCAAAGTCAGAATCGAGACACTCAAAGCTGCTGAAAACATAAGGTGACGGCGTCACTGCTTAACTGCGACGCCGTCGGAGGATTTTGTGACGGGACAGAAGCCAAAACTCCTATTTTTAAGTGACGACGTCAAGTTATAAAAGAGTAGGTCGTCGCAACTCAGACGGCCTAGATGCAATCCAGACGGCGTCAGAAGCTGAAGAGGACGGTGTCACAAGCATAAGGTGACGCCGTCGCAAGTCTAACGTGGCCAAGACGAAACCCTAATGACGGCAACCCGACGGCGTCACAAAACATAAGGTGACGCCGTCGCATGTGTAATCTTATATATAGAATCCGAATTTTTCAGTAATAGTGTGTAGTCTTTTGGAGTAAAAACCTAAACCGAACCAAGGCTGTCTTGTACAGTATTTTAGGGTTCCAAACCCTATCTTACACCAAGATAAGTGTTTTACTTCATTAATACAATTATGTCTTTGATTATTTGTGTGTATGCTTGCATGTTCTCCATGTCCGGCTAATTTACTTGTGTGTTTGCTTAGGGAATATGAAACTTAATTATTGAATATTGATTGGTTGTTTCTTATCTTAGTTGATTAATGATCTAGTAATGCGATAGGTCATTCGTTGTGTACTTAATGCTTGATTAAATCTTTGTGAACCTTAGAATATGACTCCTTGAGTAGTTGTAAGCTAAACCATCCAAAGAGTGCCTTAGAGTAAGAGTTTATTATCCCTAGTGGGTTTTGTAGACGAGACCCTTTGGTAAGTTCAAAGAGTTAGGGAGAAACGCATACCCTACAACCTTAGACACACAACGCAACTAAGAATAAGGACGTGACAATTCAACCACCAATAGGAGATAATTAAGGAGTAGTAAAACCTAAGTAAACACATCTTTAAACTATCATACGAGCACACAATAATTAGACATAGACTACATACACCTTAGATTAGATAATTAGATAAGTAGAGTAATCGGTAGCAATACCAACCCCCCAAATTCAAACCCCGAGATTCGTACCTTTCCTTTTCTTAAAAATATAAAAAGATAAAAAAATAATCTTCCTCAACCCCAACCTTAGCGTAGTAACTTCTCACTAGCATTCCTATTCCCCTATAGAACGATATCAATACCCGTGGCTTACCCTAATACTACACTACAATGATTAGGTTCACTGCCTAGGGTGTTGAAAAACTTGCTCGACGAAAAGGAAGTTCCTTTGACCCCGAACGACGCGTGTAGCGTTATCAGCATATCCGTATGACGAAAAGATAGTAGCATGACATAAAAACAACGTGCAGAAGCAAAAATAAAAGGAAAGGTTGCACACAACCATCATAAACATTACAAGACATAGAAGACTGAATATTGTTGAAGGAATTACAAACATCCAAAAAAACAAAGTAAACTAGTTTCGCTCCAAGTCAGCTGCACTTGCTTCGGGTTCAGACAGAGCGGAAGGGACCTCACTCACTTCAGGGTGCGGATCATCTGCAACATTAATCAGAACACTAGTTCCTCCAACATCATAATCATCGGTGGAAAGGGGCCTAGTAGGAACAGCGGAGACACTAGCAGGAACAAGCGCCATTGGCAAAGAAGTAGTAGAAACCAAAGCTGACTCACTAATTGAAGGTCCTTCCGCACCCATAACATTACGGACAGACAAAGGATCAACTAAAGAATTGTAAACATCAGAAACAGTGGGCTGATGAGCGGCGAGACGCTTCCTAACTTGGTCAACCCTTCTCTGAACTACTCCCAGAGAATGAGACAATGAACCAGTGCTAATAATGGCGCTAGTCTCCCTATCATAAACAAGAAACACAAGCTGTTCAAGGTCAGGTTGTAACTCGGAAATCATAGGAGCATTCGCATACGGCCCCTCAACCCAGAGAAGATCCATAATCTTCGTAATTACAGCATCCTTATTAGACTTAAGAGTGGAAAGCAAGGAAAACTCTACATCGGAAAGGGCCTGCACGGCGGAAAGATAATAAGCTTCCGTACAAGGATCATACGCATCAAGATCCGGAAGCTCTTTTTTCTCCCTACCATGAATAATACCCGCCGCCAGACCAACTTGCATGCCTTTATCAATGGCACGGCTGATAACTTCTGCCAGTGCTGTAGAATACTCTGGAGAATTCAAACACTTGAACACAGCAAGGCTCATGCCATTAGTTAACAACCAGTGCCGGATGGATAACAAAGTAAGAAATAGAGGATAAATCTCCTCATCAAGATGAAGAGCTAATGCAGATAGATCGGCAATTACCGAGTCAACTTTCTTCATAATCGCAGCCGATTTCACATCTTGAATTTTACAAAATTCTTCCTTCAAGGAATCAAAAGAAGGAATTTGGCTACGAAGCTCGGAGCATGAAGCCTCTAAAGCATGTATCTAGAAACATGAAAAGAAGACGCAACCAAAAGTCAAAAGACAACGGAAAGATAAGCAAGCGAAAAAAACTACCAAAAAATACTGATACATACCTGGCCTAAAAGATGAGCATTCTGAGATTTAAGTATAGCAACTTCAGCCCTAAGGGTGTATGACTCACGGTCTTTCTCATCGAAAGACGACCGAAGATCCGCTAGCTCAGCCCGGAGAGAATCCCGTTCCTGCTCAAGGGCAGAATTTTGATTCTTCAAAGAAATAACTTTCGCAGCAGGAGCTTCGGAAACCCCAACAGTGGGAGCCAACTCCTCAGAAGATACAGCCTTAGCAGCTTTAGCCTTAACGGTCGAAATCTCTGTTAGGAATTATTGTAACAGTGAGTTCCTGCTGATAAACGTTCCTGCTGATAGTATTAGTATTTCTGCTGATAGTGCAGTTACTGCTGATAGTTAGTATTGTTTCTGCGGATATGTAATTTCCGTATTATTAGTAATTAGTAAGGATATGCATGAGTTATTTTAGGAAGAGATAATGCATATCTTTTTCGTGTTTTGTAAGCTGTAGAATTAGGGTTTCTTCTAGTATAAAAGAAACCTGCGGCTAGGGTTTATACACGCTTTTCATAACATCATTAGTGATTTCAATATAGATCCATAGAGGATCAAGCATTTTGTGTTTATCGTCTTCTTAATTCTTGTGTTCATATTCCGCGTGGACATAAGTGTAATAGAGGTTCTCCATAGTTTGCTTGTGGTTACACATGTTCACTATACATTCATTAAGGCTCTTAAGATCTATCTGGGACTGATCCATCAAGTGGTATCAGAGTCTGGTGAGAATCTCTCAAAGAAGACATCCTTAATCTTTCTCTCAAAACCCTAATCACTCTAACAATGACATCATGAAACCATTCAGACTCAGAAAATAATAAGGACAAGCCTGAGTCATCTAGTGCTTAGTCTCAAACCTTTCAGCAGGTTGTTACCACCATGTCTAACAACAATGCAAAGTTTCCCTATCTGAAGAAGGACGAATATGACATATGGGCTATAAAGATGGAAAATTACATCACCAACAATGACTACCATCTCTGGAACATTGTTCTGAAAGGCAACAGTAAGAAGAAGACTGGTAGATATACTGATGGTAATGTGATAATTCTTCCAGCATCATCAACTGAAGAACATATTGCTCTTCAGAGGGAAACAAAGGCTAGGACTACCTTGCTCTAAGCACTACCAGATGAGCATATGAGTGACTTTCATCATCTTGATGATGCAAAAGAGATCTGGAAGGCTATCAAGGCAAGGTTTGGAGGTCACCAAGAATCTAAGAAGATGAGGAAGACTATGCTGAAGCAGAGCTTTCAGGAGTTCACAATTTCTGAAGAGGAGGGCATACACAAGGGGTATGACAGGTTTCAGAAAATCCTGAGCCAGCTCAATCAAATGAATTCCAAACCTGACAACGAGGAGTGCAACATCAAGTTCCTGCGTGCTTTACCTTCTTCTTGGAGGCAGGTTTCTCTCACTCTCAAGGCAAAGGGAGGCCTTGATTATTTGAGCTTCGATGACTTATACAATAAGCTTAGAACTCTTGAAATTGATATCAAGGGTCATTCTACCTATTCTCCAACTTCATCAAACTCAGCTTTTGTTAGTGCTACCAGTGCTAACACAATGGTAACATATGCTGAGGTCCCACTTCTTCATCAGCAGCAACCAGAGCACACACTTCTTCTGCAAGTAAATCAAAGTCTAATATTGTGATAGAGGATGTGCTTTACTCATTTTTTGCTGAGACTGAAGACCAACATCAGTTGGCTTATGAAGATTTTGAACAGATGGGTAAATGGGATCTGGAGGAGTTGGACATCAAATGGCAGATTACTATGCTTGCTGTAAAAGTCAACAGATTTCAAAAGAAGACAGGGAGGAAGATCAACTACCAGGGAAAAGAGGCAGCCAAGTTTGACAGGAATAAGATCAGGTGTTTTGAATGCAACCAAGTGGGTCACTTTGCTAGAGAATGCACAGATAAGAAGGGAAGTGACAGGAGAAGGTATTATGCATTCAAGACCAAGGAAGCTAAGGATCATAAACCTAAAGCTCTGTTATCTCTGGACTCAAGGGTTGACTGGGATGCTCATGTGAATGAAGTTCAGGATGAAAATCCTCAGGTTGGATTGGTTGCTGATGCTGCTGAGGAGTTGCACTAATGGGTATCACATCTCAGGTATAAAATTGTATTTTTGGTTGTAATGCTAGATATGATGCTCTTAAAAGTAAATTTGATGATGTTAATGGCAAATATAAAGAAAAATTTATTCAGGTCCAAGCCTATAAGAAAACTGTTAAAACTTTAGAAAAGCAAAAGGTTTGGTACCAACAAAATCAATTGGCTCTTCAAGAGAGGGATTTGGAAAACACCACTAACTTGTTAAAATTCTCTGAGAAAGAATATGTAAAAGTTAATATAGAAAAAGAGGGTCTTAAGGCAAATTTAGATACAAAGGTGGCTAGACATAAAGAATGGCAAGAACAGGCTAAAAATCTAGAAAAATTATGGAGAAGTTCTATGTCTGTAAAAACTAATATGGGGTTGGGCTTCAAAGACTATATTGGTCCAGGTGAGGTTTATGACCCTAATGAATATAGTGTTTTTAATCTTGTCACTGATGAAGAGGAAGAAAAATATAGAAAACCTGTTAAATTTGTAAAACAAGGTGAAATGCATTCAGTTCCTTCTTCTATAAATGGTATTGTGAGGCCACCCAACCCAGACTCAGACTTGGATGAATCACATATGTCCTATGGCCAAAAGTCTAATGACTTAACTGACAATGGCAGTGAAACTAATGATTTTTTCTCTTGTTCTTCCAGTGATAGGACTTCAGAGACCCAATCTAAAGACTATGCCAATTGTGATTCAAGTGAAGAGTCCATAACTCCCAAGTCTGCCTCTCCCAAGCCTTTTCCTGGTCACCATGCCCCAAGAGTTGCTGTTGATGAATCATCTTCAAAGACAGTTTATTTTAAAAACATTTCTTGTTCTTTTGATTCTGTTAAAAACAATTCTGGTTTTGGTTGTGGTTTGAATACGTTTGTTTATGATAATACTTTTCCTGTTATGAACAAGCATTTTAAGAAGAAATCATGTTTTGTTTGTGGTAGTACATTTCATCTTATCAAAGATTGTGATTTTTATGAGAAACAAATGGGTTTTTGTACTAATCAACAGAGACATATACCAATATGGAATGATGTGACCAAAATTCCTCCATTTGTTCCTTCTGGAAAACATGTGAGGACTGGCAGAATCAATTCTGCTGGTAGACCAGTTCCTGCTGGTAGACCTGTTCCTGCTGGTAGACCAGTTACTACCGGTAACCCAGTTTCTGCCGATAGACCATCTTCATCATGTTGGAGAAGAAATGTTCCTAGGCCATTAATCAGACCTACTAGTACTTATTTTCAAAATGGATACAGGCCTGCTAATAATGACCCATTGAATAAAAGGGGGGCAAGGTGGGATACTGCTGTTAAGCCCTCAGCAGGTTGCTCTTGGAAACAAAATAGACCATCATTCATGAAGGATTCCAAGAACAATGGTGGATCTCACCAATCTGCAAGTTTTTCTAATATGATCCACAAGGCAGGCTCAAGTCAGTAATGACTTGGGTTTCCATGTATACTAATATTGTTGTATATCTTTTAACTTGTAGGATGATCCTCATACAAATAAAGATTTAGGTATTGTTGATAGTGGATTGATTTCATAAAGAAAACCAATAATAGAGAAGTTTGTAGTATGTTGGGTAACTCAAACGTGTTAGGTTTGAGCACCGAGATCGTTCCGAACGAGGGTTGAATGGAATTTCCAACTCACGTCGCGATTATCGGGATTTGAATAAGAGAAGGGGATAAAAATGATGTTATCTAAACTACGGGATAAGGAAAGTAAATGAGACAAAAATCTATGGGGAAAACCTAAGAATTAAGGCAAACTACGCAAATCTATACTAAAATGCAAATACGGGATTAAAACGAAACGCGAATAAAATGCAACTACGTCTAATCTAAATCCTAAAAATACCTAAAATTACTTTTATACTAAAAATGATATTAGAAAACTATTTATGAATTAAAACTATTTTTTATGATTTTTCTGGATTTTATTTAGAATTAAAAGCTAATTTTTAACTTTTAAAACTAATTTAAAATACTAGAAATTATGAAAATAAAGGGGAAAAATATGAAACTATTTTTATAAAATCTAAAATATCATAAGAGAATTTTCAAAACTATTTTTTATTTTTCTGATTAATTTTTCTATTTTCTACAAATTTAAAACTATTTAAATCTAATTTAAATTGTGAAAAATACCAAATAAAAGGGGAAAAATAGAAAAAATGTTTTTTATGCTTTTTATATTTTTCTTAAACTGATAAAATTGAAAATTTATTTTTTGGAACTTTTTCTTAATTATTTGCAATAAAAGCTATTTAAAAAGGATTAAAAACTATTTTAAATTAAGAAAAATAGTAAACAGTGACCAAAAATTATGAAAAACTCAGGAAAATACTAAAATATCATTCTAAAGCTATGAAAAATATAAAAACATGGGCTTATGTGATGGATATGAGAGCTGTAGTGTAAACAGTTGTGAAATAAGCACTTTAAAATAAGCAAATAAGCACTATAATCTACCAAACTACTACAGAAGCTGAGATATGCTAAAATAAGCTAATATCAACTAAATCCAGCTACTCCTAACCTCTAATCAGTGATCTACCAAACTGTTGAGCTAATTAGCTACTAAACCGAACATCTCTTACCCCTACTGTTTGAGCATAAGCACAAGCTTATTAATAAGCTCAAAGGGAAAACCAAAAGTGTGGTTCTCAAGTCCACCAACCAGAGATTACATATCTAAAATATCAGCTCATAAGGACTAGTTATGAAGAAATTAGAGATCAAAACAAAAGGCTGTTAAGGACAGAAGGCTAACTGATGCAGCAAAACAGATAATGAGAATGTGCAGAGGTTTGGAATGGATTTGCAGTCTTAACAAGCTAGTTACAAGCTCCTATGAGGATACTAAGGCAATTCCATTAAGTCCTAAACTACAAGTACCTAAAATCTCAACCCTAGCTATAACATAAATGATCATTAGCTCTAACTATGTTGAATTAATCAACTGATGCAGCAAGCATGTCAAGCAGAAAATGTAGCAATAAAAATGAAACAAGAGCATACTAAATCTAGTCTACAGCTAAACATATAAAAGGGACAAAAACAATCTAAATCTAACCTCAAGAGCATAAGCAGAACACATGAGACAGAAATGTGCAGGACGGCATTGTGAAGAAAAGGTGAAAATGACAGATTAACTCCAACATGTTAAATCACAAAACTGAATTGTCAATTGAAGAAACTATGCCAGATCTACTTTAAAACAGATTTTAAACTTAGCAATTCGACATTTAGCTTACAAGAAACACTTAGGCTAGAAAATCAAAGCTGATCCAAACACTCCTTTGAAACATCAAATTGCTAATTAACATCAGAAAATTAATGAAACCTGGGCTAGGCTCAATCAAACTAATCAAAGTACATTTAAACTTTATCAATATAACAATCTTAAAACAGAATTTATACTAAAATGCATTTGACTTTGAAAGTTGACTTTATTTGACTTTTTTCTAAAACTGAGATTGAGAACAAAAGAAAACAAGAATAAGCTCTCATAAGCCTTAACAAACTTACTTGAGCTTATTTAAGCAGTGAAAAAGCTTTTGAGACAGGATTAATCTTAAAATGAATAAAAGCTCATATGACAAGGAATTATAAAATTGCATTAATTGAGAAGTGTTTACAAACTTAAATCTGAAATTACAAACTAATTAACTACTGAAAATTTAGAATGACAGGACAGTAAATGATCAAAACTCCTCTAAATACATAAGGAATTGGATGATTCACTCTTTTGACTGAAAAGGCTATAAATAGCTGATGAGGAGCCTTGGGAAGCTTCTGGGTCTTCAATCTCGACCATTCAATCAAATCCCACATCACATCTCTTAATCACAGCCACTGGATCAAAGATATGAGGTGTCTTGGCCAATGAGAATGCTCCTTTTTGACACCTTGGCAATCCTGATATCTATCCTTCTGACACGTTGTCAGAAACCTTCTAGATGGTACTTAAGGTGGGTAAATGATTGGGAAGCAAGGTAAGAGTGAAAGTGGTGGTAAACAGTAAATGGGGTTCCAGTTTTAGGCGCGTTTGGTTTGGGAGAGAAGGGTTTTGGGCGCGTTTGGTTTGTTTATTATTGTTTGACCGGTTTTAATGAATTGACCGGGTCTTGGGTTGGAAATGGGTAGATATTAAAGGGGAACGGGTTGGGTGATAACCGGGTATTGGTTTAGAGGGTTGGACCAGGTATTGAATGTTGGGCCGTGAGTTTGTGATATAGGATTGGACTTGAAATGATTTTGATATTATATTTGGATTAGTAATGAACCAAAAATGTATTTCAAGGACCAAGTGTGTATAGACTGAAACTTCAGGGACCAATTCTGTAAATTCTAATAAGTAATCCAAGGGCTAATCTTTACAACTTCATAAACTTCAAGTACCAATTTTGCCAATTGTGAAACTTCAGGGACTAAACTTGACATTTTGAGAAAGATGATCCAAACTTGCAAATTCCTTCCTCGGCCTCAGCTTTTGCACTCTTCTCTCTCTCGTGCTCGGATTTCTTTGATTTTTGCTTTCTTTTTGTCTGTTTTGTCATATCCGTACCTGCACGAGCATAAACTCAAGAAAACCACAATTATTAGCAATAAACGGCTCTTTCTTGGTTGTTTTGGGTCAGTTTTGATAATGAAAAGGTATGTGTTTTAGCACATACCATGGATGTTCTAGGAGTATGACATGGAACAAAGACAGATTGCATGACTTTGTATCTCTTCAAGGAGGTACTGTTACATTTGGAGGTGGAGATGGTAAAATAACAGGGAAGGGAACCATTAGAACTTCTAAGCTGGACCTTGAGAATGTGTATTATGTGAAAGAACTTAGAAACTTTAATCTATTTTCTGTGTCTCAAATCTGTGACAAGAAAAATTGCATGTGTTCTATTCACTGATACTGAATGTCTTGTACTTTCCAAATACTTCCAGATACTTGATGACAGTCAAGTTGTGCTGAAGGTACCTAGGAAACATAATCTATATACATTCAACCTCAATGATGTTCAGCCTGAAGACGATTTAGCTTGTTTGGTGGCAAAAGCATCCTTGGATGAATCTAATAAATGGCATAGAAGGATGGCTCATGTCAATTCAAAACTATCAACAAGCTGGAAAAACATGGTTTAGTTCATGGACTTGCTTCCAAAGTCTTTACTAATGAGCATAGTTGTGTGGCCTGCAACAAGGGAAAGCAGCACAAGGCTTCCTATAAATCCATTACTGCTGGCAGTACTATCTCAGAATCGTTGCAGCTTCTTCACATGGACCTCTTTGGTCCCACATCTATCAGAAGCATTGATCACAAGTACTATTTTCTGGTGGTTACTGATGACTATAGTAGGTATTGCTGGGCATTCTTTTTGGGAACTAAAGATGAAACGTTTCAGGTTCTTCAAAACTTTATTACCCTGGTTGAGAATCAGCTGAATAAAAAGATTAAAGCCATCAGGTGTGATAATGAGACAGAGTTCAAGAATGCCAAATTAATTGAGATTTATGCTTCTAAGGGGATAAAAAAGGATTATAGCAATGCCAGGACTCCACAACAAAATGGAGTTGCTGAAAGGAAGAACATAACCCTTATTGAAGTAGCAAGGTCTATGCTTGCTGATTCAAAGTTACCTACCATGTTCTGGACTGAAGCAGTCAGTACTGCCTGTTATGTTTTGAACAGGGTGTTGATAACTCACCCTCACAATAAGACACCTTATGAACTTTTTTCTGGCAAGATTCCCACCATAAGCTACTTTAAGCCTTTTGGTTGTCATGTGACCATCTTAAACACCAGTGATCATTTGGGCAAATTTGAAGGAAATGCTGATGAAGGTTTTGTAGTAGGCTATTCTGCTCATAGTAAAGCTTACAGGGTGTATAACATCTCTACAAAAAGGATAGAAGAAACACTGAATCTGAGATTTATGGAGGACAAGCCTAATGTTCAGGGAGCAGGTCAAGAAGGGTATTTTGATCTTGACTACTTAACTGATTGCTTAGGTTATACTCGTTATAAATCTCATCTTTTTGCAGAACCACAAGCTACTCAAACTAAAATTGCAGATTCCTCAGATGATGAAACAGACTCAGATTGTGATGAACAACTTATTGTTGTTCCTTCTTTTCCTACTAACCACTTTTCAGGTACCAAAGACACAGATTCTTCTGATGTACCTTCAAGTGATTTAGGATATGTAGAAGAACTTGTGAAGCTTCAACGCCAAGAACTTGCAGCAAAGAATGATGCTGAAAAGAATGGTTATGAATTCTCCAAAGAAACAGAGGAACTCTTAAGGCAGGCAACTATTGAAGCCCGCATGAATTTTGATGTTGCTGATAATGTATCTGTTCCTACTGGTAGTGTGACTGTTCCTGCTGGTCAGAAAGCTGCTGACGCTGTCGATTCTGCTGGTAATGGTTCAGTTGCTGCTGATTTTGATTCTGCTGATAGTGTTCATGTTCCTCCTGCTAGTGATGTTGTTCCTGCGGTTCCCTCCACTACTCCATCTGTTGATACTCTGGGTTTAGATAATTCTCCCACTAGATTCTCAAGTCCATCTGAGTTAGCCAATTCACAATATTCAAGCTCTGAATTGGATGGCATTCATCATTTGTCAAGAACAGACATTTTTTATTCTTCTTCTTATGATGATGACTTTGGTCCTACTATAACTAATCTGGCCACATCAGTTGATGTTAATCCTAATGTTACAAAGAGGATTAACACAGTACATCCACAATCTCTAATTATTGGTGACCCCACTTCATCTGTGCAAACAAGAAGCAAGGTGAAGAAGACAAGTTTTGGTGAATCTGCATTTCTCAGTTACATTCAGCATCAACATAGGAACAATCACATAGACTACCATCATTGTCTATTTGCTTGTTTCCCCTCTCAAGTTGAACCTACCATTGTTGCACAGGCTTTAGCAGATGATGATTGGGTAGCTGCTATGCAAGAAGAAATGCAACAGTTTTTAAATCAAAATGTTTGGGAGCTTGTTCAGTTGCCTCCTGGCAAGTATGCCATTGGCACAAAGTGGATTCTGAAGTGTAAGAGAGATGCAAGGGGGATTGTCGTGAGGAATAAGGCTAGGTTGGTTGCCCAAGGTCACAGACAAGAAGAAGGGATTGATTATGATGAAGTTTTAGCTCATGTTGCTAGAGTAGAAGCTATCAGACTCTTCTTGGCTTTTGCTTCCTACATGGGCTTCATGGTATATCAGATGGATGTTAAAAGTGCTTTCCTATATGGTGAAATTGAAGAAGAAGTGTATGTCACTCAGCCCAAGGGATTTGTAGACCCTCACAATCCAGATATGGTTTACAAAGTGGTTAAAGCACTCTATGGACTTCATCAGGCACCTAGATCTTGGTATGCTAGGCTCTCCTCATTCCTACTGAAGCATGGTTACAGGAGAGGTGCTATTGATAAGACTCTGTTTATCAAGAAGAACTCCAGGGATATCATTCTTGTCCAAGTCTATGTGGATGACATTATCTTTGGTTCCACCAAAGAATCTTGGTGCAGGGAATTTGAGGAATTGATGAAAAGTGAGTTTGAGATGAGTGCAATGGGTGAGCTTACATTCTTTTTGGGCCTTTAAGTGCAGCAGAAATCAGATGGAATTTTCATTCATCAAGAGAAATATGTGCATGACATCCTCAATAAGTTTGATATGGAACTAGTTAGGACTGCAACTACTCCTTATGAAGCCCCAAAGTCTAAGTTGAATAATGAACCAGATCCTGCTGCCAATGTTCACCTATACAGATCTATGATTGGTTCACTCATGTATTTGACTGCTTCAAGGCCTGATATTGTGTTCGCAGTCAATGCTTGTTTCAGGCATCAGGTCACTCCTTTGACTTTCCATTTGATTGCAGTCAAGAAAATCTTCAAGTATCTCAAAGGTCAACCTAAGTTGGGTCTTTGGTATCCTAGAGAGTCTCCATTTGATTTGGAAGCTTATAGTGATAGTGACTATGCTGGTGCAAACTTTGATCGAAAATTTACTACTGGGGTTGTCAGTTTCTGAGAAGGAGATTAATCTATTGGCAATGCAAGAAGCATACCATAGTGGCTACATCTTCTACTGAGGCTGAATATGTTGCTGCTGCTAGTTGTTGTGTTCAGGTACTTTGGATTCAAAATCAGTTATTGGACTATAGGTTCAACTTTATGAACACTAGATCTTTATAGACAGCCAAAGTACAATTTGCATTGTTAAAAATCCTGTTTTTCATCAAAGAACTAAGCACATAGAAATTTGACACCACTTTATCAGAGATGCTAATGAAAAACACCTTATTCAAGTGGTTAAAATTCATACGGATGAAAATGTAGCTGATTTGTTGACTAAAGCTTTTGATGGTCCAAGGTTTCAATTTTTGGTTGTCCATATAGGCATGATCAACCCCTGATTGTTGTGTTTGAGGGGAGGATTATGCCTAAGGGGAGGTTTCTGGATTAAGGGGAGGATTTATGTTGTATATTTTTTATAGAATTATATATGTGTATATATATTTTTGTTTTGTATGTTCTGTGTTCTACTAACCATTTTGCAGATCAAGTAACAAACACACAATCAGTTGGAAAGATTAAACATGAAATTGGAAAGTCTTTTATTTATATAAAAATGCATTCTAGGATGCAGTACATTGTTACAAGACTTTCTATGCTACTAAGGACCACATGGAATGACATAAGCTTCACAAAAGATTCCCCCAAACTCCAGCTTTCATCTCTCAAGCACCTACTCTGGCCTCCTTTTAGCCCATTCTGGCATCCTCTGATGCTCCTTTCCCCACCTGCTGATGTAGTCCCACACTGGATTAGCAGCAAGCCCAATCACTTGAACTTTTTTCTCAGGGTTTGGGTTGGAGGGCCCTGCAACTGGCACAGAAGTAGGTGGCACAATGGCAAGAGGTGCTACATAGTTGGGCATGGATTTGAGCTCAGAACTGGTGTGACTGTATCCATAGCCTGAAGAAGGGGTTGGAAGATCCTCAGAAGATGTTCCAAGAGGTACAGGTGATGGTGGAGGGTTTGTTGGCATGAACCTTAGGTTGTGGTAGTAGGGAGGAAAGTAGTACTTCCATCCATCATTGGATGATGTCTCCTCAGATGAGCTTGAGTCTGAAGATATTTCAATGGGATGATTGGGAGAGTTATTCATGGTGGTTTGGTAGGTAATCGACTTTGGTGTTAGGGTTATTTAGTTTGTATGTATGTTGTGAAGCAAAGGGTTGTATTTATATTGTCAAAGTAAAGATGGAATCTTTGGTTGGTAGAATTTATGGCTGTAATTAATTGATTGGTATTTGAATTAATAAAGGTTAAGTCTGGAGACTATTGATGCAGGGATAAGTACAAAAGGATTTATCTTTTCTCCATTCCTGCTGGTAACGTGATTGGTTCTGCTGAGGGCCAATGGTTTCTGCTGGTAGCTTTGATATGGAAACAGTGGTCAAACGTTCAGTCGTTCCTGCTGGTTGACTAGATGGTTTCTGCTGATTGACTTTTTATTGCTGCTGGTTTCTTAAAATTGGGAATTAAATATGGGAATTGATTAACGTCAAAATTGGTCAAAGATTCTATGCGAATTTTTTTGCCGATTTAAAAGGTTATTTTAAGTACATTACTTAAATAACCAATTGCAGTTATCCCATAACCTAATTGCTCAATTCCCTCTCATTTCAAACCAAGCTCATCTTCAACCTTCTGAAACCAATTAATGGCGACACTGGCATACAAGGTCGATCACAATAAAGTTGCATTATTGGAAAGAGCTAAAGGGAGCGATGTGTATGATCCAATGGTAGACTTCCTTCTGCGTTCAAAGCTCAGGTATGCCCTAACTTTCTGTCCGTCTATTGTTTATGACTCTTTAGTCAAGCAATTCTAGGCCACAGCTTATGAGAGATCTCCTGAGGGTCAACCCAAGGAGATTGTGGCCACCATAGATGGACAAGAGCGTGTTATCACTGAGTCACTCATAAGGACTCAGTTACAGTTAGATGATGAAGGAGGTGTGTTTGAAAATAATAGAGATGAAATAATCACTGGTTTGGCCAGTATTGGGTATCCCACTGATGGGAAATTCGTTTGGTATAAAAATAAATTTTTCCCTAAATGGAGATATTGGTCCATACCCTCTTTCAGTGTCTTAGTCCTAAGTCTGGGGGTTGGGATCAGTTCTCTAGCTCTATTGCAACTGCTATCATTTGTTTGGCTCATGGGAGAACTTATAATTTTTCAAAATATATCTTTGAGGAAATGCTTAGAAATATAAAGGATACCAAACATAAATTCTTAATGTATCCTAGATTTCTTCAGAGGATATTAACCTTTGAACCCTCTGATAAAACCACAAAAGCAATAAGTAAATTAACTGCTAAACTGTTTGCAACCATGAAAACCAATTTTGCTGGAGAACACAGACCCTTGCTACCTACTATGTTGCCAAGTGGCAATGTAGCTGCTGGTGCATGTATTCCTGTTGGTGGCTTAGAGCCCAACATTGATGAGGCAACTGGTGACCCTATGTCGCCAGACCCCAATGCTGCCGGTGCCTCTGCATCAGTTTCAGCTGATATTGGGGCCTCCAATGCTCCTGATGCCTCTGCATCAGTTGCCACTGATAACCAGCAACCCCCATCTCCTCCACCTATTGCCCCACCATCACCAAGGTTTGTTGCTCCTGAGGAGCCTGTCATTACCTCTGAACCACAGGGTCAAACTCCTGTTGAGACTGAGGTCAATGTTTTCCAACCAATTGTCCAACCTTCTAGTCCACCTAGGAATACTTTTGAGGATGACACCACTTTTGGTGATGATTTTTATATGTCTCCTCCCAGGTCCATTGAAACTCCCAATACCTCAGGAAATCCTGTTGGTAGAGCTGAGGATCTTGATATTCTAATGAACATGTCTAGTTTGCTTGACATATATACTAGGAAGGTTGATGATTTGGAGGCTCAGCTAGAAGAAACAAGGAATGAGCTTAAGGAAACCAAGCTGACTCTGGGTGGTGCTCTTGTTAAATTGCTTAAAAGGGTGACAAACTTGGAGGTTAGACTCAACAAGAGGAGGAGCAGGGTTGTAGTTTCTGATTCAGATGAGGAACAAGATACAGAGAGGACAAATATTGACCTGGATGCACTTCATGTTTTGGCCTCTGTTTCTTTGGGAGAGACTGCAACTCAGAAGGATCCAGAAGTTCAGGTTTTTAATAGGAGAAGGACTCGAAGGAGGAACTATATAAATCTTAATGTTCTCAAGACTAGTTCTGTGGATCCTCCTGGTATTTCTATTGTTGTTGATCAAGTGCAACTTCCACCTGAACCTATTTCTGCTGACAAGGGTGCTGAGGCTAAGGTTTCTTCTGATGCTGTTGAGATTCCAATTCCTTTTGATAGTGTACCTCATCCTGCTGATAAGCCTATCCATGCAGATACTCCATCCATTGCTTCTGAGATACCATCATCTATTCCTTCTGACCCCAAGGTTGCTTATGAAGATGTTCAAGTGGGTATTTCTTCAATAGATAAGGGGAAGGTTCAAATGGTTGAAGAGGAGGTGGATCCTGCTGCTTTCAAGGCTGAACAGGAAAGGCTTTTTAAACTTCATGAACTTGAAAAGGGTGATAGGGAGGTAGCAGAGAAAGTTCAAGCCTCATATGATGCTGAATTTTAAACTCACACAGTTCCTGACATCACACCACAGAGAATGCAAGAACTGGATGAGGCGGCTTTACACTTCTCTGATGCCACATGGCGATCAATTGTGGCTGGAGTTACTACTAATACATCTCTTACTCAGTCCATCTTGGGGGGGTGCTTTTGATTCTGATAACTTTGTTGCTGATCTGATGGCACTGGCTAATAAGAGGAAGAAAGCTGATGCAGAGAGAAAAGCTAAGGCAAAGAGGGGTCGACCTCCTAATCAAGCTGAACAACGACAACATATGAGGGAGTTTGTCAAAAATACAAGTTCTGCTGTATACACCACTGGATGGACTATGGCTTATGTGAAGTCTTTGACAGATGATCAGTTGGTGGTGGAGTATAACAAGATTCTTAGTAGGTTGGAAAAGGATGGTCTTAACCCATATACAAGGATGAAGAGACAACGGTCTTCCTTGGAAGGACCTGAAGTCAAGAGATTGAAATCTACTGAGCCTTCTGAAGAGATACTGCTCACAACTGCAGATATTGGTGTTCATACTGAAGAGACCACTGTGCAGCATTCCACACCTGTTGAGAAACTGATAACGCTACACGCGTCGTTCGGGGTCAAGGAAACTTCCTTTTCTTCGAGCAAGTTTTATAACACCCTAGGCAGTGAACCTAATCGTTGTAGTGTAGTAATTAGGGTAAGCCACGGGTATTGATATCGTTCTCTAGGGGAATAGGAATGCTAGTAAGGAGTTACTACGCTAAGGTTAAGGTTGAGGAAGATTATTTTTTATCTTTTTATATTTTATGAAATGGAAAGGTACGAATCTCGGGTATTGAATTTGGGGGGGGGGGGGTTGGTATTTCTACCGATTACTCTACTATTATCTAATTATCTAAACTAAGGTTGTGGGAGTCTATGTCTAATTAATGTGTGCTCGTATGATAGTTTAAAGATGTGTTTACTTAGGTTGTACTACTCCTTAATTATTTCCTATTGATGGTTGAGTTGTCACGTCCTTATTCCTAGTTGCGTTGTGTGTCTAAAGTTGTAGGGTATGCGTTTCTCCCTAACTCTTTGAACTTACCAAAGGGTCTCGTCTACAAACCCACTAGGGATGATAAACTCCTACTCTAAGGCGCTCTTTGGATGGTTTAGCCTACAACTACTCAGGTAATTATATTCTAAGGTTCACAAAGATGAATCAAGCATTAAGTACACAACGAATGACCTATCGCATTACTAGATCATTAGTCAACTAAGATAAGAAACAACCAATCAATATTCAATAATTAAGTTTCATACTTCCTAAGCAAACACACAAATAAATTAGCCGGACATGGAGAACATGCAAGCATACACACAAATAATCAAAGACATAATTGAATTAATGAAGTAAAGACTTATCTTGATGTAAGATAGGGTTTAAAACCCTAAAATACTGTACAAGACACCTTAGGTTCGGTTTTAGGTTTTTACTCCAAAAGACTCTCCACAAAAGACTGAAAAATTCGGATTCTATATATAAGATTACATATGCGACGGCGTCACCTTATGTTTTGTGACGCCGTCGTGTCGCCGTCATTAGGGTTTCATCTTGGCCACGTTAACCTTGCGACGGTGTCACCTTATGTCCGTGACGCCGTCCTCTTCAGCTTCTGACGTCGTTTGGATTGCATCTAGGCCGTCTGAGTAGCGACGGCCTACTCTTTCACAACTAGACGTCGTCACTTGAAAATACGAGTTTTGAGTTCTGTATCGTTACAAAAATCTTGGGACGGCGTCGCCATTAGCACCTGACGTCGTCGCCTTCTAATTTCAGCAACTGTGAGTGTCTCGATTTTGACTTTGGCCATTTTCTTTATATATTCGCGCCTTTTCGTCCAAATAAGTGCCATTCCAGCATTTTTCCTTCAAGAGACCTAAAAAGTGAAAAGGAACGATATTAAGCAATAACGGATACAAAAGTGATCAAATAAGGACTTAAACGACCCCTCAAAATGGTACCTTTTAAAACCTTATCAAATATCCCTACACTTGTTATTTGCTTGTCCTCAATCAAATGTGCTTTTAGCCAATTAATTTATAAGTTAGGGGTCATGAAGCATTAATTCAAAACGGTCCACAACACATATAAGCCCCGCAAAAGTCATAACAAACACGGAAATTACATACTAGCACCTCACATGGGGTGTTTGGATACTCACATCTCTCTCGGGTGTATATATGAAATATAACAAATAGGAAATGGAAGATAAACACTCATTAACCGGTCATAGTACATAGATTACCATAGGCTTGAGAATAGATCAAACCTCCATCGCTTTGGCGTAAGCACCTAGGAAAGACTATCAAAGAGGTCTTTTAAAGGGTTGTAATGTTAGGCTTACGGTAGGGAAACAAAGGGTTTGGTGGGATAGGCTATTTAGTGGTGGCAAGTCAAAAATACCTACGTTAAATGCATATGAAGAATGGCGTTGCTAAGCCAAGACTCGACACTCTAAACTCTAGATAACTGAAGTAAATAAACATAAATTTAAAGGATAGATGTAGGATGGTAGCCCGTTTTTTTTTTTTTTTTTAATCATACACTTTTACTCTACCATCCTCTAAGATAACATCAAAATACTAGGGATTTATAGGCATATCCCTACACTTGAGTTTTTATTACTCTAACACTAATTTGACCCAAATTGAAAAGATCAAAACACTTGGGGTACATTATTACGCAAACAAAGAGAATTTGAATTTAACGTTCCCTTCCCGTCATTTCATAAATTTTAACTTTTCCCATGAATCCCAATCGTCCCAAAACTGTATACAAAGGATATGACTCGACTTAGCAACTTATGCAAGCAACTAGATAATTGAACTAAGGGTTAGGGGTGATAACAAAAATTTGCACTAAAAGTGAGTGCATAAGGGGTAGGCTAAGGCGATTTGGGTGTATATTTGGGGGTGGGGTGTAAACAATGCTCTTCATTGGTATTCCGGAAAAACCGAAACATCACGAGAACCGCGAAAAGGATAGGCTCTGAGGGGTTAACTAGGGGTATTGTGTACTAAAGATGAGTACAACGCAAAGGGTGTGGGGGAATTACTCAACCGATATGGAAGAAGTAATTATATTACGGGTATCAAACAAGGGTTATCCTAATGCCTCTTATCATTTAGTTATTCCTAACTACACAAGTGTAGTCTCACTTGCGATCTCGGAATGCATCACAAAACAAGTTCTAGAATCTAATATACTACCGGTTCACACTCTAAGCATTGAAGATGAATGCTTTTAATTCCTACTAATCTAAGGGCGATCCTCACATTTTTGGTGGAATTTGGGTGGTAAAGGGTTTTTGTGCTAGTCATGCAACTTCCTATCCATGAGACGTTTTTGCTAAGACTAATGGCCCACTCCTATATATTATGAAAAATTTTAAATTTGGTGCCAAAATTACCCTAACCGACATTTTCTCATGGTTTATTACACAATCACAATTTGGAAAAAGCAAATAGTCAAGGATAAGCATAGTTTCAAAGTTCCCGTTTTATTTTCCCTCCCTTCACTTAAACTGAACATTGTCCCCAATGTTCCCCGAAAGTATCAAAGTTATGATAAAAGAAGGTAATTAAAAACGAAAGAAACTAATACTTCCCTGATTAGCTCGGTAGGATCCGTGTAAAGTGGTGGTTAAATCATTTTCAAGAAGAATTATTGCGTGAAAAGCTCCTTCCAATCTTATGTAACTTCTTCTTGACAAACTAAACCTGCACACTTGAAGAAAACAAACGAAACCTTCGCGTAAAATCGGCGGTAAATATATATATAAGACTCGATTTAAACTAGGATATAATGCTTGTGGAATGGATGTTTACAGAATTTCTAAGAAAATTAAGACCTGGAAAATTCCAAAAATTGATAAGTAGCTCAGAAAACGAGAAAAAAGTAATCTGATGTTCTTACTCCTTCCTGACGCCGTCAGGTTGCAATCCTGACGCCGTCAGGTTATCCTGACAAAAACTGGTCTGCGATTTTCTGGAAAAAATTCTGGAAAATTTACATCTTTAGAATCTGGAAAAATTTCTGCAAAACATCCATTATGACTCGATACAAGCATTTGACTCGAACAAACAAACATAAATATCTTTTAGTTAATTGTTATTCTCATGTTTACGTTTCTTTTGAAAACATGTGTAATCCTCCCTACACTTATCCTTTATGTAAAATACCTTTATATACAATTAAGACGAGGTTAAAAACAAAATAAAGCATTTTTACAAATTTAAACATGAGGATAAACAATTAATAAAAAATATACGACACACAAATGAAAATGAAAAACAAATACACATGGGTTGCCTCCCAAGAAGCGCTTGTTTTTGTTCGAGTCACGAGCCTGACTCTACCCTTATTTATCAGATAAAGGGGAAGTTTTCCCTACACTTAAGTTTAAGTGAGGGTGATAGTAGCAATACACACCCTCAAGGTGGAAATTTGCTACGTGAGGAGAGGGTGATGGGTGATTTATATGCTCAAAGGAGTGTGCTCTATTCATTATAACCTTACCTAAGTCTGTTGGTGTAGCGGGTGAATCAAATCTCTCTCCTTAAAATGGATCATTTTCTATCAACTTCAAAAGATTCCTAGTTAAGGATCCATCTTGACCTAATAAACCCGGTTTAAACCCATAGTGTTTCTTGTTATCAACCATGAATGGGTGATGTAAGTGTGTAAGGTCATGGGTTACTCCTATATTAGCTTCTACTCTACATGGCCTAGAATCTACCACCTTTATCAAGCAACTACCCGGACTATCTATTTTGATGGGTGGATTGGGGCCTAATTCAATTCCAAGATTCACATCTAAAGATGGAAAATTGGGTAAGGTTTTTGGTTGAGGCTCCGGTTCATCAAAATTAGGAACTTTCCTAGGACTAAAAGAGAGGTCATGACAACAAGCATCTAAACCTATATTCCCTAGTGGCGTTTGGTCCAAAGGTTCTACAATCGGGGTTCCTATAGTCTCTTCTACTTCTTCCGGGTAAGTTATAGGCGATGTGTGTTCCTCAAGTGATGGTAGGACTTGTGGGTTATCCGATGGGATTGGATTTTCTACTCTATCCTCCATCTTATCAAGATCACCTATGTATTCATTTTGTACTGTGGTAGCGCCTAACCATGACATGCACCTTGGTACCTCAACTCTAATCATCTCCTTCCTAAACAACCTTTCCGACCGAAGTTTCCAAATTGAAAATAGGTCTAAAGATTCGTTTTTTGGGTCCCATGTTCCACTTCTAAATTGGGCGTGAATCTCAAAGGTTTTCCATGCATTTCGAATACCACGTCCCCAAATATCCCCATCCGCTACATAGTCAAGTCTCCTTTGGGTTTCGTGGGCGATACGAGTGTAAAAGAATTGTAGTTGAAACAGTAAATCAATACCATGATAAAGGACTTTTTGTAATAAATATTTAATTCGAGTCCACGCCTCAGGAAATGATTCATCATGATATTGCTGGAACCTCAAGATCTCATTTTGGAGTGGAAAGGGTAAATTATGTAGTGGATTTCGTTGATTGGGTGACAGTTTTGGCAGATTCGCGTTTTCCATAACGGCTAACGGAATAGTTAATGAAAATGGTTATGAACAAAGGTCACGAAGAAGGGGGATAGACTAAGAGAAGGCTAAAAATGAGAAAAAATTTACTTGATAGGAATCAAGCAAAGAACCTAAACGAGGTGGACTACTAACTAGCTATTCTATTCCCCGACAGCGGCGCCAAAAACTTGATAACGCTACACGCGTCGTTCGGGGTCAAGGAAACTTCCTTTTCTTCGAGCAAGTTTTATAACACCCTAGGCAGTGAACCTAATCGTTGTAGTGTAGTAATTAGGGTAAGCCACGGGTATTGATATCGTTCTCTAGGGGAATAGGAATGCTAGTAAGGAGTTACTACGCTAAGGTTAAGGTTGAGGAAGATTATTTTTTATCTTTTCATATTTTATGAAATGGAAAGGTACGAATCTCGGGTATTGGATTTGGGGGGGGGGGGGGTTGGTATTTCTACCGATTACTCTACTATTATCTAATTATCTAAACTAAGGTTGTGGGAGTCTATGTCTAATTAATGTGTGCTCGTATGATAGTTTAAAGATGTGTTTACTTAGGTTGTACTACTCCTTAATTATTTCCTATTGATGGTTGAGTTGTCACGTCCTTATTCCTAGTTGCGTTGTGTGTCTAAAGTTGTAGGGTATGCGTTTCTCCCTAACTCTTTGAACTTACCAAAGGGTCTCGTCTACAAACCCACTAGGGATGATAAACTCATACTCTAAGGCGCTCTTTGGATGGTTTAGCCTACAACTACTCAGGTAATTATATTCTAAGGTTCACAAAGATGAATCAAGCATTAAGTACACAACGAATGACCTATCGCATTACTAGATCATTAGTCAACTAAGATAAGAAACAACCAATCAATATTCAATAATTAAGTTTCATACTTCCTAAGCAAACACACAAATAAATTAGCCGGACATGGAGAACATGCAAGCATACACACAAATAATCAAAGACATAATTGAATTAATGAAGTAAAGACTTATCTTGATGTAAGATAGGGTTTAAAACCCTAAAATACTGTACAAGACACCTTAGGTTCGGTTTTAGGTTTTTACTCCAAAAGACTCTCCACAAAAGACTGAAAAATTCGGATTCTATATATAAGATTACATATGCGACGGCGTCACCTTATGTTTTGTGACGCCGTCGTGTCGCCGTCATTAGGGTTTCGTCTTGGCCACGTTAACCTTGCGACGGCGTCACCTTATGTCCGTGACGCCGTCCTCTTCAGCTTCTGACGTCGTCTGGATTGCATCTAGGCCGTCTGAGTAGCGACGGCCT
Source organism: Chrysanthemum seticuspe (assembly GCA_019973895.1). Lineage (NCBI taxonomy): Eukaryota > Viridiplantae > Streptophyta > Magnoliopsida > Asterales > Asteraceae > Chrysanthemum > Chrysanthemum seticuspe. The sequence goes on from BPTQ01000002.1 coordinate 275,231,635, forward strand.
ACTCTTTCACAACTAGACGTCGTCACTTGAAAATAAGAGTTTTGAGTTCTGTATCGTCACAAAAATCTTGGGACGGCGTCGCCATTAGCACCTGACGCCGTCGCCTTCTAATTTCAGCAACTGTGAGTGTCTCGATTTTGACTTTGGCCACTTTCTTCATATATTCGCGCCTTTTCGTCCAAATAAGTGCCATTCCAGCATTTTGCCTTCAAGAGACCTAAAAAGTGAAAAGGAACGATATTAAGCAATAACGGATACAAAAGTGATCAAATAAGGACTTAAAAAACCCCTCAAAATGGTACCTTTTAAAACCTTATCAGAAACCTACTGAAACATCTCTTCCTGCTGATGCATCTCAGACTACTCCTTCTGATGTTCCATCCAGGACTCTTTCTGAAAGTGTTCCTCCTGTTCCTACTACTGATTTTCAGTGCATTCCCACTAACAACCTTGGTGTTGATTCTTCTGATACACCTAAGGATGTTTCTAATGATACAACACCACATGTTTCTTCTGATATTGCCCCACCTGTTTCCACTACTGCACTTGTTCCCTCTGAAGGTGCTAAGTCCCCAGATGCTACTCCAGTGATGCCTACTCCAGATGCTCCAAGGTCTAACATTTCTTCTCCTTCCTCCACACCTGGTGGAAGACGAAAGAGTATAGCTAAGAAGAGGAATTCTAGGGCGCTTGATCTTCAGGCGCCTGAGCGTTCATTTATCAAGGATTTTTAGGAGGATGACTCTGATGAGGAGATGGTCGTGTGGTCTATGCTTGATAAATGGGAACTTACTCCTACTGGCATTGGTGGCTTGGGGTCCCTCAATACTGTTTATTGCAAGGATGGATCTGTCAGACATTTTACCTTTCTTGCTGAAATTCTCAATTTTGTGGATAGACAAGATTTGTTTAAGCTGTATGGTATGGTGTCTGAGTATTTTGAGACTCATTCTGCTACTGGTGCTGGGATGTTTTTGCTGGGAGATCTTCAAATCTTGTTTGATTCAGTTTATCAGGATAGTAAAGGGTTTAAGATTTGGGAAGGTCAGAATAAGTGGAGGGTATATCAGTGGAAGTTCTATCCGTTGTCCAATGTTCATGTGGTGCAAACTTGGTCTGGGTTGTATCTTTATATGTTTTCCGATTTGCGCTACCCACTTTCTGTGAAGCTGATGGAGCAAATGCTGTCTCATAAGTTGGTATTTTCTACTGCTCCAGTGGGTAATGATATGCTCAATGTTCAGCAATTGGTGAAGCGCATTAAGGATAAACTCATTGAGGACACTGCTGGTGCATCTTCATGAATTTGGTATGTTGTTATATATTCTTTTATTTCTTATCTTTTATTTTGTTGTGTTAAAAAAAAAAAAAAAAAAAAAAAAAAAAAAAAAAAAAAAACTATTTTTTATATATTTATGTGCATACTAAATTTTCTTTGAGGATCTTGTTGTATAGTTGTGTACCATATATGGTAATCACCTCACCATGTCTTTGACAAGAAAGAGTTGACTCACCATTGGGGTACGGCTCTGGTGAGCATTCCTCAAATCCGTTGATAGTTGCTGATTTACTAAAAATCAGAGGGTTATCAATGTACCCTGGTCTCATACACCAAACATTGGCTACTCCATGAGCAAACAGATCTGGTAAAGAGATATTAAATCCGTTGGATGGTTGACAATTTGCCAATAAATTGTATGGTGCTCAACTCACCATGTCCTCATAGATGAAGAGTAGGCTAGCCTACAAGTTCATGGCTTGTGGTAAAGGCAGTGGAATACCATGACTAGTCCTGAGTTCACGGCTTCAGGTAAAGACAAGTCAAATCCGTTGATGGCTATGATGGTTTGCCAAAAACCATTAGGGTTTTCCAACACACCGTTGATTCACGTTCTAAGTGTTGGACTGGTTATTGGTTCACCAGGGTGATGTCATGATTCCACCAAAGAACCAGCTAGCCCAAGAGTGAGTAGCTACTTGGTAAAGGCTTATCAAATCTACTCTGGTTACTGCTGTGCTAGATTCTGATGTTGTTGCATAGGAGCTGTTGATGGATCTCTGTATGTCAATGCTGATACTGGTGGCTCTAGGAGTTGCTGCTGGTTCATTCTATTGCTTCAGTTGCTGTGGACTTCAATCCTCTTGCACTTTCAAGATCTATCTGGAAACTTGAAGTTAACGTAGTCACATTCAAGTTTAGGGGAGGATTGTTAGGAATTATTGTAACAGTGGGTTCCTGATGATAAAGGTTCCTGCTGATAGTATTTGTATTTCTGCTGATAGTTAGTATTGTTTCTGCGGATATGCAGTTTCCGTATTATTAGTAATTAGTTAGGATATGCATGAGTTATTTTAGGAAGAGATAATGCATATCTTTTACGTGTTTTGTAAGCTGCAGAATTAGGGTTTCTTCTAGTATAAAAGAAACCTGCGGCTAGGGTTTATACACGCTTTTCATAACATCAATAGTGATTTCAATATAGATCCATAGAGGATTAAGCATTTTGTGTTTATCGTCTTCTTAATTCTTGTGTTCATATTCCGCGTAGACATAAGTCTAATAGAGGTTCTCCATAGTTTGCTTGTGATTACACAGGTTCACTATACGTTCATTAAGGCTCTTAAGATCTATCTGGGACTGATCCATCAATCTCCTTATCCCTCTCCTCTAAAAAAGATGATAGGCGTCTCCTCTCCATCATATTATACTCCAAGCGCATGCGGACCTCAGAGCTAAAACATACTTGTCGCGTCGTAGAAACATTGAACTCAGCAAGAAGGCGATCATACCCCATTTCACGAATGGAAGAAAAGTAACAAGGAGGAGCAAACTCATCCACCATACCACGACATTCATCAGAATCATCAAGAAGTGAATTCTTGGCGACACCCCACTTCAGGACATAAACACCTGACGAAGAACTAGAATCTGCATCATCAACAGCACGGATATCCTCAATCGAGATATCGCAATCATAAAAGTTGTCAAGGACGGGACGAGCACCGCCAGCAGAACGAGAACTGTCAGGAAGGGAAGAAGGGACATCCATTTTGTCCTTTCCCTTCTCAATGACAGAAAGGACAGTAGTAACGATAGCATCAGTCATGACTGGCATAGAAGACCTGCCAAAAAATAAACAAAAAAAGAAAATTAGAAACAGCAAGAAAAACAAAGGCATCACATAAGACAAAAATCAAATAACAAACCTGAGAGGGGAACCATCAAGATGAAGCGAACTAAAATCAGATTCAGCAGGTGTTCCAGCTTCATGAACAGGAGTAATTGATAATGAAGGAGAAGAAGAAAAATGAGTGGGTAAAGCTTTCAAAAAAAATTCAGGACATTGAGTACTTTGAGCAAATAACTTCTGAATAGATTATGAAGACTTACCACCAGTAGAAGCTCTACCGGAATCCATATGATCACTCCTTAACTTCTTAGGAGGATAAGTGGGATCGGTGCAAACCTTCCTTCTCTTTTTTCGAGAACCTGGAGCCACATCACAAGTAGACGCTGAAAAAGTCCAAAAAGAAGCCTCAGACATTAAAAGACCAGCTTTGGTAGCAGAATGAACAGGTTCCGCAACATCCACATCCACAGAATCATCACCTAAACGAGAAGCCCCGGCTCCGGAACCAGCACCCACATTTTCATCAACCCCCAATTCATCACCAGAAGATGGAGGGGCAAAAGAAACAATCCGGTCCTTGGTAAGTTCCAGCAATTGAGGCTCATTTTCATCTCGCGGTTGAGTACCAACCTTTAACTTCATGGGGTCCTTCACTTGAACTAATGATAGCAAATCCATCACTGCAAAAAGTAGAAGAAAAGAACCACGGTTTAGACCACACAAAAAAAATAACAAGTGAAGAGACACAAACATGGCGTACCCACCCCGATCATTTTCATCTTAAAACTTAGGATAAGAATCCTCCTTCAAAGTATAATTGCGGCTTAACCCAACCAAGCAAAGAAAGGGTTTCGGAAATTTGTGAAATGGAGAAGCATGGGCAACAAGGGAAGCAAAGTGCCCAGCATCAGATTGATTATCCCTAGGAGTAGCGTCCTTAAGAATGCTCTTTCCATCATGCCAGGGATAAATAACAGTACAAACAAAGGAATCAACCCAAAAGAAATGATCATTCCAACTTTTAAGAGAATCAATGGGTTTAGTATAACAAATGCCAAGACTATCAACTCGTTTACTAAAGGACAACCAACCATTGTTTTTCGACTGAACATTAAAACACCTAAATAACCCAACTGAGGGTTCAACACCAAGGACAAAACAAAGAATCTCAAACTGAGAAACTTTAGCAACACCAATAACATAAAGTTACGATAGGTGGACGCGATAGTAATTAAAGATGGACACAAGGAATAAAGACAAGGGAAGACGGGAATTAACATATTCAAAAAAGCGGGTAAATACACAAACTTTTCCATCCGGCGCCTCTTGAATGGTCTGGTCAGGCCCAGGCAACTCTAGGTGAACAAATTGCGGAATCGAATATTTAACACAAAAGCAATCAAGCGTCCCTTGTGAAAGCTTAGACTTAGCGCATGCAAAAGTACCCATAACGGAAGAAAAAAGGAATTAGAGCCTAACCTGGAAAAGGAACCTGGAAGACAGAAGCAATCCAAGGAAGATAGATCGAAAGAAGGAAGAAGTAACGCTTGCAAATGAAGAATAGTAAAAGGAAAAATGAGGCAAAAGAAAAATGAAGGGTATTTATACAAAGGGAAGGCTAGCGTCCAAAGAAAACCCTAAGGAAATACACGCGTCAAAAAATAACCCGATCCAATGGTCAGTAATCAAAAGGACAAAAGCAAGGCTAGTGGAAGGGCAGATGGCCCACCGGGTCCAATCAGTCAGAACATGCAAGGCCCAGAATTACCCACGCTACATAGTACGCAAAAAAGAAGGAAAGCGTCTAAAGACGCTCCAACGGTGCGAAAAAGAAATGGTTCCGTCGAACTTAAGTCTAGTAACATTCACCGCACGCGACAAATGTCTGCATGCAACGAATACACTAGACTGGGGGGACTTGATGACAAAGCACTTCCTAAGAAAAGGGAGCGTCATAATGACACTTTAAAAAGTGCGGAATGGAAAATCGCTTAGTCAACTCAAGTCTAGTAACATTCACCGCACGCATCTAGACTTGGGGGACTTGATGACGTATAGCACGTACTGGGCCCAGGCTATACATGCTATACACATACTGGGCCCAGGCCCAACAACGAGAACTACTACGAACGTTGGATCAACAGTAAGCCCAATAACGAAATTGGCTATAGTCCAGACTAAAAGACGCACGCAGGATACTTAGCAGACCGAACCTCTGGCCGCGGAAGGTATCCTGTGTCCGCATCTGCGATTACCACGGAACCTTGTCCGACAAGGGTCCAACTCCGACAACTAACTACTATATGCGAGTAACCAGGAAACCCTAGCGGTAAACCTCACTTATAAAAGGGGCTCTAATCCTCATACAAGGTACAACTTTCTCTCTCATAATAACACACACATACTCTTATTTCTCTGACAAGAATGTGTACTTACTCTCACGCCGAAGTCTAATCGTGGGGTCCGTCCCCACGGTAAGGCTAACGATTTACTCTATTTTGTGCAGGGAATTCAATCAAACTACTTAGATTAGTAAAGATCAGCCTACCAATAGCTTCTTAGCCCAATACAACAAGCAAGACTAACACCCATTACAATTAGTCACACTTTTTGTACTAACAAATAATTTTGAGTGTTCAAATCAATTAATAAAGTGTGCAAATCACTAATATTATTATGTGTATTTAAATAATATCAATAAAAATACATTCTCAGTAACTTAAGTTATAAATAATATTGTGAGGGTTCTTTGTTTAATTAATCGTATTATATTGAATCAACAAGACATAACTTAACCCCACCCATTAAGCGTTTGACTTTTTGACCCGTTGATTTTGTCGTCTCGACAAAAAAAACCACTTTACATTTTCTTCCGGATCCACCACTGAATGAAGTGTGGGTTATAAATAGTAGTAGTAAATTAGTAATGGGTGAAAGATTTGAGTTGGTTCTCTTTATTTAATGGTGTATGTATGTGTCAATTGATATAGGCTGAAAAAAGTGTGTAGATAGGGGGCGGAGTGTTTCTTTGTTTAATTCCTTGATGGTGTATAACAATTGCGTTGTGTTGCATTTTGGAATGCTCATTATCGACTTCTTTTACCCATTGTAATTTATTGCATAGCAACATTTTACTTTTAAATGTAATTAAATAATTTAAACTTTTTTTATTTGCATTTGGATTATAAGTTTAAAGTTATTACTATTGCTATTTTTTTAGTTAAAGAATATGTTATTTGTAAAACTTACTGGAGTATATGTTTTGAAACTTAAGCAAGGTCGAAATCTATATGGGCCTTCTATACATATGCAAAGTCATCTCAAGACAGGCCTCGAAGTGGAACTTTTGTCATGTATTAGATTGTAAGATTAGCCCAGCTTGTTTATTTTTGGCATGAGAAATCGAGTGGAATATACACCGAGCTAAACACGACCTTATAAGTGTTCTTATTGTAACGACCCAATTTCATTTAAAGTAGAAAAATGACATTCTTTAAAGCTATCTAATTGAGAGAGAAAAAACGATGTGTGTATCTAGTATGAGCAGCGTGCTAGTTCTTCCGATGACAAAAGTTGACGTGTTAATAGTTGCTCAGTGTATTGAACTCACGTTCACACAAAAGTTGATGTGTGTATCTAGTATGATCAGCGTGCTCCTTAAGGACTTACTTTGCATGTTTATAATTTCAGTTTTAGCCCTTAAAGGATGAGAGGGATGTTGATGTACTGAAAGTGTCGATATTTTGGAAGATATATGGTTAAAGAAATAAAGGAAAAACACGGAAAGACTTATTGTGCAAATTCTCAAGGACTTCAAGTTGCAATATGTCAAGAGTTGTTGATGGGAGTATATAAGCTCAAAATCTCAGCTTATCTCTTATAACTCTGATCTATAAATTATCTCTTTATTCGTTTGTGATAATACTCTCTCTCTCTCAAACTCTAGTTGTATGTTTCATCTAGTATTGTTTGTGGTAACTTGATTAAGATCGTGGGAATATTGTTTTGGTTTGTAATTTGTTTGAGAACAATTTGGTTTGTAAAAGAACTTTGAGTAATAAAAGTGTTTTAATCTTCGTTAGATTAAGTTTTTTTTTACAAAGTTTGATGATATCGAAAGGGAAAAAAAGACCAAAGATTTAAAGAAGAGGACAAGGTAGGAAGAGATAGGTTGAAATGTTGAATAATAGACAAGTGAGGGCGCAACATGCATTATCATCGTATGTAAATTTTAGTAACATAAGACTCCAAAATTATTGGGTTAATCACCGTCGACCCACTCTGACCCATCACAACCCACTATGACCCGGTCAACAAAAGTCAACCAACGAAAGTCAGACTTTAAAAAGTCAACATAAGCAGTTATAAAACGGTTACATAGCAGTTATGAAATAACTGCCATATCCCCTGAACCAACACAATGGTTCACTAGTACCCTTTCATTATCCCCTGAACCAACACAATGGTTCACTAGTACCCTTTAATTCAGTATATATACTTTGATACATTTTATGTAAAAACAAGATGACATATTAATACAAACATATTTTACAGTTTCATTTAATCCCTGCATTTACTTGGTATACTTGTGATTAACGTTAAGACCATAGATCCGTTTCAATAATAAGGCCAACAAAAATAACTCAAACTGACAAAACATAACATGTCTTATACCACAACCCCACACCATGCCGATTGGGAGATCGGTGACAATGTAGCTTTTGGTAATCATACTTGTTCCTTTATACCACAATGCCGTAGTCGGAAGCAAGAGGAAATAATTGTCAACAGGTATTGGCACCATTTGATTACCTCGAGACCTCATCCCAAGTGCAACAACAACAAACCCAATCTCGCCGTGGCAGGGTATGGGGGAAACCTCATCCCAAGTGGCACTGTTTAATTTACCCAATGGCGTTCAACACTGAAAACAAAACCCTGCCATCAAGAATTCCCCAAAACCCCATCTTATAAAGGAGCAAGTATGATAACCAAAAGCTACATGGTGCCATGGCGCATGCTCTTATAAAATAAAATGGAACTCATGTTGGGTCGTCGCCGCAACTTACATCTAAGTATGATAACATAGGTCTAGTATGGCCTTGTCTTATCTCGTGCAGGTGAGCAGGTCCTCTAGGTGACGCTTTAAGTTATTGGAATTCAATTGTACTATTGTATTTACCAAGTTTGACTGATGATGATCATAGATTAATTGTTACTCCGTATTATAGACAGTGGTTTGTAAAAGGTAGCTAGGGCCTTGGATACGTCTTGTACATGTTTCTTTCTAAATCTGCATGTGGAATCATATCATATATCACGTACAATAAATCTCTCTTTGGAGACAGACCATCATCATGCAATATAATGCCAACCACCATCTGCTTTTCATTAAGGCATACTTTTCCACTATGAGTTCACTAATGCCAGAACTTTTAATTTGAATTTTGTTACAAAATGGTGATAGTAGAGAAGGGGTGAAATAAGCTTTTGGCAGTGGCACACAGAGTCAATAGTGAGAGTAAAGACGAGACGTGTATTTCTTTCTTTGTTTGATTCCTTGATGCCGATGGTGTATAACAATGGCGTCACATTGCATTTTTCCAATGCTCGTATCATTATTAATTTCTTTTACCCATTGTAACTTAATGCATAGAGACTATTTTACCCGTTATTAACTTCTTTTACCCATTGCATTTTTATTTGTATTTAGATTATAAGTTTAAAGTTGTTACTATTGCTATATTTTTAGCTAAACAAGACGTTATGTTCGGTAAAATTTATATGCTTTGAAATTTAAGCAAGGTCGCAATGTATATGGGCCTTCTATACGTATACAAAGTCATCTCAAGATCGACATGCCTCCAAGTGGTGATCAAACATTAGAAGGGTTGTGTGATTGGAACTTTTGTCATGTATTAGATTGTAAGATTAGCCCCAACTTGTTTATTTTTTGCATGAGAAATCAAGTGGAATATAAATTGAGCTAAACTCGAGCTTATAAGCGTTCTTACTCTTTTCAAGTTTATAATCCTAAAGCACGTAAAGCTATCGTGTCGAGTATGAACTTGCATGGTATAACCGTCTAAGTTCCTTGAGCCGAACTCAAGCTCACATAAATCTCTTGAAAAAAAGGAGATAAAGGAGGCCGTGAAAGCAAGTATATATAATATGAAACAAAATGATTTATAAAACTAAACAAACCCATAGTGAACGTTTAACATACATTCCATTATCGGTTACTAGCAACTTATTCTAAACTTGACATATATTAAAATAAAATACTAAGAAAAGTTAAAAGCATGCAAAAAAAAAATATAAAAAAAGTAAATTGGTGGACTTACTTCCTATTACTTCTAAATTTATTGTATTGTATCCTAAAACATTTTTCTCTAACTTTACCTTTAAGTATATACTTTTAGTGAAATATCTTTATCTTTGGGTATATTATCAATGAAAATGTGACGGCTTATATCTTATATTTTCTCATGTCCCGCTCTAATATACTTAGAGTTGTTGTTGTGTTGTACGGCGAATCATTTAAGTATCATATGTCTAAAACTTTTACAATATCCATTTAAAGTATATCGATAGAATCAAGTCATCAAAACTGCTACAAACGCCACACTTCATATCTCGAAAGATGACCAAAACGACGCAAAAGTGCAATGTTAATCTTGCAGGCATAGCCAATGAAGCGGCTAACCTTTAACTGGAAGCTTATGTTGATTCGATATCACTCGTAATCTTGCATTGTCATCATTTTGATGGACTGTGTTGAGGAAGAAGTAAATTTAGTGTGAAAGTGATATGTGTTTGAAGGTGAACTTAGAGGAAGGAAGCGTTTGCAATAATGAAACTCTTACAGTCCTTTTTGAGGAAATCATTCACTTCAATTCACATGTAAAATCTTTCTGAAATTCGCTTTTGTCAAATCTCTCAATGAATCAAATCATATCTCGCAATAAATCTCTCTTTGGAGACAGACCATTGATCGAATATGAAATCATAATGGAATGCCAACCACCATGTGCTTTCATTAAGGCATATCCTTCAAAATGAGTATAGGGTGAAAGGTTTGAGTTGGTTTAGGTCATTAATGGTGTATGTACATGTTGATTTGATATAGGCTGAAAAAGGTTGTATAAAGACGAAACGTGCTTGATGGTGTATAACAATGGCATCATATTACATTTTCCAATTATCATTATTAACATCTTTTACCCATTTTAATTTTATGCATAGTCATGTTTTTGTATGGACCATCTTATGTATTTGGGCTTATAAGAATCTGAGATTAATTATGAATAGAGAGAATCACTTGGTGATTAATCATGAGGTATGCAGCTTATATATTTTAGTTACACGCATGGTTTAACTTGAATCAATCCAAACAACACATATCATCTTGTAATAGATAGCTCCAAATGGATTATCTAAGGACATTGTATTTATAATTCTACATGTTACATATTAAAGTTTCATTCATACTTGTGAGTAGCTACCACTTATATATATATTGGATATAATCCTACAGAAAAAGTGGTCAAAAATATATAAAGCATAAAAGTCTAAAACTTCAACACAAACTGCTGATACATGTACCTTATTGTAATCCAAAACTGAAACTACAAGAGTCTATTATATTGAATTATTTACTTTGGTGCATATTTGTTATGGCGATAGTGTTTTGGATTTAACACCACACATAATAATGATCAATGATACATCTTCAAGAGATTTCCCAGTTCCAATCTATGTGAAGTATATACACCAAGGTATATAAGGAAGCAAAATTTTGTTCCCATGACCAATGTGGAACTACCAAGAGTTGTTTTTTAGATAACTTAATTCAAAAATGGAGTTTGTAAATGAATTGTAGGAAGTTACAAGATGATTCCTTTCTATGACTCTGATGGGTATTTGCATGTAATGTATCATTGCTCATAAAAACCAAGTGCATATTTCACGAACGCTTACCGAGTTTTTATTTATAAAGTATCTTAATTGTTTGTTTTATGTATGTGCGTAAGCTGCGTAAGGACATTGCTATAGTTGTGTGTCTAAAGAAGTTAGGAGGCTCTGTGTTGAGTAGTAAGAATGAGAATGGGTCTTCTAGCTCATTGCACTATTGATGCTCAGTTGATATTGAGGAATAGTGTCGTTCAAAACTATAGTATGACATTGAAATGAAGTTTAACTAAATGGGAATAGGATGGGAAAATGAAGTTTAGAAAGGAATTAATCTCTCATATTACTACATCCCAAAACTATACTAGTCCACATTACTAATAGAGTTTGTTACTTCCGTTTTATAATCCTTCATTTGTTAAAACGGATAGTTACCTACCATAACTTGTGTTTATCATTAAACGTAGTAAGTTTTCAACGATGTACAATTGCTATCTTAAATGCATTAAGGTAAAAAAGAATGTATAATCAGCATTCTACTAATCAAAATATGCTTTAACAAGTTTACATGTACTCATTCAATTAAACCCAACCAACCATATTGACTATGGTTGTGCTTTTTGGTTTCTTAAAAGGTATGACTATGTACCACAGATACAATAAATTCTTAGAGCATCTTCAATGGGTCAAATAAGTAAAAACTTTTCACTATTATAAAAAAGCCTTTGAGGATGGTTTTTAGCATTGCATCAAAAGCTTTTTGTAAAGCTTTTTAAAAAGACTTGGTGAACTTCAAGTCTTTACTAAAAGCTTTAGTAACTAATTGTGTGTAGCATTAAATGCATTAAATGCATCAGTCTTTAAAAACTTGATGCATTATAGACGCTCTTAGCTAACCCTTTTGCTCAATAATACGTCTAGCTAAGAACATGACATTTCATCATCGTCCTACAATGGCAGGAGGTACTTTAATTGACTGCATTTATGCCTTGCATTGAAACAAGGTGCTCCTAAGAGTGAAGGGTATCGTAGCTAAGCCACTCTTCTTCATTTGGGCCTCACATGTGTCACATCACTTCAACACACTCACTTAAAAATACCCCTCATTCACAACTAACTGAAACCTCTTCACTTGGGCACCACCCACCCTCATTTTATTTCTTTTCCATATTTTTCTAACACAATAAAATTCATTTCATTTAAATAAAATTACAATACGGAAAACATACGAATAATAAGAAACATACGATAAATAATAAAAACATACGAAAAATAAATACCATACAAAACTTAAAAAATACAAAAAATTTTGCCTTTTACTTGTTGTATTTTGCTATTAATTGGTCTTGTTTCTTTTTGATGATTGATTTTTTTGGCTCCGGCAGCCCCTCAGTATCAAGCATGAGAAACTCCAATTCTCGACACTCTTGGAGTGCCTTTTCTTTCGCTATCCTCGCCTCGTACACTTCTTTGGCTCCGTCTACTTTACATTTATAATCTTGACACAAAGCTTCCACTGTAGCATCTGATTGACTCCCTCGGTGCTCGTTGACGACTCCACTGATTTTGATTTTTTTGCCTGTCGAGGCTTGCCTGCGGGACGAGCTCTTGGATCAGGGCCAAATAGTTCGGAAAGATTATCTTCATCGATCCCGTCCGGCGCGTCCCATTTGGGATATCGTTTCAAAACCTTCCACGCCGAGACCATAGTAAAATGTTTCCCTGATTGAGCCTTAAAAGCAAGTCTTGCATTCTCAATATGATCAGCATCATTTTCTCCGGGTTTACGCTACAAATGCTTGTAAAAACCGTCGAACTTTTGGCAATCACCGTTTATCCGAGTCCATTTACCCGTGACCATATTTTTGGTACGAGTTGGCCCTGAACTACGACCGTTGAAGTCCTCCCAAATCCGAGTCCAAAACGCATCGCTTAGTCGGTCATTACCGATAGCGGCGTTTTGGGAAACTTCGACCCAACACTCGGCTAAAAAATTTTCTTCCTCGCTTGACCAACGAATTGTGGTTTGAGACTCTTCTTCCTCCTCCTCCTCGTTGTCCGCGTCCAAATTCACCACGGTCTTGGTTTTTTTCTTTGTTGCTTTGGCCGGTTTTTTTCCTTGACGACATTGTTCACGTGTTTCGGTTGGTGGTGGTTGAGGTTTGAATTGTGATTCAAAGTAATGTTGTTGTGAAGGGTAAAATTGTGGTGGTGATGGTTATGATGGATAGAATTGCGGTTGTGAGGGATAGAATTGTGGTTGTGATGGTTGTAATGGATAGAATTGCGGTTGTGATGGTTGTGATGGATAGAATTGCGGTTGTGATTGTCTTGGATATTGATAAGCTTGAAATCCGACTTGCGAAGAAGAGTTTGAGCTTTGGGACGATGGGGTGGACGGGTTTGACGAAGACGAGTTGAGAAGATTCATAAACGACATCTCGTTTGGATCTTGAGACATTTTAGGTTGTGGATTGAGATGGTGAAGATAATATATTTTTGAAAGAGAAGTGTGAATTTTTGTGTAAAATATGGGTATTATTTATAGAGTGGGTGGAGTAATATTTGAATTTGAAAAAAAAAAAAAAAAAAAAAAAAGTAACCGTTGGTATATCAAACGGATACTTTTTCAAATTTGTTTTTGTCTTTTACCATGTCGTGGGAGTGGCGAAACAACAAACGGCGAGCCACCATGGTGTGGTGGCGATGGGCGGCGAACGCCGGCAAAGGCTCCACGTTGGAATGGCAAGCAAGAATCGCCACGATACCCTTCACTCTAAGTTAAGGGGTTTAGCAAATAGATATGTCACATTTCAAAGGTACCTGTGCCCAAGAAGGGATCTACACCCCACAAGTTTTACTCTTTCTAATCACATTATGGACCATGCACTATACATCTCTACGAATATCTCTTTTATATATTTGCTTGATTCTTTGTCTCGATATAAATGCAATAGTTTTTATCGGCTTTCAAATCTAAATTCACATATTTTTCTACATTTACTCCTCCGTGCATTGTTGATACCTACCCCATGTTCGAGCTTACATTTCAATCTTTTTACAGGTTAAGTTTTGTCTATTACTGTAACAATTTCTATGAAGATTGACTAAAAGTCGTGTGCCCATATGCTATTAAATGAGATAGGTGAGATGTACCTTTTGGTTATCATACTTCCTCCTTTATATACCACAACCCCACACCCTTTGCTTGTGTAGTGTATGATGAAGATAAGAGAGCATACCAATAACGTGTAGTAACATCAATAATACTTTGAAATAGGTGAGAATCTTTTGCTTTAGATCGATATGCAAAGTTTAATAAATGCTTCCACCAATCTACTTCACTCATAAATATTTTGCAACGGGGTAGTTACATACTTCAATTCATCTACTTATTTCTCATAACTCACCTGCATTTACCCTAGCTAAAACACATACACACACAAATACAAGAAAATCATCAAGACAACAAGACATAAGGTAAAACTGGGGTAAATATGTAATTTCGACCAAAGAAGAAAATCACGTTTTCAAAAAGCAGGTCACCATCTGCTTTGTCATATATGCGTTTAATTTAGAGCCATGGAAATGCAAATAATCGATTTTTAACTGAACTCATCCAAACACCTCGTACTAGATTATTGTGTTTAGAAACTAAGATAATCAAATAAAATCCCTCCATAAACGTAACCCCAAACACCCTCTAAGTAAACTTTGATCCAACCCTACTAATTTATACCTTTTGTTCATTTACTAGATATTCAACACATTAAAGATACTACGAATCAAGTCAATATATGTGTATGCAAATTAAAGGTGTACGTACATTATGCCTAGTGTGTAGACTGAAGGATCTAATCTCTATGTCTATTGTCTACGTCTTCACTCTTTACTTTGGCCGTATAAATAATGTACAAAAAACTATGTGTTTACGCATGAACATAAAGTCAACAGTGAAATATATATGGTAAGTCTCCATCAGAGAGTAAAAGCATAACGCATACGAGTATTTGGAAACATTTTCAATTAAGGAAAGCTTAAAGAACACAGGGTAGGGTGGTTGTTAGCAAAACCCAAATTGAAATACTTTTTTTGATAGTGTATCA
This sequence comes from Chrysanthemum seticuspe, assembly GCA_019973895.1. NCBI lineage: Eukaryota > Viridiplantae > Streptophyta > Magnoliopsida > Asterales > Asteraceae > Chrysanthemum > Chrysanthemum seticuspe. The sequence continues at coordinate 275,246,783 of BPTQ01000002.1, forward strand.
CTTGGAAGTGACTATTTCAACTAATTTACATTTGAATAGGTTAAGTTGGGTTATGTTTTTAGTTTAAGTCAAACGTGTAAAACTGAAAAATAATTTGATATGAAACAAGTCGGAGTGGGTTGAAATTTACCCAAAAGTAAAGTATTATCGCAAAAGAGTGTAAAACCTTCTAAATCACATTGTAATTATGTTTGACACACTAGTTAACTGCTTGTAATTACTAGTTGGTATAGTTTCATTTGCATCCTTTTACACTCACCATTTTTTTTCTCAATTTGATTGATAAAGCTTGTTTAACTAGTGCTAGTCACGGCCATTCTAAAAAAAAAAACGACCATTACTAGTCACTGACCTCATATTTCCCTTCATTCTCTTAACAACTGAGAGTTTATATTTTTACAACTTGTAACTAGAGGTGTTAATCGGATCGGGTTGTTCGAGTCAATTCGCGTCGAGTCAAAGTCGGGCCAAAGCTAAAAATAATATAGCCGAATCCGACTCTAATTGAATTCCGGTTAGTCGGGTTTAGATCAATTCGGGTTTGTTCTACTTGGGTTGAGTCCATTCGTGTTCAGTTCCATTCGGGTTCGGGTCAACTCAAAATATGAGTAAAAATAAAATAAAAATTTGCACGCATGCACTAGTTTTAATAGATATTTTACAAAATTAAAATAGAAAATAAAAATCCTTATTCGGATTAATCGAGTTGACCCGAACAAGATTTAGCCAAATAATTTTAACCCGATACCCGAATTTATTTAGTATTCGGGTTACTCGAATAAAATCATTGACCTATGTAACCCGACCCGAATAAGCTTAATCGAGTTCGAGTCCGGAACTTGTTTTTTTTTTACACCCCTACTTGTAACAATTTAGTATTACGGAGTAAAATTTAGATGATAAAGATTTAACTTTCAATGAATGTGTTAAAAGTTTGGTCGATAGTTGTTGGGCTTTTTGAAAAAGTTTCCTAGTTTCTAATTTTATGTGAGTAGCTATAGGGCTTCGATTTTACAAAAAGCAGTCTTACTTTAAACTTTCACTTGCAATTACTGTAATTTCTCTATATGAGTTGATAAACACAAAAATGAGAAGGTGTTTGGTTGAAGCCATAGGGCCGTTTAGTTGGTAAAATTTTTTCTTGTTTTTTCGTTTCCAAATTCCTAGAGAAGGGATTGGTTTTTCTTCTCTAGAAAAGAGTTGTGAATTTTTAAAACCCGTTTAGATGGATTTATATTTTTCATTTTTAAAAAAATGAAAAGATGTTTTAGATAAAGCTCTTTTCAAACATTTTTTCTTTTTTAAATCAACTTTCTTTTTCATATTGGATTTTTGTACATTTTTATTCATTTTATACGTTTTTGTACAGTTTTATACGTTTTTATATGTTTTTTTCCATTTTTGTACGTTATCATTTGTTTTTATCCATTTTTATATGTTTCATCCGATTTTATTAAGTTTTTTATGTTTTCATCTGTTTTTTATGTTTTCGTCTGTTTTTTTACGTTTTCGTCTGTTATTGTACGTTTTTGTCAGATTTTTTACGTTTTCGTCTGTTTTTTTTACATTTCCGTCCTTTTATTACGTTTTTTTTACATTTTTGTCCGTTTTTTACGATTTCGTCTGTTATTTTACGTGTTCGTCTTTTTTACATTTCTGTTCGTTTTTTTAGGTTTTTGTCTGTTTTCTTACGTTTTCGTCCGTTTTTTTTAGTTTTTTCCGTTTTTTACGTTTTCATTTCTTTTTTACGTTTTCGTCCATTTCTTACGTTTTAGTGCATTTTCGTTTTTTTACGTTTTCGTCTGTTTTTTACGTCTTCGTCTTGTTACTTTACGCTTCGTCCATTTTCTTACGTTTTTACGTTTTCATCCGTTTTTTTACGTATTCATCGACTTTTTTACGTTTTCGTCTGCTTTCTTACGTTTTCGTCCAATTTTTTACGTTTTAGTCTATTTTTACGTTTAGTCCGTTTTTTATGTATTAGTCCATTTTTTATCGTTTTCATCCGTAAAAAAGACGAAAACCTAAAAAGAATAGACGAAAACCAAAAAAGCGCACAAAAACGTAAAAAAAAGACGAAAACGTAAAAAATCGGACAAAGACATAAAAAAACAAACGGAAACGTTAAAAACCGGACAGAAACGTAAAAAAAACATATGAAAACGTTTAAAAAAAAGGAAAAATGTAAACAAACGAATGAAAACGTAAAAAAATGGACGAAATCGTAAAAAAACAGACGAAAACGTAAAAAAATGGACGAATACATTAAAAAAAGGGAAGAAAACGTAAAATAAACGGACCAAAACGTAAAAAAGAAAAAAGATGAAAACGTAAAGCAACAGATGAAAACGTAAAAAAACGGACGTAAACGTAAAATAACGGACGAAACCGTAAAAAAGCAGACGAAAACGTAAAAAAAAATGCCGAAAACGTGCTGAAACGTACGAAAACGGGCAAAAAAGTTAGAAAACGGGTGAAAACGTAAGAAAACAGACGAAAACGTAAAAAAAAAATAAAACGTAAAAACATGGACAAAAACGTAAGAAAACGAGCGACAACGTAAAGAAACGTATAAAAAGGTATAAAATCGAAAAAAACAGATAAAAACGTATTAAAACGGACGTATAAAAATTGAGAATGAAAAAAGTGAGAAGAGTAAAATGAGCTTTTCAAATTTGTAGTTAAAATTTGAAAAATGATAATTTCACATTTTTGGAAAATTGTTGGAAAAAAGTGTAACTAAACGGATTTTCATTTTTTCCCTTTTCATATGAAAAATTTCTCAGAAAAATGAGAAATTTTTCACCAACTAAACGGCCCCTATAGGGCTTCGATTTTACAAAAAGCTTTAAACTTTTACTTGCAACTACTGTAATTTCTCTATATGAGTTGATAAACACAAAAATGAAAAGGTGTTTGATTGAAGCCTCAACACTTAAACTCAAATCTTGAGTTCTTGACCCTCTATTGCATACATAAAATTGAGAAGGTGGTTGAAGACTCTCCAAAACATTGAATGAACATTAAACCCCGACACTTGAACTCAAATCTTGACCCTCTATTGCATACACATAGGATATCTGCTTTTTGGAGGTGTGTTAAAGAATTTAAAAGAACCCTCTCACTGTATCAGTTTCACATGGATCCAACAATGGACGGCCACGATCACATCCAAAAAAAACACAAGTATCCACTGTGTAAAAGACTATCTCTTTCAAACAAACACAAGTATCCGTTGTATAAAAGACTCCATCTCTTTCACTCACCCATATATACACTACACCTTAGCTATATTCCTCCTCTAAACACACACAACACATTAGCTATCTTCCTCCACTAAACACACTCACTTATTTGCCACGCATCTCCCTTGCAAGCAAACATTTTCTTTGAGGCTCAACACTATTGCCGATCGAGCTCATGGCTTTTGATTTCTTCCAGGCGATCGACTCTTTTGTCTTGTCTGTAGTCTAAACTACTTTCATAACAGGTTAGGCTTTTGTTTTGTTTGTGAATACTCGTATTATTTGATGTTTATATATGATTAAACAAAGCAAGGTTTGAAAATCTGCTACTTTACACTTTTACAAGTTATCATCAAACATAGCAAGTTTTTTCAATATTTAAGTGTTTTGCCTTTGTGTATCTATCTATATAGCATAAACTAGTAGTTAAAAGATTTTAACCCGTTTTACAAAAACTTGTATTGTGTAGCTTATGTAAATTTGTTTGGGGGAAATCAGTTTTACAAAAACTAAACGTTTGAATGGAAAATTTTGTTTGGGGTAAATCAGTTTTACTGCATTACTTGTATTAACATTTCATGGGACTGAATGTTAGATTATTTTCTCAACGATGTGGTCGTAAATGTAGCAGTTACCACAAAAATATGTGGTTATGCGGTCTGTGGAGGTAATGGGGTGTTTGGAAGATATAGTTTATAGTTTAGGATTAAATGCTATTATTTTGTCTTCTTTTTCTTATATTGAGAAGGGTCTGAATGGGGGGCATCTCAGTATAAATTAACATGCTTACATAGGGATAGTGTCCCAGAAAATGAGTGCGTTGGGCTTGTTTTTGCTGTAAAATTTGTTTGCACTACTACAAAAATTGACATAGAGCCCCTTAATAGAGCTCGTTTTTAGTGAAAAATGGGGCTCTAAAAGGATTCAGTGTTATAAAAAAGGGTATAAAGCCATGTTTTATTTTACAAAACCGGGCTCTATGTTAAGAAACTTTAAAGTCGTGTTCTCTCTTACAAAACCGGGCTCTATTTCTCATAAAGAGCCATGTTCTCTCTCACAAAACCGGGCTCTATCCAAAAAATCATTATACCCCTGTTTGCTTTTTCAAACCCGGGCTTTATCATTTGCTGTAATAATATACCGCTCTTCAAAATGAAACAAAAATACTTACAACTTTTGGGCGCCTTATTTCCCTCCCAAATTTTCATACCTTCAAAAAACCCTAATCTTTCCACCCCCCCCCCCCCCCTCTTCACTTTCAAAACACCAACCTTTCCTTTAATATTGGGGCAAAATCATTTTCATTAAATGTACTATAGCCCTAAAAGCTTATAAACCTTGTAACTGCCATTTCAAATCCTGCAATTAGGGTTTATAAACATCCCTAATAATTCCAAATTAAACCTAACTTCCAACAATAGCTGTGATTGAAGGGTTGAGTGTTGCGGTTAGTTTGGGGTTGGATATGTAAGTCTTTTATTCTATTATTTAGGAATTCGATATTTAGATTACTTAATTCATTATGATAATCTCTTATTGGGTTATTTTAGAGGTTATTATATCAGCACTTGATTGATGAACTTGCTGTTTGGGTAAATTACACACGAGAAAGTAAAAATGAATAGAGAAATTCAATAACACAAGGTTTAAGTTGTTTAGCCTATCACAGCGATCGATCTAGTCCCTACTAGCAAGTTAAACTTATTAAGTACAAATTATGTCCAAGAGTTACATTAGGGTTGTATATCGAAGTTACAAACTTGGCCGAGGACTGAAGTATGATTTTCCTTCTAGGGGCACTCTTGGACTCCCACATTGTAGTGGGAGGTAAATAATTTGGCAACGATTTATGTGAGGTTAGACTCTTGGTACATGAGTTGTTGAAAGTCTAAAATGCAAGGTTTATGATCTACTATGGAATGGTGAATTGGGTAATTTGATAGTTTTGTCATCTTACCTGAAAGGCCGAAAGTCAAATTTCACGTCACTGAATATGTTGTCGGTTAGTGCATATGTGGTTTGGATTGAAATTCTGTGAATTTGTTGTCGGTTAGTGTAGATTATATGTGGTTTGGATTGAAATTGTTTCCCTCGTTCCTTACAAACAACCAAAACATGATTTTGCTACCACATGTAAAATATTCAGGTGAGAAGACCATACGAACTTTTCAAATTATCAGATGTTATGCCTTTCGCTCCTTTTAATATGCAACAGATGTGGTCTTTCTTGTACTTCATTTTGTAAAGAGTCTTAAAATAAAGTTTGTCTTTGCTCTATTTCTTTATTCTATGTCTCGAGCTAGATGTTCTCCATTACAATATAATGTCCTGCCCACCCTATTGATGATTGTAACTTGTCTGTTGTGGTAGTCTATATCAGCAATATTATGTTATATAAGTACGGGACCTAAATGACATTTTGATTGATGCTATTTTTGGCATTGCAGCTCACTGGTAAAGGCAACCAACAAACAACACGACTGTGGCATTGATTGACCAATTGAACCTTATTCAAAGAAAGTTTGCTTATTGTGGCGCATATCTTGAGGCAAAATGATATCATGTTTGCTTATAAACTGGCAAGAGATGCAATAACTTCTTAGGTCACCCAATTTGCATAAAATGCTTCTGACAAGACATTACTCAAGCAATGTACAATCTGTTTTGATTCTATCGACAGCGCTCAAATGTTTTCTGTTAACCAATGTCTACACAAATATTGCTTTTTCGTGTATGAGAAAGCATGTAGAAGCAAAGTTGCTTGGGCAGCTGCCCGAACGTCCACATGAAGGATGCAAGTCTCACCTAGAAACTGAGAGTTGCACGAAGTTTTTAAATCCAAAATTATATTATGAGCTTGAGGATCAGAGAAGCTTCCATTCCTCCAACAGAAAAATTTTATTGCCCGTTTTCTTATTGCTCAGCTCTAATGGCGAAAAGTGATGTTAAACAATATACAGCCACTTCATCTGCTGCTGGTTGCTGGTCAAGGAACTGGAACGAGAAAATGTGTCAAATGTCGTCGCCTTTTTTGTGTCAATTGCAAAGTACCATGGCATGATAACTTCTCCTGCTCTGACTACAAGAGGTATAACCCAAATCGATCTGCTAGTGAGGATAAACTCAAGTCTCTGGCATCAAGAAACCATTGGCGTCAGTGTGTCAAGTGCAAGAATTTTGTTGAACTTGCAGCAGGGTGCTACCATATAAGTTGCAAGTATCTGAATTCACATGTATTCATCTTACTTATTTTCAAAAAATACGGTTTAGAACTCTGACTCATTTACCTATAATGAGGTTGGTCATACCCCAATTGTTGAAAAAATTGGGGAGTTTGAAAAGCTTATTATGGATGGGAAAGCTACTCTTGTTGATGATAACGGTAATCCTATTAAAAAGGTTGCGTATACGTCTGTTACTAAGAGGGTTAACCCATTCACTAAGGTGGGAGAGATTGTGGATTCTGATAGTGAAGAAGAGGTGGTTGAGAACACCTCCGATGAGTCGAGTAATCTATTTGGTGGTGGTCATGATCGTGAAGATGATTATGATGACTATGATTATGATAACTATGCGGATCAGGTTTACGATCTCCCTGGTAATCGGGATGCTTATTATGACACGTATTGTATCAAGCTTCAAGGCCTTGGTAGGAAGTAATTTTATCTACATAGGAGTATAATGTTATTTTTTGTGTAGTGGTTTATTTTCTTATATAGAAAAGAGGAAGTATCTTGTTATGTAAGCTTTTCGCCTATGTAACGGGCTGAGATATAAGATTCACCCATATCCTTTGTACTTAAACGTTTCTTGGAGTAATATATTTACCGGGTCTTTTAGACCTTTTACCCAAAAAAACAACATGACGACAAAGACAACATAGGCATCCTAATAAATAGATGTAAAAAACCCGCGGCAACGCGCGGGTGCCTCAACTCATTGACATAAAATAGAAAAGTGATATTTTTTTCTATTACTGTAGGATGGTTATGGTAATTATATTTCATGAAAGTTATATTTTTAAAGGAGTAAATGACTTGATTACTTATTATTTCTTTTTACCAGATCAAGTTTAGCAAATGGAATGGTGTCATCTTCCCAAAGTAAGTTTGATGATAACATTGAAGCATCTTATGCTATATTTACTATTCTGCTTATCATCTATAACCGGGCCTATCAAATCATTACCACTCATGAAAGAAGACATGCTAAATCTAGGGAAGCAGCTGCAAGATGTGCAAAATAAAAAATTAAGGTACATGAAACATTTGATTGACAAAACTGTTGTTGTGATGTTTATTTATTGGTATTTAGCATGTTTGGTAGTCCATAGGACCATATTGAACTATTGTAAACTGATATTGGATCTTCAATCCCAATCCATTTGTTTTTGTATATACCTTCATGGTTATGGTTTTGTTACAATTTTGTTGTTGGTTTTGCATGTTTCTTGTTTTGCTGCAGCTTTATTCCTGTAAATTTAGTGTAAATAGGTGGTAGGTATTTTAAAAAAAAAAAAAGTTTATAAAGCCATGTTTTCTAAGCTAAAAACAGGGGACTGCTAATTAAAAAGCCTTTTTTTAATCACATAGAGCAAGGTTTTCAACTATCTCTATTACACATCATAAAGCCCGTTTTTAAAACCGGGCTCTATGGCAATTCCTCATAGAGTCCCTCCTCCTTTGTGCCCTCATGAAAAACCGGGCTTTATTAACATTTTCAACCGGGCTCTATGTCCATTTTTGTAGTAGTGGATGTTGGTCAATGTTTCTTCGGACCTGTGACTCCGGAGTCAAAGACTTTGACCATAATTCACATAGACCCTTTATCGCGCTTGAAGGACAACCTAAGAACGTTGGAGTTTGCTAAAGTAGCTGGTTCATGCAAGTTGACCTCCAAAACACCTCGTGGTAAGCGTTGTTACATGTACAGGCCAAAAGAAAAAAAAAAAAAAGGTTTATACTTTTATTTCTTAATATTCATATAGATCATCTAAATGTCTTTCTTTAAAAGGTTTTTCGATACTTACTGTTTCAATGATCCTTCAAAGTTTTAAAGAATGTTAACTTACTTTGATTCTTGAAATTCCCTTGAAGTGTGTTTTGTTTCATTGGTTGGTTTAATAAGATGCCTTATGGTAAAAAAATTGATCGTGAAGTTTGAAAAGAATTTTCACAGATCTCTCTTAAATGCTTACACATTAAATTTTTGCCCTTTTGCAGGTTGGTCACACCATTACCATTTATGCAGGTCAAAAAATAGTTTATGTGGGATACATATTTGAGAAAGTCTCTGGTAGCAACATAGAAACTTAAAAGATGATGACATTGGAATTCTATGATATTTTGTAATCCATGAATTTCGTTTACGCATGGACATCATATTGAGACCTACTAAAGAGTGTTTTATCATAAGTGTTAATACAAATAAGCCGTAAAAACGTTTATTTATATTTTACGATCTTCTAATGTTTTGTCGATAACAAACGTAAAATCATTTTAACAAAACAAATAAAATACGTAAATGGTTTGAACTAATAGTTTCTAACATATTCACATAAAACATTAAAACAAGTATAAGTGATTTTATGATTTAATACTACATATGTACAACAACTAGTGTTTACATATTTGGGTAAAATATACACATAACTAGTATGTAGTATATTGGGTAATATAAATGGGTAGAAACTTAAGTATCACAACCCATTGGGCAAATACATTGAATGTAGTTGGGTATAACCCAAAGCCCATGACCCATGGAGATTGACCCATAATCCATTGCATGACATCATGCTTATATCATATATGGATAATATCCATAACCCATGGTTTTTACTCATACCCATGTGACTAGGTGCATTGCACTCAACAGATACATTGTATCTAGCTAAAGACCCATGGATCAACCCATGACCCATGACCCATAACCAAAATACCCATGGGTAAAGGGGAGCGTCCCGCGGATCCCTAGCTTTACGCTAGACGGATCCCTTGCGGAAGGGATCCGTTGGATCCGGGGAACAGTAGGATTTTTCCTCTATAAATAGTGAGTCATTTCTTCATTGTTTCTCACCCATTTCTAACACTTTCTCCCTGAGTTAAAAACTCACTAACCTCATATCCAAGAGATCTATGTTTGTAGTTTTATTTTTATGTGATCTTCTAGGTTCCTCTTAAAGGCAAGATCACCACCTTTGAAGTCGTGCAAGCTCAAGTCCATGAGTTGCCAAGCTTCCTCATCATCAAGACTACTGAAGTCTTCTTGCTGATGATTGTTTTTCTTTTGTGTGATCTCTTTGCCGTACCACATCTTTAACCCTAAATTTGTCTTTAGATAGGCGATGTGGGCTGTATCTCAAAAGAAGTTGGGATTTTGCCTGCCTATTCTTAATGAAGGTTCGAATTGAAAGTATCACATGCATTGTTGATAGGAAGTTCGTAGATCATTCAAAGATATATATCAGCTTCAACAAGAGACCTCAAATAAAGATGCTTTGGCAACCGTCTATCTTTATTGCATTTGATATTAAAAAAATAAAAAAAAATAAAAAAAAAAAATAAAAAAGAAGTTATAGTTGTTTTATGTTTTGTTTGTTAGTCGATTGTTCGTACGGCTTTGTTATCAGTCGGCTAAAGTTGACCGTTGGTACCAGTCCCTAAAGTCGACCGTTGGTACGGTTTTGTTACCAGTCGACTTAGCCGACCGTTGGTACCAGTCGACTAAAGTCGATCGTTGGTACGGTTTTGTTACGAGTCGATTGAAGTTATGCTTTTATTACGTTAATGTTTTATTTTTCTTTTCTTTTCTAGTTTACTACTCCAGTCCGAGCTTTCGCGATTTCGCCGATAGACGGCCCAAGCCCGTTTGTGGGTTTAGGGTCCGTTAGGGTTTCTATTATGTCTCTTACATTCTCTATATATTGTGATAGAATAATAAATTATACCAACGGGTTTCAATGTCTAACACATTTGAGCTTTAACGGGGTACCAATCAGTATTTGCGTAAGCACACAGATAATATTGAGAGACGCATATGATTTATGATATACAAGTAGATATGTTTAATACGGCTTTATTCTCACCAAGACATAGATCTCAAGAGCTAAACTACGTCAACATCTAACTCTTAAATCTCATAGTTAATCACAAACTAGTACGTATAAAATTCACTCATACAATATTCTTTCTTTCTCATACAATAAAGACTACCTTTTAATTTTCAGTATACTATAAAATTCACTCTATATAATTTTAACATCTCACTTCTTTGTAGACAGCACCCACAAATATTCTTTCTTTCTCCATGTGATAAACCGGATCCACAACTCCTAAACATACTCGAGTCAAACAAACCCACAGCCATACTTCTCATCAAACAATCTAAACATAAACAAAACCCCTTGCCTTGTTTCTGATACAATCCGAACACAATCAAACAAACCACAACCCGTTTACGCTTCAGTTTGGCTTCAAGATCTTCTAAGGTAGGGTATTGCATGTTTTTGTTTTCGTGTTTCTTTGAACAAAACAAAGAATGAATTAAACAGCCTTGCATTTTGTTCCTTCTTTAATATTTCGAATAACATTCAAGATCTATAAAGATCTGTAGATATGTAGAACAAACTGAGATCCTTTTAAGTTTATTTGTGGTTGTTGTTTGGAGATGGGATTAGGATATATAGTTATGGATTGATGTTATTAGTAGTTAGTTAAACCTATTTGCTTTAAAAGGATGTTTACTTTTTAGCAGACTAAGACATTAAAACTTGGATTCAGTAGCAAAATATTTAAGTTCTCATCTTTGCTTCTTTATATGTATTTGACAAAAGCAAATAAATAGAAAAAATAAACAAGCATGAAGCTATTATGTATATACTAACGAGCTCAAAACTAATAAACGAGCTCGAGAACACGTAAAGCAGTTTTTTTACACATAACAAACGAGCCGAGCTCGAGCTTTATATATCATACCACGAGCCGAGCTCGAGCCCAAATCTTAAGGCTCGAACCTTTTTTCTAACTGCCTTCTCAATGATTTCTTAGATCTGCTATCTTTGTTTCTAACTGCCTTCTCATGATTTCTTAGATCTGCTCTTGCTGGCATTGGCTCATGTTGATCAAAGTTGGATTCATTGGTTTTGTGGTTCATTTAGTCGATGTTTTCTTAGAGATGACGAGTTACATGTTTTTCAACCACGGTTCCCCTGTTTAAAATATAGTGAGTTATAACTTTCATAATCTTTTTTTTTTTTTTTTTTAATCCCATAGAATATTTATTAAATTGCACTGGTAGTTTATTTTTTTGTGTTTCTGTCTGTAGTTTTGTTGTGTTGTTTTTGTTGCCTATTGATGGATCAGTATAGTTTCTTTGATGATTGTGTAGTATTTTTGTATTTCAGTTTGTTTACTATAAGGTTAGTTATGTATATTTAGTTGTAGAATAAATCAAACTTTTGCTGTAAATTTTGTTTGGCTGCTTATTATGAGGAAAGTGTATAAAACCATGCCTAGTATCCTTTGTAGCATGTTAGTTCTTAATTTCTTTAGCTTAGTTTTAATATCTGTTACCTTATCTTTTGTTGTTCTTGCTAGCACTTGGTAAGTCCTTCTTGACTTGTAATTGTCTACTTTTCGGGAAGTTTTAATTTTAGTTCAAGAGTTTTTTTCGGGAAGTTTTAATCAGTTTAGCTTATTAACAAGCTTTTAAGTTTTGACAACTTGTTTTATGAGCTCTTTGATTGGTAAACTAAATCTGTTTCATCATTGTTTGAAGTTTAAAGGTCATTTGTTAGATTAAATTTGTGTTCAAAAGAGTTGTTTCTAAATGTTTTTTACAATATTAGTGCATAACTGATTGGACTGCAGTCCCTTATCCATCATTTTCACATGCTTAAATTAGCTTCCTCTGGTCTCAAATTTTTAACAAACAATTTTAGTTGGTCAAATTTGAGGTTTATGATTGGTTAAGCCTTTAGCTTAAAGTATTCAAGCTTCTGCAACGGCTCAAAATAGGCTTGTTAGGCTGTTCTGAGTAGGGATCTGTCATAATAGTGCTTATTTCTCCTTAGCTTTTTGGTGTTTCTATTTGAGTTTAATCTTAGCTACATTAGCTTATAAGTAGTGTGTTATTGGTTTTGTAGCTTATTAATACCCTTAGGTAGCTTAGTTTTAATATATATATTTTTTAGGTGCCTTGATGCAGATGTCATTCAACATCTCACTGCTGACGATTTTCTCGCGTCGGTTTGACCTGCCTTTATAAGGAGCTTTGCTCCACTGATGTTGAGTGCATTTCGAAGCTCGTGGGCAGAGTGAATTCATAGAATCTGATAGTTGCCACCCAGAATAACCATCAGAAGTTTAACAGGGTTGGTATTTTCTTTCTTATTTTTATTAATGCTTTGCTATCTTTTATTGATGCACTGATCATGATCATCATACTCATGTAGATCGAGTACTCATTTGAACATGTTTGACCAGATGAAGTCATTTGGATTGAATTTTCTCTTTTTAATACATGTTTTTTTGTTTAATGTTTGTAGGTTGCTCGCCTTCCTATTCTGACCTACACGGCAAATGATGAGCTGGTGATATCTCCTCCCACTCGAGCACAATTCGCCTTTCTTGATGTATCTGCAGCTGAAAGGGAGAAAAGGATATTTAAGGAAGCATCTGTTGTGTACAGGAAGGTGACAAAAATCAAAGCCCAGAAGAGGAAGAATTGATGTTTGGTAGGAAGGTGACAAAAATCAAAGCCCAGAAGAGGAAGAATTGATGTTTGGTAGGTTTGACTCATTTGAATGGAGAGGATGTTTGGTAGGTTTGACTCATTTGAATGGAGACTTTTGTTCTGATACTTTGGATGTGATGTCTTACTTGTTCTAATACTTTGGATGTGATTTCCCTTTCTTTATATTTTGCTATTTGGTTGGCTTGGATCGATTACACCAATATATGGTGGTTGACTGAAAATTTTGAAACTGTGTAACTTTTGTTGTATGTTATAGTATAAGAAAAAACCATATACATTTGAAGAGTTAAAATCTTATTTTTCTGTTTTATTATCTTTTTCACTAGTTTGCCATACATGAAGCGTAGTTTCCGTGCAAAACAACTTCCTAAAAATAGAAGAAAGAACAAAAAAATTTGGTCTGGTGTTTGTCAAGAAATTTGATCACATTTTTAAAGTTTATTATGTATGGAAACATAGCTAAAAAAAATCTCGTCGCAATAAAAAATTTATAATTCGAAGAATTTTTTTATCTTTCATCAAAATTATAAATCTTTAGCTTTACGCTAACATAGTTATGAACAATCAAGGTCAACTAAAAACGCCCATAATAATAATGAAGTGTTCACAATCATGTGAGGGCTTTTACTTAACCTTGAGTGCTCATAACTAAGTGTGAAAACTAAAAAGACTGTTGGCTATAAAAAATTCATTTGGTTTCATATAAAAATTACTTAAAAGGCAATAAGGATCATCAAAAGCACATTTAATTGGCGGTGAGGATAGTTATATTTACTTACTTCCTCACGAAGCAATTCTTTCCGATTATCGTCAAGGCCAATTAAACTATTCCAGAAAGTACGATCCACAATCACGTAAATCACTGCACTAAGGAAACTAACAATGACGAAGGAAACTAACAATGACGCCCCCCCCCCCCCCCCCCCCCCCCCCCTTCAAAAAAAAAAAAAAAAAAAAAAAAAAAACCCAAGAAGAAACTCCTCCATTTCCTGGCCAATAAAAATTTTGTCGATTCTTTTGTATGGTCGATTTAGATCCTATATAAAAAACAAAACATACATAAATCAACATGACTATTTCCAGTGACGTACTATGTATTAAACACTACATACCTCTTACCAAAGTTTGAGATCTTTATACATTTCAATCATATGTGCATCAAGGTCATTTTTTGTTTTTCAATTCATCCATGCTAGGAATTTTGACAGTTGTATATCCACTTGCGTAAATGATGGCATGAGAGTTTCAACTCCTCTTCCTTGTTTCTCATAGCTCTAGATCATGGATAAAAAAAATTACATGAAAGATAATTCATTCTCGTCGCGATGATATATTTTTCGTCGCTTGACGATTTATCACTTGCAAGATTTTTTTTTTCTTTAACGAAAAGTGGCTTTTTAGTTGTGATAAAAAAAATGAGTGGCTAGTATTTTTTTCATTGCATCTTGTTAGAATTTGGATATAGATTCAACTCAACTCATTGTTGATGTAGAATCTATTACCTATGTATTTTACTACTTCATAACTTTTATTTGAGTTTGAATAAAAGTTTATAAAATCACATCTATCTAGCTGACTTATTAATTCTTTTCACCATCTCTTGTGATTCTTCATGTCAAGTCATACGCTTTAATTTGATTACAGAATTTCTACTTACAAAGTCGTTCTTAAAGTAGCTCTACTCAAATCTCTCAGTGTATCATCTTATCATATCTGAGAGTAAATCTCTCTTTGGATACCACTGATTGAATGTTAAATCATCATGGAAGGCCAGCAACCATATTTATTTCTTGTTTCCTATCATCTTCTTTTCATTTATGCATAGAATTAAATGAGTCACTGCAGTAACTCAAACCAAACCCATCCAAAAGCCATCTACCTACTGACATGGAAATAAAACATACCATTGAATGAAGCAAAATTCAAGCTACCCGAAATGCATAGTTCTTGGGTGAGAGCAAGAGTACACGATGCTAAGATATGAACTTTTCATCCATGTAATATATGAATATATGAAGTATCGACAAAATAAAATAATAAGTGATGTCGTCTAAACATATAGAAAAACTGGTAACATCCGGTGCTAATATGGAGTATTTATGAATTGCTTCAAAATTTTGGTTGTGTAGACATGTTTTGAGTTGATATGATAAGTTATATGTATTACGTTCTATAAACATATTGAAATAAATATGTAAAAGTTTCCCTTGCTTCAAATCTGTAGCAACAAATATTTTCGCACAACAAATATAGAAACTCACTCCAGCTCATTTACCGAAAGTTTAGATAGGCATCCCCTGTAGAGGAAGAACGTGTCACGCGCATACAAATAATTTTTCAACCTTACTTATAAATATATACCTTATTTTTGTCTACTACTTGCTCGTGTTTTACTTCAATCGTCATCGTTGAGGCCTTGGTCGGATGTGCACCTAGTTTTGACATCTCCAATATCATCGCTTAAGACCCGACAAAGGTGACGTGTTACAGTCGAAACCTAAAATTTTAAAAAAACGATGACAAAAAAGTTGGAACATGCAATAAAATGCATTTGTACATTAGGGTAAACTTTATAGGTATATAACTATAACTGTATAGGTATATACCTATAACTCACTTGTATAACTTATTTGTATAAAATGCATTTGTATATTAGGGTAAACTTTATAGGTATATAACAAATGAAGATACGTCTATAGTGACACAAAGAAAATTTAATGGCACTTTTTTGAACATATGAGTCAAAGCAAATTTGATATTTTAATGACATCTTTTATGAATAAAACGTGTTAACGACAAAAAAAAAAGTCTTACGGCACATTTATTTGTGTCACTTCAAATAACCTTTAACTACTTGACTTCTACTTATACTTGTTAAGTGTATGAAAAGCACGAGAAATATTTAATAACACTTCTTTTATATTGTAGTAGTATTTTTTATGTTTAGTGACACTTTGCATGTTGTCCATATTCTTGTCCGTATACAATAATTACTTATTGCTATGCTAGAACTTAATATGTCAGGTAGTAACTAAGGCTGCTCGCAGTAATGGGACACGATCGACTTATGTGATCGATTACAAGTCGATCGTCTTTGTGTGACTACTCGATCGATCAACACTTTTTACAAATTATGGTCGTGAACTCGATCGATTACAAAGTAAGTGCATTTAATATTACACCGTTGTGTAACGGTTTGAAATGTAAAAAAAAATGATCATGGTCGCCCTTACTGAGTCACCCAATCGGCTGAAAGTCGCTGGAAAGAGAAATCTAACGTGGCAAAGAATATGAAAGGGATTAGGATCCCTTACTAGGGCAGCCTAATGAAGAGACGTGCTCAACATTTCAAATTTAATTTATTGAAGAAAATAAATGGAGTACTTATTTTTTTAGAGCTCAATCCAAATTGGTAACTAATTATTTATAAGTTGTTTTGATTCCTATTTAACTTTCAAGTATTTTGTGTTGGAAAAATATTTTTGTAAAATAATTTTTGCAATTTTTTAACACTATTTAATATATGTAGATGTTAGATATATTTATATTTCTTGGTAGCTTTGCGTTTTTTTTACGAGAGCTTCGCAACGAGTTAAAATGTGTCAAAATGGAGTTGATATGAATGAAATAAAGTGAGGCACCTGAAACACAAAATAGAAAAGTGGAAGTATCCTACATCGCCCAAAGCAAGAAATGAAAGATTGTTTATATAGGAATCTTGATATAAACCTTCAAATTGATTTGTTGGTTTTACTCCAACACCTCTGTGCGTGCGCAAGGGGTGCAGATTTGAGGATTAATGGGCCAAAATGGGTTTGAAACTTCTGAACTCATGTGAGCCGCTCGACCTACGGGCACGTATGCAGCTCCGAAACCTCGCCTACGTGCGTATATTTTGCCGCAAGTTCGGTTTATTCTTTTCCATATATTCTATAAATCTATTTTAGGAATAGATTGAACTTAGTTGACAAATTTTTACAGAATAATATTTGTGTAATATAATATACGCAAATATGTTATTGTTAATGACAGATTCAGTTTATTGTGACTAATATTTAGTCTTGGAGAACAAGGCAAATTTACGCTTCAAATATAGTCATAGTCTCATTCAGTTTTGATCATCCAGAAAAATGCAACTCATACCAGACGAGTTCCAGCAGTTCATCGATCAGATGCACGCTTTGCTTCCATGATCTTTCAGGCAAGTTTTGTCAAGTCCGGCTGTACAACAGCTTTGGACGTTGTACCCTGGAAAACAGAAGACCAATCTATTTTATGGGAATCGTGTTAAACACGAGCCTCGACCAACCTTTACTGCTTTTATTTTCTTATCGTTACATAGCTTATGTCTTCTGCTTCTACTCCTTGTTGTATGTTATTTAATTTTCTTGTCATTTAATTACTGTTAATTATACTATTGATACTTGAAATCTGATTCTATTAATTAAAGTGTACACCATTTCCCACAGTCTTTTGTTTAACAGAATTAAAACACTTTTCGTATAATCAGATTAATTATAAATTAACGGATTTCATATACAAACTGTTATTCTGTCGAAATCAGGATTGATTTTCTTTGGAAAACCATTTTTTAAAAGGGATTTTAATTTACATATTTGGTGTACAGATCTAAAATGATTTTATAAGCAATTAATTTTATCATTTTATTTTGAAACCAAAATTAAGTTTCCATTAAACTGATCTATCTTATTTGGTCATTTATTCAGTTTAATTAAATCTAGATTCATTGAAACCAAGATTGAGTTTCTTTCAAGCAGATTCTATACAAGTTAATAGACATCACGACAGAATTTCTTAGATACCGATTTAATAAGAGTTTGTTTAACTATTTGCGTTCGTGGATCTTTCAGGATGACAATTGACGCTACTCCTATGAATACTACTATGAATGTACCTGGTGCGCCAATTACCAACACGGTTGCTAATCATGCTGAGAAACCAGAGAAATTCAATTGGCAGAATTTTAAGAGGTGACAACAAAAAATGTTCTTCTATCTCACTACTTTGAACCTTGCGCGGTTCTTAATCACGAGGGATGCAAATTACATATTTTAGTTACACGCATGGTTTATCTTGAATCAATTCGTAATTAACACATATCATCTTATAACAGATAGCTCCACATGGATTATCTAAGGACATTGTATTTATAATTCTACTTGTTACATATTGAAGTTTCATTCATACTTGTGAGTAGCTACCCCCTTATATATATATTGGTCTTAATCTTACAAAAAAAAGTGGTCAAAAATATATAAAACATAGAAGTCTAAAGCTTCAACACGGACTATTGACACGTGTACCTTGTTGCTGTAATCCAAAACTGAACTACAAGAGTCGGTTATATTGAATTATTTACTTTGGTGCATATTCCTTATGGTGATAGTGTTTTGGATTTAACACCGCACATAAACATGATCAATGATACATCTTCAAGAGATGTCCCAGTTCCAAACTACGTGGAGTATATACACCAAGGTATATAAGCAGGGATAGAGCCAGGACCAAATATGACTGGGTGTACAAAATATTTCGAACTGTAATACAGGAAATACATTTTGAAGGACCGGGTGCATTTAAGATGTTTTTAAGAAAAATTGGTGTTTCTAAAAAAATTAACACTACATCAAAAAAATCAATGGGATTCCCGGGCACCCGCATGAACCCTCTAGCTCCGTCCCTGTATACTAGGAAGCAAATTTTATTTCGATGTCCAATGTGGGACTACCAAGAGTTGTCTTTTAGATAACTTAATGTAAAAATGGAGTTTGTAAATTAATTGTAGGAAGTTACAAAATGATTCCTTTATATGACTCGGATGGGTATTTGTATGTAATGTATCATTTCTCATAAGAACTAAACAATTAAGCTTGATCCAGTAAACTAGTCATCTAATATAAATACACATGTTTTTTCATATGTAATTGATGCAATCAACAAAACTATATTTGGTTATCTTACACATTTCAATAAACTAGTCATTTAATATAAACTAAGTGCACATTTCACAAATGCTAATCGTAACTTAAGAGTCCAAATAAATAAATAAATAAATAAAGGATTTAGATCCTCTAAAGTTCAATTGAACATGATTGGTAATGTTGTGCTTGTTGTAATTGTACATATGAATTAAAATAAAGTAAATGCTTTGCAATAATGACAATGTAAAATCACAACAAACACAACATTACCTATCATGTTCAATTGAACATGAGAGGATCTCAATCCCTAAATAAATAAATAAATAAATTAGGAAAGGGTTTAGACCTGCACAGTTGTTTGATAAGAGGAAATCCTCGTGTCTTACCGAGCTTTTATTTATAAAGTATCTTAATTGTTTGTTTTATGTGGGTGTGTAAGCAGCGTGAGAACATTGCTATAGTAGTGTGTCCCAAAGAAATTAGGACTTAGGAGGCTCTTGGTTGAGTAATAAGAATGAGAATGGGTCTTCTAGCTGATCATTGCACTATTGATACTCAGTTGATATTTAATAATGAGGAATAGTGTCGTTCAAAACTATAGTATGACATTGAAATGAAGTTTAATTAAATGGCAATAGGATGAGACTGAAATGAAGTTTAGGAAGGAATTTATCTCTCAGAATACTACATCCCAAAACTATACTAATCCAGTATATAATAATGCTTCAGTTGTTGAAACGGATTGTTACTACCTGTGTTTATCATTAAAATCTAGTAAGTTTTCCAAGACAATTGCTATCTTAAATGCTTTAAGGTACCCAAAAAAAAAAGTATAATCAACATGCTATTAATCAAAATATACTTTACAAGTTTATATGTACTCATTCAAATAAACCCAGCCATATTGACTGTAGTTGTGCTTTTTGGTTTGTTTGGACTATATATGTTGGAAACATACGATTACAATGTAATGTCCACTCTTGATTTCTTAAAAGGTACGTGCCGAAGATACATTGAATTCTTAGTTAACCCTTTTGTGCGCTCGAAACGTCTAGTTAAGAGTGTGACGTTTCGGCACTGTCCTACAATTAATGGCACGAGTTAGGATTGACTGCATTTATGCCTTGCATTTGCAATATAGTAAAACTTATTTTGAAACAAGGTGCTCTTAAGTTATGGGGTCTTGAAGGGTAGTTTTCCCTCAACTGATAGTTGCAATAATGACCGAAACAAACTGCGAGTAACATGTCGACACGTATATTGCAAATAGATATGTTACATTCAAAGGAACCTGTCCCCAAGAAGAGAACTACACCCCACAAGTTGTATTCTTTCTAATCACATTATGGACCATGCACTATATATCTCTACGAATATCTCTTTTTTATATTTGCTTGACTCTTTGTAAATCAATATAAATGCAATAGTTTTTATCGGCTTTCTAGTCTAAATTCACATATTTTTCTATAGTTACTCCTCCGTGAATTGTCGATACGTACCCCATGTTCGAGCTCACATATCAATCTTTTTGCAGGTTAAGTTTTGTCTAATGCTCTCATAATTCGTATGAAGATTGAGTTAAAGTCATGGGCTATTAAACGAGTATAAAATTGAAATCGACTTGACATGATAAATCGTAACAACCATATAATGGAAGATTTAGGTGTATGAAAATGCTCTAGTAAGTTTGATGATGTCGAAAGGGAAAAAAATATATGTAACGTAAGACAAATGTAAGAAGACAAAGGTTGAATAGACAAGCTAATGAGGCTACGACATTATCATCCTATGTAAAATATAGTCCCCTTTAAGGAAATCATTCACTTCAATTCACACACTTTAATTTTCTACTCGCAAAATCTTTTTTAAATCGGCTTTCCTCAAATCTCTCAATGGATCATATCATATCTCGCAATAAATTTAGTATTACACTTTGAAAATCGTGTCACCAATCTCTACACTAGAAATGTGTGTTACAAAATATGACATAGCGAGCAAAACGGGTTTTCTTGTTGTTTTATTGAGAGAAATGAGCAAACAAGTAGCGAGAAAATGAGTTTGGCGGGCAAGTGTATTTGCTCGCTATGTAGAATTCCGTAAAGTGAAAAAATAATGACGATTTTGGTAATTTGGTTTATAAAGCATAAACTATAATTGTATATACTCCGTAATTTCTAGTTTGAAAGTCAATAGTTAAAAAAAAAAGAAAAAAAAAAAAAAAACACAACATTATTAATGAATTGAAAAATCATTTCTTCATTCTTATTCCGGCATTTTAAAGGCACCCTAAAGTCGTCATTGCAAGGTAATGACACTTTGTTAATCAATGAGCTAGTTATCATATTTTTTTCCCATATTCCTTTTGAATATAGTCATTCGAAAACATTACTAGTATTTTAGAATCATGTAAGGGTGAGCATAGGTCCGGGACCGGACCGGACCGACAAGACCGAAGACCAAATTAAGATAAAAACTGGGACCGAGACCGAGACCGAATGTGGTCGGTCCGGTCCGGTCCGGTCTCGGTCGGTCCGTCTATCGGACCGGATCGTTTGGAGTCTACTAAGGCCAAAATAGTCGGTTTGTGATCCGGACCGGACCGAGGACCGGACCGAATGTGGTCGGTCCGGTCCGATCCGGTCTCGGTCGGTCCAGTCCGTTCGGGTCGTTTGCTCACCCCTAGAATCATGTGAAGTATTCTTTATGAACATTGTAAATTATTTTCACCACTCTTTTAAAAATAGTAGATCTATTTTCACCTCTCTTTTAAATGGTCACAACTCACAACTAGAGTTACAACTCTGGTAGAGGGGTAATAAATGGTCACAACTACACACATTTGAGGTCATTGATGCATTTTCAACCATAAGCAAATACAGTAACACCTCAACACACACATAAATGGTCACAACTACTCGAAGTTTTATTTGAGTAACTTGAGCCAAGTCACTGATCCGTGTGTCCTACACTTCTTTTCAACCGTCCATTATCATATCTTAACCCATCAATGGCTGACAACACTTGAAACAAACACACCTACATTTTAACAACCCCATTTACCCACCATATATACCCCCCCAATTTCACCAACATAACAATCAATTTAACACATCTTTCTTCAAATTAGATTGAAAAGTAATCATATTTATTTTTGTTTCGATCGAGCTCATGGCTTTTGATTTCTTCCAAGCGATCGACTCTTTTGTCTTGTCTGTGGACTAGACCACCTTCATAACAGGTTAGACTTTCGTTTTGTTTGTGAATACTCGTATTATTTGAGGTTTATATGAGTAAACAAAGCAAGGTTAGAAAAGCTGGTATTTTAAACACTTTTAAAGTCATCATCAAACATAGCAAGTTTTTCAACATTTAAGTGTTGCCTTTGTGTATCTATGTATATAGCATAAACTATTAGTTAAAATATTTTAACCCGTTTTACAAAAACTTGTGTTGTAGTTGATGTAAATTTCAACAACAACAACAACATACCCAATCCCGCCTAAGCGAGGTATGGGGGAGGTAAAATGTAGACAGATCCTACCCCCACCCCAAGGAAAAACCCTGAAGTAGGGAGACTGCTTCCAACGAGACCTCCGGCAAGTGTGTGCGAGTGAGAAAAGGAAGGAAAGAGAGCAGAAGACAGTAAGCAACAAGCACATGCAGAAACGAAAACAGGCAAGAACAAGGCAAGGCAGCCTAGATAAGCGCAAAGAAAGCAATCAGACCTAAGAGAGCAGAAGACAGCAAACATCAAGCACATGCAGAAAAGAAGACAGGCAAAAACAAGGCAAGGCAGCGTAGATAAGCGCAAAGAAAGCAGGCAGACCTAAGGGAGCCAACAAATAAAAATATAAAATAATAAAAAAAAAAAAAAAATAAAATAAAAAAGAAAGACGCACGGCCCAAAGCAAAAGAAGGGCAAAACAAAGCACCACAAGCCAAGCAGGGCAAAAAGCATGCAAGCCCAAACAACACAAGCAAAGCATAGCAACGCACGGGGCCTAACACTACGGCAGAGACAGTCAAAAACAAGCGGAACGCCTAAAAGCCAAACCCACCCAAACTACCTAATCCCAGAAAGCCCCAAGCCAAAAAACTAGCCGCAGATCCTAATCCTATCTCTCCACCCTTTCCTATCTGAGGTCATGTCCTCCGATAAGTGAAGCTCCGACATATCAATCTTAAGTCTCTCCTCCCACCTGAGTTTGGGTCTGCCCCTTCTTCTCACTCCATCTACTACAAGCGCCTCTACCCTTCTCACCGGCGCTGATTGGGGCCTCCTCTTGACATGACCGAACCACCTCAACCTACCTTCTCTCATCTTCGAAATAATATTTCCGACTTCAAGTTTAGATCTGAAAACTCCGTTCGGGATCATGTCAAGCAAAGATTTTCCACAAGTCCATCTTAGCATCCTCAGTTCTGCCACTTCCACCCTGTTAGCATGCGCCTTGGAGATGGGCCAACACTCGGACCCGTACAAGATAGCCGGTCTAATCGCCATCCTATAAAATTTCCCCTTTAACTTCAAGGGGACGTTCCTGTCACAGAGGACTCCCGAAGCCGCCCTCCATTTCGCCCAACCAGCTCTGATCCGGTGGGTTACATCCTCATCTATCCTCCCTGATTTATGGATCATCGATCCCAGATATCTAAAGGACTCTTTGGGAGGCAGGATCTGGTCGCCGATACGAATATCCTCGTGTTGACCAGCCTCGTTCCTACTAAAATCACATCTCAGGTATTCTGTCTTCTCTCTGCTCACCCGGAGTCCGTAGTCTTCAAGAGCCTTCCTCCAGAGCTCCAGCCTGGAGTTCAACCCTTCCGCCGATTCTGCTACCAACACAATGTCGTCAGCAAATATCATGCTCCACGGGATGTCCTCTTGTATCCCACGAGAAAGGTAATCTAGAATCAAGGCGAAAAGGAATGGGCTTAAAGCAGATCCCTGGTGTAGCCCAACTTTCACAGGGAAAAACTCTGAGGTCCCCACTGAAGACCGTACACGCGTCCTAGCCCTATCGTACATATCCTTAACGACTCTCACGTATCTCCTTGGTGATCCCTTGCGAATAAGAGTACTCCATATCAGCTCTCGGGGGACACTATCATACGCCTTTTCAAGATCTAGGAACGCCATATGCAGATCCTTTTGTCTCTCTCTATACTTCTCCATGAGGCTTCTGAGGAGGTGTATAGCCTCAATCGAAGACCTTCCCGGCATAAAGCCAAATTGGTTCTCAGACACCCTCGTCTCCCTTCTCAGCCTCCTCTCAATAACTCTCTCCCACAGCTTCATGGTGTGGCTAAGGAGCTTGATTCCCCTATAATTGCTGCACACTTGCACATCCCCTTTGTTCTTGTAGATGGGGATGACTTCACTGAGTCTCCACTCTTCCGGCATCTTAGCCCCGGAAAAGATCTTGTTGAAGAGGCAAGTCAACCACTCTACCCCTTCCTTCCCCAGGCACCTCCAAGCTTCTATCGGGATTTGATCCGGCCCAGCCGCTTTGTTTCCTCCCATCTTCTGTAGAGCAACTTTCACTTCTTGATGACTAATCTTCGAATAGTAACATTCAGGACGTTGAGTGGAGATCCCTTCGTCCCCGCTTCCTTCAGTGCTTCCTCCGTTGAAAAGGGCTGAGAAATACTCTCCCCATCTTTTCCTAATATCTTCTACGTGCATAATGGTCCGGCCGCCAACATCTTTGATATATTTGATGTTTCCTAAATCCCTCCTCCTTCTCTCTCGGGCTTTAGCAATCCTGAAAATATCGTTTGCTCCCTCTTTGGAGTCCAATTTCTTGTACAGATCTTCGTACGCCTTATCCTTAGCCTGAGCTACCGCCTTCTTCGCCTCCCTTTTAGCCACTTTATACCTCTCCTCCGCGGCTGTAATGTCAGCTTGGTGACCCTCTCTACACCGAAGAAGCTCTCTGAACCTTGATTGTTTGTCGGCAACTTTGGATTGCACTTCCTCACTAAACCACCAAGATTCCCTGTTAGGTGGTTGTGTCTTAGTTGTCCCGCTAGCCACGCCGAGGCACTCTTTTGCCGCTTCTTTAATGATGCCGGCGAGAAAAGTCCACAACTGGTCCGCATCTCTAGCATTCAAGTCCTCCGACCGTGTAGAGAGTCCCTCGAATACTTTCATTCTAAAAGACTCTGCCATCCCCCCGTTCAAATTCTTCCAAAGGATCTTCGGCAACCTGGAAGCTGCTCTCCTAGGTTGTTGCCTCACGAAAAGTGAATCCAAAGCTAACAATCTGTGTTGGGATGAGCATGCCTCGCCTGGGAAAACCCTGCAGTCCCTGCACGCTCTAAGGTCACCTCTACGCACCAACAGATAGTCAATCTGGGTGTTATGACCCCCACTCTGGAATGTGATCAAGTGAACCTCTCTCTTCTTGAAGAAAGAATTTACAACTACCAGGTCGTGAGCCAAAGCAAACTCTAAAATCGACCGACCTTCCTCATTCCTAACTCCAAAGCCAAAACCACCATGAACCCCCGCATAGCCATCCGAAGCTGCTCCTACGTGGCCATTCAAGTCACCACCTATAAACAAACGTTGGTCCGAGGGGCACTCCCTAATAAGCTCGTCAAGGGAGTCCCAGAAGTTCTTTTTCTCTACTTCACTCCGACCCACCTGTGGTGCATATGCACAAATTACGTTAACGGTCTCTCCATCTATGACCAACGTAATCGCCATGATCCTATCGCTCCTCCGGATCACTTGCACAACATTATCCTTGAGAGCCGCAGTCAAAATAACTCCAACTCCGTTCTTCGCAGTCTTAGAGCCCGAGTACCAAAGCTTGAAACCGTTAACCTCCCTCGAGCTGGAACCTTTCCATTTAGTCTCCTGAAAGCACGCTATGTCAACCTTATGCCTCCTCAACACATCCGCCAGCTCAAAGAGCTTTCCCGTCAAGGACCCAACATTCCAACTACCCACCCTAATCCTGCGAGAGGGCTCCGCCCTAACAAAACTCCTACCCCCCCTACGCCCTCCTGTCCCTCCAAAACCGCCAAGCCCGTTCCCCCCACCTACTCCCCTAACCCCGCCTACCCCATCAACCTCACCCACCCCGCCTAACCCATCTACCCCGACTACCCCACCTACCCCAACTACCCCGCTAACCCCGACTACCCCGCCTACATCACCCAACTCGGCAAGACATGACCTCAGGTAACCATCGCAAACCAAGGCGTCTATCCTACCCCAACAAGCAACAACAAGGCCAAAGGAGACAAACCTACACTAAGGCAAAAAGACCACAAGTAAAGGAGCAACAATCAATAAATATATATATATATATAAATAAAATATAAAAAAGCTGGAACACAAAAAGAAAGAATGGGAGACAAAAGAAGCAAGCTGACAGAAAAAGAAAAAATAAAAACAGAAATAAGATAGTAGAAAATAAAAGAAGTAAACGAAGTAAAAGAGGGAGAGGAAAAACAAACACTCCGCTGCTGCCGGAATAAATCCGGTCAGCAGTGATGGTGGCAGGAGGCGGCAGCCGGCAGCCGGTGGCAGTAAGCGGTGGTAGGACCCACGGATCCCCAGCAACCTGCAAAAGAAATAAGCAAGCAAGAAACCCAAAAATATGCTGGAAAAATACGTCGGAGAGACTTCGCCGGAAAAAGGGCAAAGTGCTCCGGTCAGTCAAGAATTGCTTGGAAAAAGCTCCGGTTAGTCAATAAATCCCGGTAAAAAACTCTGGAGGAAACTTCGCCGGAAAAAAACTCCGGTCAGTCAACAGGCGCGTGGCGGCGCGTGAGGTTTCCGGCGTCGGTGTGACAGGTACCGAAATGATCGGTGTAGAGTGAATAAGAAGATGGTGATTTTTAATTTGATGGTATCTAAGAGATTAGATTAGAAATTAGAAGAAGATGGAGGTAGAAAAGATGAAGAGAAGAGTGAGGAAAAAGAGGAGAGAGGAGAGAGGAAAAAGAGTGATCAATGAAGCAATCAATTTTACTGCACTTCTTGTATTAACATTTCATGGGACTGAATATTAGATTATTTTCTCAATGATGTGGTCGTAAATGTAGCAGTTACCACAAAAATATGTGGTTATGCGGTCTGTGGAGGTAATGGGGTGTTTGGATGATATAGTTTATAGTTTAGGATTAAATGCTATTATTTTGTCTTGTTTTTCTTATATTGAGAAGGGTCTAAATGGGGGGCATCTCAGTATAAAATAAGTAGCAGGAGTATTGAACAATGCCCCTGTCGATATTGTAAAAACTAGGTAAACTGTTATGTGTCATTTGTAATGCCCATCTCATTCTTTGTAATGCCCAATTCGGCCACTACAATCCAAAGCACTATTTCTTTGGCACTGCTACTAATGCTAATCTCTTTTCTCAGGTTATATAATTGTTACTTTATTTTTTATATTGTAAGGCTGGATTTTTTATTTTGTAAAAAAGTAGTATCAATTATTGTGATGCTAATCTATTTTTAGGGTCTTAGGTTATATTTTAGCATTTTGATTTTGTGTACTGTCTTAATTTCAGTTTTTTGTCTTTCTACTCAGCTTGTAATTCAATTTTCAGTTTAATAAAAGTATTCATTTAGTTTATATTCTGTTTTTATCTTTTGCAATAAAACACTTTGAATAATGGTTGATTTCAGTTTATATAGCTAAATAGAGTTGTTTTAAGGTTTCAGTAAGCTTGGATAAGCTTGTGAAAGCTTATCCTTACTGTTTTATAATAGTTAAAGGTCTGTTTTCAAGGAATTTGGGTCATACTAGAGTCAAGATCAGCTGGCTTTTTGATCTTATTAACTCCTACTCAATCATTGGGTCTTTTAGGGGGTGTTTAGATCAAACATTAATAATTTGCATTTTATGATTTAGATGATCTTGTGTGATTAAAAACAATTCACTCGGAACTACACTTGCATTTTCTCGCTCTCTCTCTTTGTGACCTTAACTGCTTATCTGGATATGGCGTTTAGGAAAGAGTGAGCGAATTAAGTTCAGTGATTTATTGTTTTGATTGGCATTGAAACAGAAATTATTTTAGGAGCTGACTGAATTGGGATTATGTTATTTTTTAATAAAAAATTTGTGAATAATGTGAAATCTTTGTCCATGTCATATTTGTTTTTTAATGTTTATCACAAAAACATACTTGGTCTAGATATATTTAAATATTTTTGTTTGTTTTGTTTAATGTTTGTTGTTCATCATTTTTTTCATTTCTGTTGCATATGGCCCTGACTTTGTCCCACCAATCAAGGTTTTCATAGATAAATCATTCTATCAGCGTGCTCAAGACGCTGTAATCGAGGACGTTCGTGCTTTTGTGTCTTCATTTCTCAACAACTCCCTAGTGGAGATTGTTAAAACACAATTAACTGTTATATCTCATGATTTGTAATGCCCATCTCATGATTTGTAATGGCCATTCGATTAACTTTTTTTTTTACTATAGATGCGTCGACTATCCAGTTGATGCAGAAGTCTATGTTTGCATGCACAAAGGTAGGCCACGCATCTACAGGGATTGCCTCAAGAGTCTGTTCGGACATTACAATCCGAAGCACTATGTGTTTGCCACCGCTACTGATGGAGATCTCTTTGCTCAGGTTATTTAATTGTTACCTAATTTCAGTTTTTTGTCTTTCTACTCAGCTTGCAATTCCATTTTCAGTTTAATAAAAGTATTCATTTAGTTTAAATTCTGTCTTATAAAACACTTTGAATAATGGTTGATTTCAGTTTATATAGCTAAATAGAGTTGTTTTAAGGTTTCAGTAAGCTTGGATAAGCTTGTGAAAGCTTATCCTTAGCTCAAATCCAACTTTTCATCTCTTTTGCTTAAAGTCAACAAAAGTCAAAACTCTATTTTTAGCTTAGCTTACTGTTTTATAATAGTTAAGGGTATTTTTCAAGGAATTTGGGTCATACTAGAGTCAAGATCAGCTGGCCTTTTGATCTTATTAACCCCTACTCAAGCATTGCTGATTGACTGATTGTTAAGGGTGTGTGAAAATACGTACATTGCTGATTGTTGTTGTTTACAGCGGATTGCCTTAATTTTGATTGAAAAATATGTGTCAATTATGTTGAGTTTTGTTTATTTTGATAACATGAATTTGCTCGGTGAAGAATTTAATCAGTTTTATGTGGTTTTCAAAAGGGGTTTTAAGTTGATCTAACATTTCTTATTATTTGAATCAGCAACGTCACCCTCGGTGGTTTTATCATTGGGCGCGGTCCTCTCTCTCATATGCACGTTGACCATTGGATCATTAGCGGGGAAGTTTCGCAACGACCATAAATGGAATATTTGCACCACATCTTGCACCATCACGCAGGAACCAAACAAAATGAGTAGCTCGTTACTTCCTTGCACTCGGTGCATGATGAAAGAAAAAATAACCGCCACGAGAAATGACCAACCTAAAACCAACAGAGAGTTTCTAAGCTTAAAGTGTTTGTTTCGTGTCCCTGCGATAAACAGCAAAAGTGAAGCGACACAGTTGTATGTGATAGGAAACTTCCACGTGTTTTCATTTAAAGAACGCAACTTCATTCTTGTGAAGAAGGAAACATAACATGTGATAAACAAAACGAAAGTACTCTTAGATCCAAAGACAACGAGTGCTCTCAATTTATTTTGTGCATAGCATAGTTGTACACTATTTACATTATACTGTCGTAATCAGTTTATAAAATATGCAAATCACTTTTCTTAATGAGTATTGCTACATGTGATTGGTGTGATGAAAGAGAAGAGGGAGAAAGTATATCAAAATACACCAATCACATGTTGGCAACTCCTTTGTATGGATTTGTTTTTGTAAATTGTATATAGATGTAGCAATACTCTTTCTTAATTTATGGACGTTGGTGTTAAATTATATTAAATTGTTTATAGAATCTTCAACTTTTGTATATAATTTATGTATAGTGGAAATTTTGCATGATTTTTGTTCTATTTCAATTATGTTTTTCTACTAATTTATTGAGCTTACGGTAATTTATATCACAGGTAAAGTCATATATCTAAAGAAGTTTGTGTGGTCGATCTTTTTTAACATCATAGGTTTTAGCATCATTTTTTCTTCATATTTATAAAAACTTATGGCTTCTATGACATAATCACATTTCTTAAAAAATTAAGTTGCTTAACATGATAGTAAACACTTTAATACAATTTATACGTTCATTATGTTTAGCTTTTTGTTAACTATTTATAATCTATAACAAGTGTTAATTTCATGGAGATAGAACACTTTTTATGTTGCCTTTAATCAAACCCGACCCGATTTATTTTGAGCTACCCTAATAAGGTTATTATTGTTTGAGGCCCCCTTTGATTTGTGTGTGCGTGTTTTTGAAGTGTGGAGTTAGTTAACTTGAGTGTGCATTTTAAAGAACAGTTGCTGAACCACCAAGTCCCATTTGAAGAAAAGATTTTACACAACTTGAATTTACTACATGCACAATTTTTTTCTTCCCTAAATTGGCTTTCATCAATGAATCTCTTTTGAATTAGAAACGCATCGCTTCACATAAATTTTGTACCTGTAAAATCTCAATGAATCTCTTTTGAATTGGAAACCTATCACTTTACTTAAATTTTGTACCTGTAAAATCGTTCTTAATTTTGCTCTCCTCGAATCCTTCACCATTATGCATTGTTACAAAATGATGAGGCTGCTAGCACTCGAACGGAATAAATCGGTCGGTCGACCCTTGTGACCGACTTTGAAGTCGGTCATGCCCTTTGTGGAGTATGGGTCAAAGGTCGGTCAAAATGATTGATATAGGCTATAAAAGGTTGTATAGAGAGGGGGTGAAGAAACAAGGCACACAATGCATTGTCCCATCGTAATTTAATGCATAGTAAGTCTCTTTAGGCAGTTAATATTATCTCTCGTGTATTTGTAACAGATAAAGCTCGAAGCAAACTTTACTTCTATATAAACAACTTCAAGATCTTGAATCTAGTTTGTATATTAAGACTCTTGGAGCTGCCAATATGAGGTTAACTTGTTCAATTTGAGAGCAAGAGATAAGTTAAATACTATAACTATGATCCAGTTGTAGTTCTTTGGTGGCTAATGATCAACTAACCAACCTTAACATGTAGTAAACAGATTTGAATCGGGTTTCAAAGACATAACAAGATAAAAACAAAACACAATAAGTAGTAAAAACGACTAAACATGTAGATGTAACTATCAGTTGGATTTGATTGAGGGAGTGAATAATGGCATCAACCACTTGTATGTGTCTCGTAAATTTGTCTTTTTGTTGTTGTTAAGGCTAGTCACAATCGTGACCGGAGATGACCCATGTCACCAGGTGCCACATCAGTTTTCTCTCTCCGGCGACCAGACATGACCAGGATGTCACAGTTGATGACCCAAGTTGTTGTTAATACAATTTAGATTCATTATTTCTGGTAAAGGTTAAAGCAATGACACTTCCCTTCTTCATTTTTGCCTGACACCACCTTTAACTACATACACCTGGAATTTTTACCATCTTTTACTCAACGAAATTATGTCATTCAACAAATTTGGGTAAAACTGGATTAACCACGAAACCATTGGTTTTCAACCTTTTGTGTGTGACACTGTGGCAATATGAATGTTTGACTAAGTTCTGTAATAAGTTACGAGTATTAACTTCTCATTAACATGCATCATTTGCATGCGATTCGAAAAAGATGAAAATACAGAAATCGAGTGTCGTATACAAAATTTGCCTTCGTTTACAGCATCCATCTAAGAGCATGCCAAAAAATAATAATAATAAT
Source organism: Chrysanthemum seticuspe (assembly GCA_019973895.1). Lineage (NCBI taxonomy): Eukaryota > Viridiplantae > Streptophyta > Magnoliopsida > Asterales > Asteraceae > Chrysanthemum > Chrysanthemum seticuspe. The sequence goes on from BPTQ01000002.1 coordinate 275,278,515, forward strand.
AACTTTTAAATAACCATTTAACTATACTTTTTAAATAAATATTTAGCTATACTTTTTAAAGAACCATTTAACTAAACTTTTTTCGAGCTCTGAGTCACTGATATTTTTTGTTCATTTACTAGATATTCAACACGTTAAAGATATTATGAATCAAGTCAATATATTTGTATGCAAATTATAGGTGTACGTACATTATGGCCAGTGTGTAGACTGGAGGATCTAATTTGTATGTATTGGTCATTACTCTTTTACTGTGGCCTTATAACTAATGTACATAAACCTATGTGTGTACGCATGAACAGAAGGCCAGCAGTGAAAGTTAAAAGTTACATCTTAATCACACAGTAAAAGCATATTGTATACGAGTATAAGAGGGATAGGTGTAGTGCCTAGCCAAAACTCCTCGTTTAAGTCTCACATGTTGCCACATATCATAACACAACCCCTTCAACTACCCCCTTACCATAACACAAAACTTACTCATTTGGGTCTCACATACACACTTATTCACACGCACACACACAACCATTATAAATAAATATAAAATGTACCTATTTGCAGAGTAAATTGCTCGTCGTCTGCACAACGAGAGGAAAAGTGGCGTGCTATGGCAAGATGGTTGAATGTGGTGGCTAATGGGTCACGCAGGAGTGGTGAAGGTAGTTTGTCTCCACACAGATTAATACAATGCATTCAACATTACTTTCATTAGTATTTTAGCAACCATTGATAATGATGAAAAATGGAAACAAGTCATCCAACAGTGCCTTATTTTCTCTTTTCTTCACTTATACAATCTTAATGTCATTTCTTTTGCTTTTCCGAACACTGTAAGAGAGTTTCCTTCACAATAAGGACCTTTTCTAATGGGTAATAGGGAATTTCCTTCATAAGTAAGGACCTTTTAATTATCCATTTTATTAACATGATAAGATAATATATTTTTTTGTTTCGTATATTTTGTTTTGGACTACTTTGACTTTATGGTTTCTGTTCCGTATTTTTTCCGGCAGTTATATTAATTTTGTTAACATAATAAAGACAAAATTTATGGTATTTTGCTCTGTATTTTTTTTCATTTTAATATTTGAATTATCAAAGTTTATAACTTCTATTTCTTTTTTTATTTCGCATTTTATAATAAAATAAATAATAATAATTTTTTTGTTGGTTTGTGGATCCTATCTTGATGGTGTGTAAACCCACCAAGCCTTAGAAATGGCAAAAAACTCGAACCTGACGGAGAAATCCAAAACCCGAACTAATTGGGGCTGGGTGGGGCATGCTAATCGGGTTATGAGGCGAGTTTGGGGCTTAAATGGGGATTTTGATCGGGTTTGGGGATGGGAGCGAGGAATCCTCGCCCCGCCCGAATAATCTATACACATAGAAATATATGTGTACCTGTATAGTATTTATGTAATAAAAAATTATTACTCTAATATTGTTAGTTTTTATATATTTGTAAGATTGCAAAATTGTGATTATAGAAACTCATTTAGTGTCATATTTCTATGTTTTAATTTTTAGCGGTGTACTTTATCATTATTATGTACAATATTATCATTCAAAACTTAATAAGGCTTGTTTGTAATTAATTATTAAAATATTCTCAATTTAATGAAGTTATTGCTAAAGGACTAAAAATAATAATAAATGTGAAATGGTGCGGCTTTGGACGAGAATTGCACCTAAAGAGGACGTCCCGATAAGATCCCCAATTAATATAAGGCGGGTTTGGGGGAGCATCGCGCCCCATCAGGGCACCCCGATGGGGATCGAGGCGGGTTTGGGGCAATCTTTGGTAATCGGGTTTGGAAATGGGAATGGCCGCCCAGCCAAAACCCGTCCCGATGCCATCTTACCGAGCCATTCTAATTATGTATAGCAAAGTAAACGAATCGAGTCTCACTTCGACCAGAGTGCTTTAACACGTTTTAAGTTGTTACAAAACATTTCTTGTACAATCATATTGACATGTATATAACGAAAAGATCATGCAAGATGCCGGTTGAGATCATAGAAGAGACGAAGAAATCGGAAAACGTAGAACTTAACAAATCAGGTGAGCACCCATGAGGTCATGACACATGCTAATAATTCACATAGTTGCTCAATGTATTCGCATAGAGTTGGGGTGTTGTCTTGATGGCCAAATTTAGTGAGCATAAAATTGTAGTCTGCTAAAATTCACCTAAAACATAGATGAAAAAAACTTATTTACATACACCAAATGGCTAATGACAAGCTAGCTAACATTTTTCATATCATCCTATGAAAATTGTTACCAAAAATCAAAATTTGTTCATATAGGGTTTCTCCCAAAATCTTTCACCTAATTTTTCTGAACGCCATGTTAATGAATGTATTCTAACTCTTTCTTTAGAATAATCTCATATTCAAAAGCAATATTAAAATGTTGCTTGCTTTTATTTCTCTATAAATAGCTAAAAAATAAGAGGAGTTCATCTTTTATAGTATAGTTGATGGAAGAACAAGGGGTATTGGGAGCGGTCGGTAGTGGGCGAATGAAATGAGATACGGAGGAATAGGCTTTTCTACTTTTTTTAATTTATGTTGGCCAAGGAATCAATCCATATGCTCCTATTTCTAATAATATTACGGCCCAACGAGCTCGTAGGCAAGGTCCTTACTTTTTTACACATGACATGAAGTTATATACTTTGGATCTATTATTTTGGCCCAGAGGTTACTAATCATAACTACTATAAAAATTAAATGAAGTAATTTTAAGACTCTTATGACTATTTACAAAGAAAAAAAAATCAAACGCAGTTCTTCATATCTCGAAAGATGACCAAAACTACACAAAGTGCAATGCTAATCTTGCAACCGGAAGCTTTTGTTGATTCGATATAGCTTGTATTCTTGCATTGTCAATATTTTGATGGACTATGTTGAAGAAGAAGTCTCTTTACCGGAGGTCTTCCTTAAAACAGTCTCCTTACCCTTAGATTTTTCCTGCGGTAAGGGTATGATCTATCTTCATTCTACCTCTCACATACCCCGCTCCGGCGGGATTGGGTTTGTTGTTGTGATGAAGAAGAAGTAAATTTAGTGTGAAAATGACAAATTGTTTGAAGGTGAAGTTATAGAGGAAGTGTTTGCAATAATGAAACTCTCGATCACTAAAGTCCCCTTTAAGGAAATCATTCACTTTAATTTTCTACTTGCAAAATCTTTCTTAAATCGACTTTCCTCAAATCTCTCAATGAATCATATCATATCTCGCAATAAATTTCCAGTATTTACAGTTTGAAAATCGTGTCACCAATCTCTAACCTAGAAATTTGTGTTACAAAATACGACATAGCGAGCAAAACAGGTTTTCTCATTGTTTTATTGAGAGAAATGAGCAAACAAGTAGCGAGAAAATTAGTTTGGCGGGCAAATGTATTTGCTCGCCATGTAGAATTCCGTAAAGTGAAAAAATAGTGACGCTTTTGGTAATTTGATTTATTAGAAGTAGATTTTGGTAATTTTTTTTGCAATAAATCTATTTTGGAGACCGATAATTGATTGAATGTGAAATCGTAATGGAAACACGGAATGCTAACTACCACATGTGATTTTTTTGGGTAAATGGGAGTAATCCTGCACCCTGGTAAATATATTAACCAAAAACGTTTAAGTACAATGGATATGAGTGAAATCACATATCTCAGCCCGTTACATAGGCATAAAGCTTACATAACAAGATACTACCTATTTTCTAAACAAGAAAACAAACCACTACTCTAATGATAACATAGGACATAACGAAAGAAAATTATTTTCTAGGTCCTTGAAGCTTGGTGCCATACCTGGCATTAAAGGCATCCAAATTCCCTGGAAGATCAGAAACCTGCTTCGCATAGTCATCATAGTCATAGTCATCATACTCATCTTCAAACTCTTGGCCACCACCGAATAGATTAGCAGACTCATCAAATGGGTTAGCAACCACCTCATCTTCAGAATCAGACACCACGATATCTCCCACTTTAGAAAAAGGGTTAACTCTCTTAGTAGAAGAGGCGGGCGGAATACAAGAATCACTAGTTTTAGGAGACACACCCGACTCCATCTCTTTCAAATCACTCACAAGGGGTTCTTGTGATGCAGTACCTGTCTTAGTAGACGTATCTTCATTAACTTCCATTGTACGACCAGAATCCACATCATATCCTTGTTGGTGTCATTTGAAGGAATACCAAAAGCATCCGTATATTCCATATTAAGAGCATCAAACTGATTAGATGTAGAGATCTTTGTTCCACTCGAACTAGCCACATCAGAAGCATTCTTCTTAGTGACTTCCACTTTCTTAGGTTCAGGAGGAGTCTTTTTAGGTTGATATTGAAACTGCTTACCCACAACAGGTTTAGTAAACCCTCCTTTACCAGGAAAAGTAGAACCACATTGCTTTCCCTTCTTCTTATTATTGACCGTCTTGAAATCATCATTAACACGCATAGTAGGCTGAGCAGGAGGTTCAACAACTTTAGGACATTCAATAAGAGTATGACCAAAAATCTTACACTTACTGTTGAGATACTACATGTGATTTTTATTAAGGCATATCTTTGAAAATGAGTAAAGGGTTAGGTTATTAATGGAGTATATGTGTATTGGTTTGATATAGGGTGGATAAGCTTTTAACAGTGATAGTAAAGACGAAACGTGTTTGATGATGATGGAAATGGCCTCACATTACATTTTCCAACTATTATTATTAACTAGTTTTACCCATTTTAATTTTCTCCATAATCATGTTTTTGTATGGACCCATCTTATGTATTGGGCTTATAAGAATCTAAGATTAATTATGAATAGAGAGAATCACCTCACAATTAATCATGAGGCGAGGTATGCAAATTACATATTTTAGTTACACGCATGGTTTAACTTGAATCAACCCTAATCAACACATATCATCTTGTAATAGATAGCTCCACATGGATTATCTAAGGACACTGTATTTATAATTCTATATGTTACATATTGAAGTTTCATTCATACTTGTGAGTAGCTACCCCTTATATATATATATATATATATATATATATATATATATATATATTGGTCATAATCCTACAAAAAAAAGTGGTCAAAAATATATAAAGCATAAAAGTCTAAAACTTCAACACAAACTGCTGACACGTGTACCTTCTTATTGTAATCCAAAACTGAAACTACAAGAGTATGTTATATTGAATTATTTACTTTGGTGCATATTTGTTATGGTGATAGTGTTTTGGATTTAACACTACACATAATAATGATCAATGATTCATCTTCAAGAGATGTCCCAGTTCAAATCTATGTGAAGTATATACACCAAGGTATATAAGGAAGCAAAATTTTGTTCTTATGACCAATGTGGCACTACCAAGAGTTGTCTTTTAGATAACTTAATCCAAAAATGAAGTTTGTAAATAAATTGTAGGAAGTTATAAGATGATTCCTTTCTATGACTCAAATGGGTATTTGTATGTAATGTATCATTGCTCAAATGAAGTTTAGAAAGGAATTAATCTCTCAGATTAATTACTACATCCCAAAACTATACTAGTCCACATTACTAATAGAGTTTGTTACTTCCATTATATAATCCTTCATTTGTTAAAATGGATAGTTACCTACCATAACTTGTGTTTATCATTAAACGTAGTAAGTTTTCAACGACGTACAATTGCTATCTTAAATGCATTAAGGTAAAAAAGAATGTGTAATCAGCATTCTACTAATCAAAATATTCTTTAACAAGTTTACATGTACGCACTCATTCAATTAAACCCAACCGACCATATTGACATGGTTGTGCTTTTTGGTTTCTTAAAAGGCAGAACCACAGATACAATAAATTCTTAGCTAACCCTTTTGCTCAATACGTCTAGCTAAAAACATGACGTTTCATCATCGTCCTTCAATGGCAAGAGGTACATTAGTTGACTGCATTTATGCCTTGCAATTGCAATCGTAAAACTTATTGTGAAACAAGGTGCTCCTAAGTTATGGGGTCTTGAAGGGTACTTGTCCCTCAACTGGGAATTCATAGTTGCAAAATGATAAGTCACATTTCAATGGTACATGTCCCCAAGAAGGCAAGAAAGGAACTACACCCCACAAGTTGAACTCTTTCTAATCACATTAGGTTACTCACAGTCAAATGTGACCTGGGTCATCGCCTGCCATAGCAGCTTTCTCTTTCCGGTGACCAGACACGACAAAATTGTCACAGTCGATGACCGAGTTTTTTTTTTTTTTTTTTTTTTTTTTTTTTTTTTTTTTTAAATCAAATATTTTTAACAACAAAATTAAACTTCATTAATAATAAAAATATTACATAAATCATACAATACGATACGGTTAAAAAACATACGAAATAAAATATACTAAGATACGAAATACATAAACATATCCTAATGTGAATGCTCCCCGCATGCAGAATCATACAAAGGAGACCAATAACCAACAAATTCCTTGATATAAGCCAAACGTTCTTCTTCCGCCTTCCTGGCTTTCTCATCATCCTCGTCTGCATAACCTAGCCCAATCTGAGTCAGCTGAGGTTGCTCAACAAATCTAGGTCTAGCAGATGAACTTGATGCACCCACACCAACAATTGTGTTCTCCCTATGGCTCCAAGTGATTTTGGTGCTGATGTTGTTTTGTATCTGTTAAACACACCCCCACAACATGTCAGCAATGTTGTCGTCTTTTCGGGCTTCATCCATCAAAAGTTTGTCAATCACAGCTGTTCTTTCGAGCGAAATGTCGTTCCAAATCGCGTATTGTTCTCTAAAACGTTGCTTCTCTGCCTTTGCAAGATCAAACTGCTTGATAACGCCGATAATAGCTTTTTGTCGAGCCGCATCGTCTTTTTCGAATTGTTTTTTAACATACGTTTGCATTTGTTCAACAAAATGGGGGAGACGAAAAGCCATAATAATTTTGTGTTGAGAGAATTGTGTGTTTATAAATATGTTTTAGGTTGGTATTTATAATGTGTTAAAAGCGGTAAAGTTTTTTTTATTAAAAGTGTTTATTATTTTTTTTTAATCAAATGGTAACATTTATAATCGATCGAAAATTAGACCGATAGTTTGTTTTTTCCTTTCACGACCGCTATACGACCCGAACACCACAAAGGCCTCGACCTATTATAAAGTCGGTCGTCATACTTGACCAACCGAGTTTTTCAGTGCCGTTGTGCACAGCCTTATGAACCATACACTATATATCTCTACCAATATCTCTTTTATATATTTGCTTTATTCTTTGTCTCGATATAAACACAATAGTTTTTATCGGCTTTCTAGTCTAAATTCACATATTTTTCTGCAGTTACTCCTCCGTGCATTGTCGATACATACCCCATGTTCGAGCTTACATTTCTATCTTTTTGCAGGTCAAGTTTTGTCTCAAGTTCTTACAATTTCAATGAAGATAGAGTAAAAGTCGTGTGGCCATTGATATTAAATGTGTATAATTGAAATCGACATGACATGATAAATCGTAACAACCATATAATGTAATATTTAGTGGTACGAAAACGCTCTAGTAAGTTTGATGACATCGGGGAAAAAAGACCAAAAGATTTAAAGAAGATAACAAAGGTAAGAAGAGATAGGTTGAATAGACAAGCTAGTGAGGACACGACATTATCATCCTATGTAAAGTATATTGTCCCGTGGTTGTTTTCGTAAAATTTAATGTATTGCAAAACATTTGTTAGAGTTGTAATATGTTTGAAACCAGGTTTTTAGTACTCCTTCAAAGTGAGAATCCATACATTATTAAATTGTTAATGTAAAACTATCATTTAAGTCACGATATTATTCTTTAATAGGGTTCATCTATAATAACGTCAGCCCGAAACATAATGTGTTTTATGTAAATTTACACATAAAACATAAGAGTATAGATACACAATACATGATACAAATGGGATAGACCCAATACCAAAAAAATACATGGCCTTATTATACATAATACGAAATAACTCTATTTTAAAGTAAATATCATGCAATTCAAGTATTATAGGTTTTGTAAAAGCATAATTTACATAGTTTACATCTATAAGTTCCAAGGGTATAAACCCCAACTTTACAAAACCTATAGTTATTGGATTTGAAGAAAATGGGCATGTTAACACTTACACATAGGGGTGTAAACGAGCCGAGCCACTCATAAAAAGCTAGAGATCAGGTCGGTAAAAAGCTCGAACGAGCCGAGCCTAAATGAGCTCGAGCCTATATTAAAGCTCATTAATAATCGAGCCCGAACCCGAGCTCTGTATACAAAGCTCGAATAAGATTGAGAGCCCTAAACGAGCTTTGCTGACACTACCCTATTCATTACGTTGACAAAGTTTGTATGTCATAAGTTGTTTACACATGAGTGGATGCACGCTTTGCACGAATCTCAATATACAATATACAACTTTCGAAATATCAAGTGAAATCTCATAATCCTTCCGTCTCAAAATTATTGTCAGTAGACAAGAAACACACAGTTTATTAAAAGTATGACCACTTTAATTTTCAACCATTCAAAAAGAATATTCTCCCTACTAAATTCTTTTTTTTTTTACTATAAAAGGAAAGTGGGCTATTATTTTGAGACAACCAAGAAGAGAAATGTGGACTATTGTTTTGAGACGGAGGGAGTAGTTACAAAGTTAGCATCTTTATGTCGACATATTTAATCACGAACTACTACCTATAAAATTCACTCATATAATTTTAACATAGTTATAAAGACTACCTTTTAGTTTTCAGTATACTATAAAATTCACTCATATAATTTTAACATCTCACTTCTTTGTAGACAGCACCCATAGCAAATCACACAATAATCTTTCTTTATCCATTTGATAAACCGGATCCACAATTCCTAAACATACTTGAGTCAAACAAACCCACAGTCATACTTCGCATCTCATTTCACCAAACAATCTAAACGTAAACAAAACCCTTTGCCTCATTTATGATACAATCCGAACACAATCAAACAAACCACAACCCGTTCATGCTTCAGTTTGGCTTCAAGATCTTCTATAGATCTAAGGTAGGGTATTGCATGTTTTTGTTTTCGTGTTTCTTTGAACGAAACAAAGAATGAATTAAACCGCCTTGCTTTTGTTCGTTCTTTAATATTTCGAATAACAAAGGAAGAATACAAGATAATCTTATTATGTTGATTTTAAATTTGTAAGGTTACAAGTTTAAAAGCCACACACCCAATGATAAACGCTACACATGTAAAAAAAAATAGTTATCACTGCCTAAATTAGACAAAACAAGAAAAGGCGGTCACGCACGTTGACTATACCTTTAAACTACAATATAATATTGCCAGCTATATACAGTAAAACCTCTATAAATTAATACTCGATAAATTAATAACCTCGATAAAATTAATAATTTGTTCCGTCCCAACTTGGGACCAGTACAAATTTAGACCTCAATCGATAAAATAATAAGATAATAACTTTTTTGAAACCCCAGTGTATATATATTAGTCCCAACGAAACTATAAATTAATAATTACTAAAAATTATATATGTATGTATATATGTGTGTGTGTGTGTGTGAGAAAGATACACATCAAAATCCTAAGATTGTTTAGTAAAAATTAAATCTCTAGTCTTTTTTTTTAGTTGAACTTCATATCTATATTGACTCTATCTTAAAATCTCCTTATCTAAAGAGTAGGTGCGTTGTCTTCTCGTATTGCAATAAAAAGTGTTAATTTTATTTTCATAAAGTGTGAATGTGAATTCATAAAATGTTAATTGGAATTTGTTTTTCAAATTTATTTTCCGTCTCTAACGAGTATACATTGTAATTAGCTAGTATATTAGACTTGAAAATTTAATGACCATACGTAAAACCTCTTTAAATTAATAAATTATTAATTTATCGATATAATAATATCTCGCTAAATTAATAAAATATCTCGGTCCCAACACTATTAATTTATAGAGGTTTTACTGTAATACCGTTGCTTTTTGTAATGCCTGAATCTATAATTACTAAAATCTTAATAACTTAAAACAATCCTATTACAAATATATTCTCACTTATATCGACTTCACATAATTTTCTTGAAAACTGTATATTTATGCTGCTATGCAACAACGCAAACGCATCAGAATTATAGTTATTCGAAAATGATTCTCTAACGCTACAAATGCAGTTTGTTGAAATAAAACTAGACAACCACGCATCGGAATTTTACAGAAAACTAGACACCGCTGCCGCTAGGCGCTGGTACTCATCTAGTCAAATTAAAGCATATAAAGTCCTCAACCTGGTAACTGAATTATGAACGTGAACACATAAACATAATTGGAGTTCCACGCACGGCATAATTAAATCTTGTTACTATGTATTATTTTTCTTTGCTGGCGTAATGTGGCAAAATTATGCATAGTTCACATGCATTGACAGTCCATTGAATGAACTTACAAGCTGAGTACTTCTTGGTGTGTTATAGTGAATTTGAATTCAGATGAGTAGGTGTCCTCTCATTAATTTCGGTCCTTCATATTTACTTCTTGATGATGCAGATCATGTTGGTAGCTTGGATATATTTATTATGGTACTATATCATTAGGATTAAGGTGTGTGGTTTTTTTTCCTTATTTCATTACAACTATTTTAGCATCAATGGTCTCTGTCAAAGAAATGGACTAATGACATCCATTCCCATAGAAATATAAATCTAACCAAAATAATCAGTGATGTAGCAATTCATCATAATGACTTAATGAACGATTTTCGTTAATGATAAAGAAAAATAGCAACGTTGCTCCTTCATTAAGATATTATTACACAAACATACATAAGCCGTCATTACCCTTATAGACAATAGCTCAAACAAAAAAGATAAATAAAAGATTGTTCATAACAGTTATCTTTATGATTGTGACAATATAGAAACCACCATATCACAAATGCTTATGTTTAACATCTTTGAACAGAAAATTGATTATTTCGAAAGACGAAGATCACCAATATCAATATTATTTGTGTTGTGATTAGTTATAATTTATAGGGTAGAAAAGAAATAGTTATGTAGTGCAGGTTTAAAAATTATTTTTTTGTCTATCCATTTGAGCTTTAACGGGTACCAATCAGTATTTGCGTAGGCACACAGATAATATTGAGAGACGCATATGATTTATGATATACAAGTAGATATGTTTAATACGGCTTTATTCTCACCAAGACATAGATCTCAAGAGCTAAACTACGTCAACATCTAACTCTTAAATCTCATAGTTAATCACAGACTACTACGTATAAAATTCACTCATACAATTTTAACATAGTTATAAAGACTACCTTTTAATTTTCAGTATACTATAAAATTCACTCTATATAATTTTAACATCTCACTTCTTTGTAGACAGCACCCACAAATATTCTTTCTTTCTCCATGTGATAAACCGGATCCACAACTCCTAAACATACTTCTCATCAAACAATCTAAACATAAACAAAACCTTTTGCCTCGTTTCTGATACAATCCGAACACAATCAAACAAACCACAACCCGTTTACGCTTCAGTTTGGCTTCAAGATCTTCTAAGGTAGGGTATTGCATGTTTTTGTTTTCGTGTTTCTTTGAAGAAAACAAAGAATGAATTAAACAGCCTTGCTTTTTGTTCCTTCTTTAATATTTCGAATAACATTCAAGATCTATAAAGATCTGTAGATATGTAGAACAAACTGAGATCCTTTTAAGTTTATTTGTGGTTGTTGTTTGGAGATGGGATTAGGATATATAGTTATGGATTGATGTTATTAGTAGTTAGTTAAACCTATTTGCTTTAAAAGGATGTTTACTTTTTAGCAGACTAAGACATTAAAACTTGGATTCAGTAGCAAAATATTTAAGTTCTCATCTTTGCTTCTTTATATGTATTTGACAAAAGCAAATAAATAGAAAAAATAAACAAGCATGAAGCTATTATGTATATACTAACGAGCTCAAAACTAATAAACGAGCTCGAGAACACGTAAAGCAGTTTTTTACACATAACAAACGAGCCGAGCTCGAGCTTTATATATCATACCACGAGCCGAGCTAGCTCGAGCTCAAATCTTAAGGCTCGAACCTTATTTCTAACTGCCCTCTCAATGATTTCTTAGATCTGCTATCTTTGTTTCTAACTGCCTTCTCAATGATTTCTTAGATCTGCTCTTGCGGGCATTGGCTCATGTTGATCAACGTTGGAATCATTGGTTTTGTGGTCCATTTAGTCGATGTTTTCTTAGAGATGACAAGTTACATGTTTTTCGACCATGGTTCCCCTGTTTAAAATATAGTGAGTTATAACTTTCATAATCTCTTTTTTTTTTTTTTTTTTTTTTTTTTTTTTTAATCCCATAGAATATTTATTAAATTGCACTTGTAGTTTATTTTTTTGTGTTTCTGTCTGTAGTTTTGTTGTGTTGTTTTTGTTGCCTATTGATGGATCAGTATAGTTTCTTTGATGATTGTGTAGTATTTTTGTATTTCAGTTTGTTTACTATAAGGTTAGTTATGTATTTAGTTGTAGAATAAATCAAACTTTTGCTGTAAATTTTGTTTGGCTGCTTATTATGAGGAAAGTGTATAAAACCATGCCTAGTATCCTTTGTAGCATGTTAGTTCTTAATTTCTTTAGCTTAGTTTTAATATCCGTTAGCTTATCTTTTGTTGTTCTTGCTAGCACTTGGTAAGTCCTTCTTGACTTGTAATTGTCTACTTTTCGGGAAGTTTTAATTTTAGTTCAAGAGTTTTTTTGGGGAAGTTTTAATCAGTTTAGCTTATTAACAAGCTTTTAAGGTTTGACAACTTGTTTTATGAGCTCTTTGATTGGTAAACTAAATCTGTTTCATCATTGTTTGAAGTTTAAAGGTCATTTGTTAGATTAATTTTGTGTTCAAAAGAGTTGTTTCAAAATGTTTTTTACAAAATTAGTGCATAACTGATTGGACTGCAGTCCCTTAATCCATCGTTTTCACAAGCTTAAATCAGCTTCCTCTGGTCTCAAATTTGTAACAAACAATTTTAGTTGGTCAAATTTGAGGTTTATGATTGGTTAAGCCTTTAGCTTAAAGTATTCAAGCTTCTGCAATGGCTCAAAATAGGCTTGTTAGGCTGTTCTGTGTAGGGATCTGTCATAATAGTGCTTATTTCTCCTTAGCTTTTTGGTGTTTCTATTTGAGTTTAATCTTAGTTACATTAGCTTATAAGTAGTGTGTTATTGGTTTTGTAGCTTATTAATACCCTTAGGTAGCTTAGTTTTAATATATATTTTTTTAGATGCCTTGATGCACATGTCATTCAACATCTCACTGCTGACGATTTTCTCGCGTCAGTTTGACCTGCCTTGATAAGGAGCTTTGCTCCACTGATGTTGAGTGCATTTCGAAGCTCGTGGGCAGAGTGAATTCAGAGAATCTAATAGTTGCCACCCAGAATAACCAGCAGAAGTTTAACAGGGTTGGTATTTTCTTTCTTATTTTTATTAATGCTTTACTATCTTTTATTGATGCATTGATCATCATACTCATGTAGATCGAGTACTCATTTGAACATGTTTGACCAGATGAAGTCATTTGGATTGAATTTTCTCTTTTTAATACATGTTTTTTTGTTTAATGTTTGTAGGTTGCTCGCCTTCCTATTCTGACATACAAGGCAAACGATGAGCTGGTGATATCTCCTCCCACTCGAGCGCAATTCGCCTTTCTTGATGTACCTGCAGCTGAAAGGGAGAAAAGGATATTTAAGGAAGCATCCGCTGTGTACAGGAAGGTGACAAAAATCAAAGCCCAGAAGAGGAAGAATTGATGTTTGGTAGGTTTGACTCATTTGAATGGAGAGGATGTTTGGTAGGTTTGACTCATTTGAATGGAGACTTTTGTTCTGATACTTTGGATGTGCTGTCTTACTTGTTCTAATACTTTGGCTGTGATTTCCCTTTCTTTATATTTTGCTATTTGGTTGGCTTGGATCGATTACACCAATATATTGTGGTTGACCGAAAATTTTGAAACTGTGTAACTTTTGTTGTATGTTATAGTATAAGAAAAAACCATATACATTTGAAGAGTTAAAATCTTATTTTTCTGTTTTATTATCTTTTTCACTAGTTTGCCATACATGAAGCGTAGTTTCCGTGCAAAACAACTTGCTAAAAATAGAAGAAAGAACAAAAAAATTTGGTCTGGTGTTTGCCAAGAAATTTGATCACATTTTTAAAGTTTATTATGTATGGAAACATAGCTAAAAAAATCTCGTCGCAATAAATAATTTATAATTTAGAGAATTTTTTAATCTTTCATCAAAATTATAAATCTTTAGCTTTACGCTAACATAGTTATGAACAATCAACGTCAACTAAAAACGCCCATAATAATAATGAAGTGTTCACAATCATGTGAGGGCTTTTACTTAACCTTGAGTGCTCATAACTAAGTGTGAAAACTAAAAAGATTGTTGGCTATAAAAAATTCATTTGGTTTCATATAAAAATTACTTAAAAGGCAATAAGGATCATCAAAAGCACATTTAATTGGCGGTGAGGATAGTTATATTTACTTACTTCCTCACGAAGCAATTCTTTCCGATTATCGACAAGGCCAATTAAACTATTCCAGAAAGTACGATCCACAATCACGTAAATCACTGCACTAAGGAAACTAACAATGACGAAGGAAACTAACAATGACGCCCCCCCCCCCCCCCCCCCCAAAAAAAAAAAAAAAAAAAAAAAAAAAAAACCCCAAGAAGAAACTCCTCCATTTCCTGGCCAATAAAAATTTTGTCGATTCTTTTGTATGGTCGATTTAGATCCTATATAAAAAACAAAACATACATAAATCAACATGACTATAAAAAATAGGTTCCAGTGACGTACTATGTATTAAACACTACATACCTCTTGCCAAAGTTTGAGATCTTTATACATTTCAATCATATGTGCATCAAGGTCATTTTTTGTTTTTCAATTCATCCATGCTAGGAATTTTGACAGTTGTATATCTACTTGCGTAAATAATGGCATGAGAGTTTCAACTCGTCTTCCTTGTTTCTCATAGCTCTAGATCATGGATAAAAAAAATTACATGAAAGATAATTCATTCTCGTCGCGATGATATATTTTTCGTCGCTTGACGATTTATCGCTTGCAAGATTTTTTTTTCTTTAACGAAAAGTGGCTTTTTAGTTGTGATAAAAAAAAATGAGTGGCTAGTATTTTTTTTCATTGCTTCTTGTTAGAATTTGGATATAGATTCAACTCAACTCATTGTTGATGTAGAATCTATTATGTATATATTTTACTACTTCATAACTTTTATTTGAGTTTGAATAAAAGTTTATAAAATCACATCTATCTAGCTGACTTATTAATTCTTTTCACCATCTCTTGTGATTCTTCATGTCAAGTCATACACTTTAATTTGATTACACATTTTCTACTTACAAAGTCGTTCTTAAAGTAGCTCTCCTCAAATCTCTCAATGTATCATCTTATCATATCTCAGAGTAAATCTCTCTTTGGATACCACTGATTGAATGTTAAATCATCATGGAAGGCCAACAACCATATTTATTTCTTGTTTCCTATCATCTGCTTTTCATTTATGCATAGAATTAAATTCAAGTCACTGAAGTAACTCAAACCAAACCCATCCAAAAGCCAACTACCTACTGACATGGAAATAAAACATACCATTGAATGAAGCAAAATTCAAGCTACCCGAAATGCATAGTTCTTGGGTGAGAGCAAGAGTACACGATGCTAAGATATGAACTTTTCATCCATGTAATATATAAATATATGAAGTATCGACAAAATAAAATAATAAGTGATGTCGTCTAAACATATAGAAAAACTGGTAACATCCGGTGCTAATATGGAGTATTTATGAATTGCTTCAAAATTTTGGTTGTGTAGACATGTTTTGAGTTGATATGATAAGTTATATGTATTATGTTCTATAAACATTTTGAAATAAATATGTAAAAGTTTCCCTTGCTTCAAATCTGTAGCAACAAATATTTTTGGTTTAGATAGGCATCCCCTGTAGAGGAAGAACCTGTCACATAAAAATATTTTTTTCAACCTTACTTATAAATTCCTTATTTTTATCTACTTGCTCGTGTTTTACTTCAATCGTCATCGGTGAGGCCTTGATCGGATGTGCACCTAGTTTTCACATCTCCAATATCATCGTTTAAGACCCGACAAAGGTGACGTGTTACAGTCGAAACCTAAAATTTTAAAGAAACGGTGACAAAAAAGTTGGAACATGCAATAAAATGCATTTGTTATTAGGGTAAACTTTATAGGTATATACCTATAACTCACTTGTATGACTTATTTGTATAAAATGCATTTGTATATTAGGGTAAACTTTATAGGTATATAACAAATGAAGATAAGTCTATAGTGACACAAGTTTTAGTGACACAAAAAAGTGTTACTAAATTTAAACTTTTAATGGCACTTTTTTAAACATATGAGTCAAAGCAAATTTGATGTTTTAATGACATCTTTTATGAATAAAACGTGTTAACGGAAAAAAAAAAGTATTACGGCACTTTATTTATGTCACTTCAAATAAACTTTTAACTACTTGACTTCTACTTATACTTGTTAAGTGTATGAAAAGCACGAGAAATATTTAATAACACTTCTTTTATATTATTTTACTAGTATTTTTTTAGTTTTAGTGACACTTTTTCAACAATGATGACACTTTTCTTATGTGTCACTAACTAAACGGAATGGTGACATTTTATTTTAATTTTCTTTGCATGTAGTCCGTATTCTTGTCCGTATACAATAATTACTTATTGCTATGCTAGAACTTAATATGTCAGGTAGTAACTATTGAAGAAAATAAATGGAGTATTTATTTCTATAGAGCTCAATCCAAAATTCCAAATCGGTAGCTAATTATTCATAAGTTGTTTTGATTCCTATTTAACTTACAAGTATTTTGTGTTGGAAAAATATTTTTGCAAAATGGTTTTTTGCAATTTTTTTGACACAATTTAATATATGTAGATGTTATATATATATTTATATTTTTTGGTAGCTTTGCGTTTGTTTAACGAGAGCTTCACAACGAGCTAAAATGTGTCAAAATAGAGTTGATATGAATGAGATAAAGTGAGGTACTTGAAACACAAAAAAATATAAAAGTGGAAGTATCCCACGTCGCCCAAAGCAAAAAATGAAAGATTGTTTATACAGGAATCTTGATATAAACCTTCAAATTGATTTGTTGGTTTTATTCCAATACCTATGTGCGCGCGCATGAGGTGTAGATTTCAGGATTACTAGGCCAAAATAGGTTCGAAACTTCTGAACTCATGCGAGCTCGCGCGACCTGCGGACACGAATACAGCTCCGAAACCTCGCCTACGTGCGTATATTTTTGCCGCAAGTTCGATTTATTCTTTTCCATATATTCTGTAAATGTATTTTAAGAATAGATTGAACTTAATGGACAAGTTTTTACATAATAATGTTTGTGTAATATATTATACGCAAATATGTTATTATTAATGACAGATTCAGTTTATTATGACTAATATTTATTCTTAGAGAACAAAACAAATTTACGCTATAAATATAGTCATAGTCTCATTCAGTTTTGATCATCCAGAAAAATGCAACTCATACCAGACGAGTTCCAGCAGTTCATCAATCAGAAACACGCTTTGCTTCCGTGATCTTTTAGGCAAGTTTTGTCAAGTCCGGCTATACAACAACTTTGGACGTTGTACCATGGGAAACAGACGACGAATCTGTTTTAAGGGAATCATGTTAAACACGAGCCTCGACCAACCTTTACTGCTTTTATTTTCTTATCGTTACATAGTGTATGTCTTCTGCTTCTACTCCTTGCTGTATGTTATTTAATTTTAGTCATTTAATTACTGTTAATTGTATTATTGATAATTGGAATCTGATTATATTAATTAAAGTGTACACCATTTCTCAGTCTTAAAACAGATTCTGTTTAACATAATTAAAACACTTTTCATATAATCAGATTAATTATTAATTAACAGATTTCATATACAAACTGTTATTCTGTCGAAACCAGGATTAATTTTCCTTAGAAAAACATTTTTTAAACGGGATTTTAATTTACATATTTGGTGTACAAACTTAAAACGATTTTATAAGCAGTTAATTTTATCAGTTTATTTTGAAACCATGATTAAGTTTCCATTAAACTGATCTATCTTATTTGGTCGTTTAATGAAATCTAGATTCATTGAAACCAAGATTGAGTTTCTTTGAAGCAGATTCAATACAAGCTAATAGAAATCATGACATAATTTCTTAGATACCGATTTAACAGTTTGTTAAACTACTTGCGTTTGTTGATCTTTTAGGATGACAATTGACGCTACTCCTATGAATACTACTGTGAATGTACCTGGTGCGCCAGTTACCAACACGGTTGCTAATCATGCTAAGAAACCATAGAAATTCAATTGGAAGAATTTTAAGAGGTGGCAACAGAAGATGTTCTTCTATCTCACTACTTTGAACCTTGCGCGAATCTTAAAAGAGAATCCACCTCATGTGAACGTCTTACAGAAGTTCAATCCTCTAATCAACAGGCTGTTCAAGCCTTGGAAGCATGGAAACATTCAGATTTTTTGTGTCACAACTATGTTTAGAATGGTTTGGTGGACTCTTTGTGTAAAACCCTAAAATCTGAAACGCGTGAAAAGACTATTCTGCCCTTCTATTTAATAGTTATAAAATACGTAAAATCCTTCAAGCTCAGTAAATGTAAAATTTAACCTAACTTATAACTTGTTTGCCAAGTCAAATGTATGAATTGATTTACGTTTACGTTTAAAATTTCATCACACGTTTTACTTCTTAGTTTTGCACTAACCGAAATTTTAAAGGACATAAATACATAATAATAAGAGCCCATTTAACTTGTAAATTAAATTTGGACTTGGGCTTAGCCCATTGCTTCCCTTGGCTCTTCAAAACCGAAATTCCCCATAAGCTTTCCATTCCTTCTTTTTTTTTTTTACAATACGTTTCATAAAACGCTCATAAAACCCTAGAAAAAAATAAAAGTGGCGCCATTCTTTTTCCTTCCTCTCCTCCATTCGATCACTAAGGCGAGGTGCAAAGGAGAAGGTGATTTTGGGTCGTGGTATTGCTGGTTGTGGGTTCTAGGTCGAAGGTGGTGTTCTAATCGTGGGTTCTTGCTTAGTTATAGGAAGATCGAATGTTGCTCTTTCCTTGGTTTCAATCGGCTAGGTATCTTTTTTTTTCTCCATTGTTTCTGTCCACACACACACATATGTTTATACAAGAGAATATAAATGTTATCATGCCTAATAAATTACAAACCCTAATTGGAATGGAACCCTAAGTGTAATTAATGGTCTAAACATGTGATTATAATGATTTTAATAAACCCTAAAACTGGACAGCATCATATGTCGAACTTGTGCGGGTCATAGATCGAATTTTATAAGTGCAATAATCTGGGTTTTTGTGGGAAAAGTTTATTTTATGTCTTAGTTAAGTTTTCCAAGTGGTTTGGTCGGATTTGGAGTTGTCTAAGTCGTATTTTTGAATTTTACAAAATCAAGTGTTAAAGCTGAGAAAACGGGTCTGAAATTTAGTTGTATTGTTTGATTTTTCATTTTCAAACCATAAGGAATTGGGAGCTCTCCTTTTACAGGAGTGATATTTAGGACATAAATGAATTTCTGGGAGTTCTGGGGATTTTTCCAAGGTGTCTAAACAGGTCCAATAAGCGTAAACTTTTAAGGTGTATTTTCTGATTACTTTCTGGACAGGTCTGGACTTGTGATTTTCCATAGGCCATTTGGCATAGATATAGAACCCACCAATTTTTGGAGACTCTTTTAACTCATATGGGAACCTCTGGGATTTTGCTTGATTTCATTTGAGCTAAGTAAGTATTTTATAAAAATCACTAAAGTCTGGTCCGAATATGAGTTTAAGAAACTGAAAGATAAAATATGATATCAATAGGTAACACACTTACAAATGCATAAGAAGCTTATAAAATGAGAATATACTTATAACTCTAAGAATGTTAATGCGATAAATCCGTTATAACTTTAATGATGCCAATAAGTATTAAATAAATCATAATTCGTGTAGATTCGTTGAAGGAGACGCGACGTTATATCTTCGTGATTCACTCGTTCGTTTGCTTTTCTCTCATTTGCGTTAAGGTACAGATATTTTGACCTTTTCAGTAAAGGTTCCTTATGATGTTCTTTTCGTTAGCTTTCCTATTTTACTTATTAGGGTTTCCGATGTCATTGTTATGAACCCTTTCTTGATTGTTTGACCTGTTGCTTATCTGAACTTAGGTTTTATTGAACCATGCAAGATCTGATTTGAACTATATGTTAGGAAGACTTTGATATGTTATTTGTTGAACCTTATTATATTTGAATGTGAACCTTATGATATGAGTTATCTTATATGTTATCTGTTGAACCTTGTGTTTGATTTGGACCTGTGTCATAATTGAAATTTTGTTTGACCTAAGTTAGTTTGACACCCGAGCCAAATATTAATTAGTCATGGGGGTTCCATGTCCGTGTCAGTGATGCACCTCTGACATGACTCTAGGGCAGTAGAGTGAAGTTCTGCCACGTCCCTTATCTGTTATCTAGTATGAACTCAAGTTATATTATATGGCCAACATATGTTTGTGGGGCGTATGGATGCATCCTAGATCTGATCTGTTATCCGATATGATTTGTCTAGGTGAATGATGTCGTGTGCAATACGCGTCTTCATAAAACTCTGGGAGCTAGCTACTCCGACTTATTTTGAGATTGTTTCTATATAGTTATGATGTTTTTGATATGATATGTTCTGGGCTCGTGGTAGTTAACTAAATCTTTATTTGTTATTTCTATGTTAAGTGTTCTGATTATGATTCGGTATGTTCAAGTGTTAATAATTATATGCTCGGCTTATTATATGTTATTATATGTGGTTATGCTTTTGCATGTTTATGTGACTACCGTCTACTATGCTAGGTTATGATTAATATGTTTAAATATGATTCGCATGCTGTCATCTGATGTCATGTTAGTTTATCGTCATGTGAATTCGTTGATCTGTGAGTTGAATGTGCTAGTGTGAAAGTGAGTATTCTATAAGTTTAGTATGTATAATTTGTTCAGTTAATTTTGTGAACTTTGCTTATACGTTAGTGTTTTATCTGCCTATGTTACCTGCCATGCTTAAACTCTGCTGATGTTAGGATTTGATCTGAGAACTGGTTTAGCTTATGATATCTGTTTTGATAATTGCTAATGGTTATGCTATGTTTTGTTTGGTCTATTTAATTATAGTTTGTCTACTATGTTTCTATTTGTTTGTGAGACTGCCATGATTTGGACTGCTATTTCCGCTGCTGCAATATTGAATTAAGTGTGTTAAGTGAAGGTTAATTAATTTGTTGAATGCCATGTTTATTTTCTAGAAAGTGTTTCCGTTAGCCTTAGACTTTTCGTTTGGTTTATATGTAATCTATTTCTTCTTGATATATTAAGTTTCTGGTTATTTTGATGTGTTTGCGTTGGAGTCATCAATATGCTATGTGTTTGTCCTTGATTGCTAATTGTTGTTCCGGATTTCTGTGCAATTGTGTTTCTGCAGAATCCTCAATGTTTCATTATTCTCGTTCCGCTACGATTTTGTTATTCGTTTCTTTGTTCATTTCGTATTTATGTTTTTGTTTAGTTTTTGTTTTGTTATATCTGTTCACTGGGCTTTGTAAGCTCAGCCGCATTTTCTTTTCCTGCGGCAGGTATTAGGCATTCAAGATGAGCTTGTGGGATGGCTGATCTGGGTTGAGAGTAGAAACTGAGAGCAAGATTTGATCATAGAGATCTTAGAATTATTTTGGTTATTTAGTTATTTATGTTTTCTTTTGGAATTTCGTAAAGACTTTCGTTTTGTATAGTACTTAAAGTTCTGATATGAAACTGTATTTGTGATATCTTTACCCTTGTCGGGTTGGGGTGTTACAATTATGGTATCAGAGCCTAGGTTTTAGGACCCTTAGAGCTTAGGCTATGACCTGTGAGGATTGGGTAGATCTTAGGTTTCCGTCTGTTCAGATATCTTTCGATTCCTTTTGACTGTCGTTCAGATTCGACTTCGATATTCTTTTGTCTTCACTGAGTTGGCCCTCCTCTTTTCGCATCGAATTTTGTTATTTTGTTTTCGCTCGTCCGTTTGTCGATCGTTAGATGGAGACTACCCGTGGAGCCGAAGAAGATGGTGCCGACCCTGCGTTGCTGCAACAGTTCCTGTGCTGGAGAGGTTTGTAAAGCAGAAGCCACACCCGACTGTCGTGCTGTTGGAGACATCAGGATGCTGCTGGAGGAAGCTGGACGGACCAACCAAAGGCGCAAAAGACGGAGATAAGATTCAACCGGTGGCTGAGAAGGTTCATCTACTTCATATGATTTGGGCGCGACGTGTGTTACTCTGATTCGTTTGTCACGCGTTTTGAGGCGGTTTGATATCTTGCTACGCGATTTTGATCGGCATTACTTTTCTTTGATTCGTTTAAAACTCGGTTTGAATCGTGAAGTTTTATCGTTTAGCATTTTGATATAACTCAGCTTTTCTTTCTGGATCGTCAGTAATGAGTCATGAGGAACTGTTTTGTGCATTGGTGGCCTTCTTTTCTTTTGTGGTATGGTAAGTTGTTTTGATGTCGTATATGCTGCATGAATGTGTATCTGGTCTGTTATAGTATGTTACTTGCTAGCTGTATGTTATCTGTATGTGATATGTTTGTTGTGATTCTGGTTATGTGGTTTGCCATGACCCGGGACAGAATATGATGACAATAAGAACTGGTTATGTGATGCAAGTATTATGACGCCTGATCAACGTGATAATACCGAGATCATATAATTTGAACTTATTGAAATTATATGACGTCTGGGGAAACGCCTGTGGTTGATACGTGATTGGACTTTGACTTGTACCTGTTATTTGTCACTCCTCATGTTTGATTGGAATTCTGTACCTAATTGTGAGATTTTCGTCGATATCTGTTACTTATAAGTTTTGTACGTTTGGAATCCGAAATTGTTATGATTTGTGTAAACTATGGATTGTTATGTTTGCTCTATATGTGTACGTCTCCGTGTACCCTTATTGCGGTCCTAGGATTTTCGTGAAGTGTTTGAGGAACATTAGATCCTTTTAGTTTGATTATCTGCGATAAATTAGACCATTAGGATTAGTTCCGTCTATGCATATGATTGATCTCATCATTAGATATCTGATAAGCTAGAATTGTCGTTTGATTTTCTGCATCTCATCCGTTATCTGCCATTACTTGATGTATATAGGATAGTCTGTTGTAAGTATTTGATTATTGTTTTGATTCGTTTGTTCTGAGATGCGTTACGTGTTCGTTTTAATTCCTCGAAACTCTAAAATCCGCATTTGTTTCTTGTTCTGTTCCGTCTTGTTCAATTTTCGAGGACGAAAATTTTCTTTTAGAGGGGAAGAGTTGTAAAACCCTAAAATCTGAAACGCGTGAAAAGACTATTCTGCCCTTCTATTTAATAGTTATAAAATACGTAAAATCCGTCAAGCTCAGTAAATGTAAAATTTAACCTAACTTATAACTTGTTTGCCAAGTCAAATGTATGAATTGATTTACGTTTACGTTTAAAATTTCATCACACGTTTTACTTCTTAGTTTTGCACTAACCGAAATTTTAAAGGACATAAATACATAATAATAAGAGCCCATTTAACTTGTAAATTAAATTTGGACTTGGGCTTAGCCCATTGCTTCCCTTGGCTCTTCAAAACAGAAATTCCCCATAAGCTTTCCATTCCTTCTTTTTTTTTTTACAATACGTTTCATAAAACGCTCATAAAACCCTAGAAAAAAATAAAAGTGGCGCCATTCTTTTTCCTTCCTCTCCTCCATTCGATCACTAAGGCGAGGTGCAAAGGAGAAGGTGATTTTGGGTCGTGGTATTGCTGGTTGTGGGTTCTAGGTCGAAGGTGGTGTTCTAATCGTGGGTTCTTGCTTAGTTATAGGAAGATCGAATGATGCTCTTTCCTTGGTTTCAATCGGCTAGGTATCTTTTTTTTTCTCCATTGTTTCTGTCCACACACACACACATATGTTTATAAAAGAGAATATAAATGTTATAATGCCTAATAAATTACAAACCCTAATTGGAATGGAACCCTAAGTGTAATTAATGGTCTAAACATGTGATTATAATGATTTTAATAAACCCTAAAACTAGACAGCATCATATGTCGAACTTGTGCGGGTCATAGATCGAATTTTATAAGTGCAATAATCTGGGTTTTTATGGGAAAAGTTTATTTTATGTCTTAGTTAAGTTTTCCAAGTGGTTTGGTCGGATTTGGAGTTGTCGAAGTCGTATTTTTGAATTTTACAAAATCAAGTGTTAAAGCTGAGAAAACGGGTCTGAAATTTAGTTGTATTGTTTGATTTTTCATTTTCAAACCATAAGTAATTGGGAGCTCTCCTTTTACAGGAGTGATATTTAGGACATAAATGAATTTCTGGGAGTTCTGGGGATTTTTCTAAGGTGTCTAAACAGGTCCAATAAGCGTAAACTTTTAAGGTGTATTTTCTGATTACTTTCTGGATAGGTCTGGACTTGTGATTTTCCATAGGCCATTTGGCATAGATATAGAACCCACCAATTTTTGGAGACTCTTTTAACTCATATGGGAACCTCTGGGATTTTGCTTGATTTCATTTGAGCTAAGTAAGTATTTTATAAAAATCACTAAAGTCTGGTCCGAATATGAGTTTAAGAAACTGAAAGATAAAATATGATATCAATAGGTAACACACTTACAAATGCATAAGAAGCTTATAAAATGAGAATATACTTATAACTCTAAGAATGTTAATGCGATAAATCCGTTATAACTTTAATGATGCCAATAAGTATTAAATAAATCATAATTCGTGTAGATTCGTTGAAGGAGACGCGACGTTATATCTTCGTGATTCACTCGTTCGTTTGCTTTTCTCTCATTTGCGTTAAGGTACAGATATTTTGACCTTTTCAGTAAAGGTTCCTTATGATGTTCTTTTCGTTAGCTTTCCTATTTTACTTATTAGGGTTTCCGATGCCATTGTTATGAACCCTTTCTTGATTGTTTGACCTGTTGCTTATCTGAACTTAGGTTTTATTGAACCATGCAAGATCTGATTTGAACTATATGTTAGGAAGACTTTGATATGTTATTTGTTGAACCTTATTATATTTGAATGTGAACCTTATGATATGAGTTATCTTATATGTTATCTGTTGAACCTTGTGTTTGATTTGGACCTGTGTCATAATTGAAATTTTGTTTGACCTAAGTTAGTTTGACACCCGAGCCAAATATTAACTAGTCATGGGGGTTCCATGTCCGTGTCAGTGATGCACCTCTGACATGACTCTAGGGCAGTAGAGTGAAGTTCTGCCACGTCCCTTATCTGTTATCTAGTATGAACTCAAGTTATATTATATGGCCAACATATGTTTGTGGGGCGTATGGATGCATCCTAGATCTGATCTGTTATCCGATATGATTTGTCTAGGTGAATGATGTCGTGTGCAATACGCGTCTTCATAAAACTCTGGGAGCTAGCTACTCCGACTTATTTTGAGATTGTTTCTATATAGTTATGATGTTTTTGATATGATATGTTCTGGGCTCGTGGTAGTTAACTAAATCTTTATTTGTTATTTCTATGTTAAGTGTTCTGATTATGATTCGGTATGTTCAAGTGTTAATAATTATATGCTCGGCTTATTATATGTTATTATATGTGGTTATGCTTTTGCATGTTTATGTGACTACCGTCTACTATGCTAGGTTATGATTAATATGTTTAAATATGATTCGCATGCTGTCATCTGATGTCATGTTAGTTTATCGTCATGTGAATTCGTTGATCTGTGAGTTGAATGTGCTAGTGTGAAAGTGAGTATTCTATAAGTTTAGTATGTATAATTTGTTCAGTTAATTTTGTGAACTTTGCTTATACGTTAGTGTTTTATCTGCCTATGTTACCTGCCATGCTTAAACTCTGCTGATGTTAGGATTTGATCTGAGAACTGGTTTAGCTTATGATATCTGTTTTGATAATTGCTAATGGTTATGCTATGTTTTGTTTGGTCTATTTAATTATAGTTTGTCTACTATGTTTCTATTTGTTTGTGAGACTGCCATGATTTGGACTGCTATTTCCGCTGCTGCAATATTGAATTAAGTGTGTTAAGTGAAGGTTAATTAATTTGTTGAATGCCATGTTTATTTTCTAGAAAGTGTTTCCGTTAGCCTTAGACTTTTCGTTTGGTTTATATGTAATCTATTTCTTCTTGATATATTAAGTTTCTGGTTATTTTGATGTGTTTGCGTTGGAGTCATCAATATGCTATGTGTTTGTCCTTGATTGCTAATTGTTGTTCCGGATTTCTGTGCAATTGTGTTTCTGCAGAATCCTCAATGTTTCATTATTCTCGTTCCGCTACGATTTTGTTATTCGTTTCTTTGTTCATTTCGTATTTATGTTTTTGTTTAGTTTTTGTTTTGTTATATCTGTTCACTGGGCTTTGTAAGCTCAGCCGCATTTTCTTTTCCTGCGGCAGGTATTAGGCATTCAACATGAGCTTGTGGGATGGCTGATCTGGGTTGCGAGTAGAAACTGAGAGCAAGATTTGATCATAGAGATCTTAGAATTATTTTGGTTATTTAGTTATTTATGTTTTCTTTTGGAATTTCGTAAAGACTTTCGTTTTTGTATAGTACTTAAAGTTCTGATATGAAACTGTATTTGTGATATCTTTACCCTTGTCGGGTTGGGGTGTTACAATTATGGTATCAGAGCCTAGGTTTTAGGACCCTTAGAGCTTAGGCTATGACCTGTGAGGATTGGGTAGATCTTAGGTTTCCGTCTGTTCAGATATCTTTCGATTCCTTTTGACTGTCGTTCAGATTAGACTTCGATATTCTTTTGTCTTCACTGAGTTGGCCCTCCTCTTTTCGCATCGAATTTTGTTATTTTGTTTTCGCTCGTCCGTTTGTCGATCGTTAGATGGAGACTACCCGTGGAGCCGAAGAAGATGGTGCCGACCCTGCGTTGCTGCAACAGTTCCTGTGCTGGAGAGGTTCGTAAAGCAGAAGCCACACCCGACTGCCGTGCTGTTGGAGACATCAGGATGCTGCTGGAGGAAGCTGGACGGACCAACCAAAGGCGCAAAAGACAGAGATAAGATTCAACCGGTGGCTGAGAAGGTTCATCTACTTCATATGATTTGGGCTCGACGTGTGTTACTCTGATTCGTTTGTCACGCGTTTTGAGGCGGTTTGATATCTTGCTACGCGATTTTGATCGGCATTACTTTTCTTTGATTCGTTTAGAACTCGGTTTGAATCGTGAAGTTTTATCGTTTAGCATTTTGGTATAACTCAGCTTTTCTTTCTGGATCGTCAGTAATGAGTCATGAGGAACTGTTTTGTGCATTGGTGGCCTTCTTTTCTTTTGTGGTATGGTAAGTTGTTTTGATGTCGTATATGCTGCATGAATGTGTATCTGGTCTGTTATAGTATGTTACTTGCTAGCTGTATGTTATCTGTATGTGATATGTTTGTTGTGATTCTGGTTATGTGGTTTGCCATGACCCGGGACAGAATATGATGACAATAAGAACTGGTTATGTGATGCAAGTATTATGACGCCTGATCAACGTGATAATACCGAGATCATATAATTTGAACTTATTGAAATTATATGACGTCTGGGGAAACGCCTGTGGTTGATACGTGATTGGACTTTGACTTGTACCTGTTATTTGTCACTCCTCATGTTTGATTGGAATTCTGTACCTAATTGTGAGATTTTCGTCGATATCTGTTACTTATAAGTTTTGTACGTTTGGAATCCGAAATTGTTATGATTTGTGTAAACTATGGATTGTTATGTTTGCTCTATATGTGTACCTCTCTGTGTACCCTTATTGCGGTCCTAGGATTTTCGTGAAGTGTTTGAGGAACATTAGATCCTTTTAGTTTGATTATCTGCGACTAATTAGACCATTAGGATTAGTTCCGTCTATGCATATGATTGATCTCATCATTAGATATCTGATAAGCTAGAATTGTCGTTTGATTTTCTGCATCTCATCCGTTATCTGCCATTACTTGATGTATATAGGATAGTCTGTTGTAAGTATTTGATTATTGTTTTGATTCGTTTGTTCTGAGATGCGTTACGTGTTCGTTTTAATTCCTCGAAACTCTAAAATCCGCATTTGTTTCTTGTTCTGTTCCATCTTGTTCAATTTTCGAGGACGAAAATTTTCTTTTAGAGGGGAAGAGTTGTAAAACCCTAAAATCTGAAACGCGTGAAAAGACTATTCTGCCCTTCTATTTAATAGTTATAAAATACGTAAAATCCGTCAAGCTCAGTAAATGTAAAATTTAACCTAACTTATAACTTGTTTGCCAAGTCAAATGTATGAATTGATTTACGTTTACGTTTAAAATTTCATCACACGTTTTACTTCTTAGTTTTGCACTAACCGAAATTTTAAAGGACATAAATACATAATAATAAGAGCCCATTTAACTTGTAAATTAAATTTGGACTTGGGCTTAGCCCATTGCTTCCCTTGGCTCTTCAAAACAGAAATTCCCCATAAGCTTTCCATTCCTTCTTTTTTTTTTACAATACGTTTCATAAAACGCTCATAAAACCCTAGAAAAAAATAAAAGTGGCGCCATTCTTTTTCCTTCCTCTCCTCCATTCGATCACTAAGGCGAGGTGCAAAGGAGAAGGTGATTTTGGGTCGTGGTATTGCTGGTTGTGGGTTCTAGGTCGAAGGTGGTGTTCTAATCGTGGGTTCTTGCTTAGTTATAGGAAGATCGAATGATGCTCTTTCCTTGGTTTCAATCGGCTAGGTATCTTTTTTTTTCTCCATTGTTTCTGTCCACACACACACACATATGTTTATACAAGAGAATATAAATGTTATAATGCCTAATAAATTACAAACCCTAATTGGAATGGAACCCTAAGTGTAATTAATGGTCTAAACATGTGATTATAATGATTTTAATAAACCCTAAAACTAGACAGCATCATATGTCGAACTTGTGCGGGTCATAGATCGAATTTTATAAGTGCAATAATCTGGGTTTTTATGGGAAAAGTTTATTTTATGTCTTAGTTAAGTTTTCCAAGTGGTTTGGTCGGATTTGGAGTTGTCGAAGTCGTATTTTTGAATTTTACAAAATCAAGTGTTAAAGCTGAGAAAACGGGTCTGAAATTTAGTTGTATTGTTTGATTTTTCATTTTCAAACCATAAGGAATTGGGAGCTCTCCTTTTACAGGAGTGATATTTAGGACATAAATGAATTTCTGGGAGTTCTGGGGATTTTTCTAAGGTGTCTAAACAGGTCCAATAAGCGTAAACTTTTAAGGTGTATTTTCTGATTACTTTCTGGATAGGTCTGGACTTGTGATTTTCCATAGGCCATTTGGCATAGATATAGAACCCACCAATTTTTGGAGACTCTTTTAACTCATATGGGAACCTCTGGGATTTTGCTTGATTTCATTTGAGCTAAGTAAGTATTTTATAAAAATCACTAAAGTCTGGTCCGAATATGAGTTTAAGAAACTGAAAGATAAAATATGATATCAATAGGTAACACACTTACAAATGCATAAGAAGCTTATAAAATGAGAATATACTTATAACTCTAAGAATGTTAATGCGATAAATCCGTTATAACTTTAATGATGCCAATAAGTATTAAATAAATCATAATTCGTGTAGATTCGTTGAAGGAGACGCGACGTTATATCTTCGTGATTCACTCGTTCGTTTGCTTTTCTCTCATTTGCGTTAAGGTACAGATATTTTGACCTTTTCAGTAAAGGTTCCTTATGATGTTCTTTTCGTTAGCTTTCCTATTTTACTTATTAGGGTTTCCGATGCCATTGTTATGAACCCTTTCTTGATTGTTTGACCTGTTGCTTATCTGAACTTAGGTTTTATTGAACCATGCAAGATCTGATTTGAACTATATGTTAGGAAGACTTTGATATGTTATTTGTTGAACCTTATTATATTTGAATGTGAACCTTATGATATGAGTTATCTTATATGTTATCTGTTGAACCTTGTGTTTGATTTGGACCTGTGTCATAATTGAAATTTTGTTTGACCTAAGTTAGTTTGACACCCGAGCCAAATATTAACTAGTCATGGGGGTTCCATGTCCGTGTCAGTGATGCACCTCTGACATGACTCTAGGGCAGTAGAGTGAAGTTCTGCCACGTCCCTTATCTGTTATCTAGTATGAACTCAAGTTATATTATATGGCCAACATATGTTTGTGGGGCGTATGGATGCATCCTAGATCTGATCTGTTATCCGATATGATTTGTCTAGGTGAATGATGTCGTGTGCAATACGCGTCTTCATAAAACTCTGGGAGCTAGCTACTCCGACTTATTTTGAGATTGTTTCTATATAGTTATGATGTTTTTGATATGATATGTTCTGGGCTCGTGGTAGTTAACTAAATCTTTATTTGTTATTTCTATGTTAAGTGTTCTGATTATGATTCGGTATGTTCAAGTGTTAATAATTATATGCTCGGCTTATTATATGTTATTATATGTGGTTATGCTTTTGCATGTTTATGTGACTACCGTCTACTATGCTAGGTTATGATTAATATGTTTAAATATGATTCGCATGCTGTCATCTGATGTCATGTTAGTTTATCGTCATGTGAATTCGTTGATCTGTGAGTTGAATGTGCTAGTGTGAAAGTGAGTATTCTATAAGTTTAGTATGTATAATTTGTTCAGTTAATTTTGTGAACTTTGCTTATACGTTAGTGTTTTATCTGCCTATGTTACCTGCCATGCTTAAACTCTGCTGATGTTAGGATTTGATCTGAGAACTGGTTTAGCTTATGATATCTGTTTTGATAATTGCTAATGGTTATGCTATGTTTTGTTTGGTCTATTTAATTATAGTTTGTCTACTATGTTTCTATTTGTTTGTGAGACTGCCATGATTTGGACTGCTATTTCCGCTGCTGCAATATTGAATTAAGTGTGTTAAGTGAAGGTTAATTAATTTGTTGAATGCCATGTTTATTTTCTAGAAAGTGTTTCCGTTAGCCTTAGACTTTTCGTTTGGTTTATATGTAATCTATTTCTTCTTGATATATTAAGTTTCTGGTTATTTTGATGTGTTTGCGTTGGAGTCATCAATATGCTATGTGTTTGTCCTTGATTGCTAATTGTTGTTCCGGATTTCTGTGCAATTGTGTTTCTGCAGAATCCTCAATGTTTCATTATTCTCGTTCCGCTACGATTTTGTTATTCGTTTCTTTGTTCATTTCGTATTTATGTTTTTGTTTAGTTTTTGTTTTGTTATATCTGTTCACTGGGCTTTGTAAGCTCAGCCGCATTTTCTTTTCCTGCGGCAGGTATTAGGCATTCAAGATGAGCTTGTGGGATGGCTGATCTGGGTTGAGAGTAGAAACTGAGAGCAAGATTTGATCATAGAGATCTTAGAATTATTTTGGTTATTTAGTTATTTATGTTTTCTTTTGGAATTTCGTAAAGACTTTCGTTTTGTATAGTACTTAAAGTTCTGATATGAAACTGTATTTGTGATATCTTTACCCTTGTCGGGTTGGGGTGTTACAATTATGGTATCAGAGCCTAGGTTTTAGGACCCTTAGAGCTTAGGCTATGACCTGTGAGGATTGGGTAGATCTTAGGTTTCCGTCTGTTCAGATATCTTTCGATTCCTTTTGACTGTCGTTCAGATTCGACTTCGATATTCTTTTGTCTTCACTGAGTTGGCCCTCCTCTTTTCGCATCGAATTTTGTTATTTTGTTTTCGCTCGTCCGTTTGTCGATCGTTAGATGGAGACTACCCGTGGAGCCGAAGAAGATGGTGCCGACCCTGCGTTGCTGCAACAGTTCCTGTGCTGGAGAGGTTTGTAAAGCAGAAGCCACACCCGACTGTCGTGCTGTTGGAGACATCAGGATGCTGCTGGAGGAAGCTGGACGGACCAACCAAAGGCGCAAAAGACGGAGATAAGATTCAACCGGTGGCTGAGAAGGTTCATCTACTTCATATGATTTGGGCGCGACGTGTGTTACTCTGATTCGTTTGTCACGCGTTTTGAGGCGGTTTGATATCTTGCTACGCGATTTTGATCGGCATTACTTTTCTTTGATTCGTTTAAAACTCGGTTTGAATCGTGAAGTTTTATCGTTTAGCATTTTGATATAACTCAGCTTTTCTTTCTGGATCGTCAGTAATGAGTCATGAGGAACTGTTTTGTGCATTGGTGGCCTTCTTTTCTTTTGTGGTATGGTAAGTTGTTTTGATGTCGTATATGCTGCATGAATGTGTATCTGGTCTGTTATAGTATGTTACTTGCTAGCTGTATGTTATCTGTATGTGATATGTTTGTTGTGATTCTGGTTATGTGGTTTGCCATGACCCGGGACAGAATATGATGACAATAAGAACTGGTTATGTGATGCAAGTATTATGACGCCTGATCAACGTGATAATACCGAGATCATATAATTTGAACTTATTGAAATTATATGACGTCTGGGGAAACGCCTGTGGTTGATACGTGATTGGACTTTGACTTGTACCTGTTATTTGTCACTCCTCATGTTTGATTGGAATTCTGTACCTAATTGTGAGATTTTCGTCGATATCTGTTACTTATAAGTTTTGTACGTTTGGAATCCGAAATTGTTATGATTTGTGTAAACTATGGATTGTTATGTTTGCTCTATATGTGTACGTCTCCGTGTACCCTTATTGCGGTCCTAGGATTTTCGTGAAGTGTTTGAGGAACATTAGATCCTTTTAGTTTGATTATCTGCGACTAATTAGACCATTAGGATTAGTTCCGTCTATGCATATGATTGATCTCATCATTAGATATCTGATAAGCTAGAATTGTCGTTTGATTTTCTGCATCTCATCCGTTATCTGCCATTACTTGATGTATATAGGATAGTCTGTTGTAAGTATTTGATTATTGTTTTGATTCGTTTGTTCTGAGATGCGTTACGTGTTCGTTTTAATTCCTCGAAACTCTAAAATCCGCATTTGTTTCTTGTTCTGTTCCGTCTTGTTCAATTTTCGAGGACGAAAATTTTCTTTTAGAGGGGAAGAGTTGTAAAACCCTAAAATCTGAAACGCGTGAAAAGACTATTCTGCCCTTCTATTTAATAGTTATAAAATACGTAAAATCCGTCAAGCTCAGTAAATGTAAAATTTAACCTAACTTATAACTTGTTTGCCAAGTCAAATGTATGAATTGATTTACGTTTACGTTTAAAATTTCATCACACGTTTTACTTCTTAGTTTTGCACTAACCGAAATTTTAAAGGACATAAATACATAATAATAAGAGCCCATTTAACTTGTAAATTAAATTTGGACTTGGGCTTAGCCCATTGCTTCCCTTGGCTCTTCAAAACAGAAATTCCCCATAAGCTTTCCATTCCTTCTTTTTTTTTTACAATACGTTTCATAAAACGCTCATAAAACCCTAGAAAAAAATAAAAGTGGCGCCATTCTTTTTCCTTCCTCTCCTCCATTCGATCACTAAGGCGAGGTGCAAAGGAGAAGGTGATTTTGGGTCGTGGTATTGCTGGTTGTGGGTTCTAGGTCGAAGGTGGTGTTCTAATCGTGGGTTCTTGCTTAGTTATAGGAAGATCGAATGATGCTCTTTCCTTGGTTTCAATCGGCTAGGTATCTTTTTTTTTCTCCATTGTTTCTGTCCACACACACACACATATGTTTATACAAGAGAATATAAATGTTATAATGCCTAATAAATTACAAACCCTAATTGGAATGGAACCCTAAGTGTAATTAATGGTCTAAACATGTGATTATAATGATTTTAATAAACCCTAAAACTAGACAGCATCATATGTCGAACTTGTGCGGGTCATAGATCGAATTTTATAAGTGCAATAATCTGGGTTTTTATGGGAAAAGTTTATTTTATGTCTTAGTTAAGTTTTCCAAGTGGTTTGGTCGGATTTGGAGTTGTCGAAGTCGTATTTTTGAATTTTACAAAATCAAGTGTTAAAGCTGAGAAAACGGGTCTGAAATTTAGTTGTATTGTTTGATTTTTCATTTTCAAACCATAAGGAATTGGGAGCTCTCCTTTTACAGGAGTGATATTTAGGACATAAATGAATTTCTGGGAGTTCTGGGGATTTTTCTAAGGTGTCTAAACAGGTCCAATAAGCGTAAACTTTTAAGGTGTATTTTCTGATTACTTTCTGGATAGGTCTGGACTTGTGATTTTCCATAGGCCATTTGGCATAGATATAGAACCCACCAATTTTTGGAGACTCTTTTAACTCATATGGGAACCTCTGGGATTTTGCTTGATTTCATTTGAGCTAAGTAAGTATTTTATAAAAATCACTAAAGTCTGGTCCGAATATGAGTTTAAGAAACTGAAAGATAAAATATGATATCAATAGGTAACACACTTACAAATGCATAAGAAGCTTATAAAATGAGAATATACTTATAACTCTAAGAATGTTAATGCGATAAATCCGTTATAACTTTAATGATGCCAATAAGTATTAAATAAATCATAATTCGTGTAGATTCGTTGAAGGAGACGCGACGTTATATCTTCGTGATTCACTCGTTCGTTTGCTTTTCTCTCATTTGCGTTAAGGTACAGATATTTTGACCTTTTCAGTAAAGGTTCCTTATGATGTTCTTTTCGTTAGCTTTCCTATTTTACTTATTAGGGTTTCCGATGCCATTGTTATGAACACTTTCTTGATTGTTTGACCTGTTGCTTATCTGAACTTAGGTTTTATTGAACCATGCAAGATCTGATTTGAACTATATGTTAGGAAGACTTTGATATGTTATTTGTTGAACCTTATTATATTTGAATGTGAACCTTATGATATGAGTTATCTTATATGTTATCTGTTGAACCTTGTGTTTGATTTGGACCTGTGTCATAATTGAAATTTTGTTTGACCTAAGTTAGTTTGACACCCGAGCCAAATATTAACTAGTCATGGGGGTTCCATGTCCGTGTCAGTGATGCACCTCTGACGTGACTCTAGGGCAGTAGAGTGAAGTTCTGCCACGTCCCTTATCTGTTATCTAGTATGAACTCAAGTTATATTATATGGCCAACATATGTTTGTGGGGCGTATGGATGCATCCTAGATCTGATCTGTTATCCGATATGATTTGTCTAGGTGAATGATGTCGTGTGCAATACGCGTCTTCATAAAACTCTGGGAGCTAGCTACTCCGACTTATTTTGAGATTGTTTCTATATAGTTATGATGTTTTTGATATGATATGTTCTGGGCTCGTGGTAGTTAACTAAATCTTTATTTGTTATTTCTATGTTAAGTGTTCTGATTATGATTCGGTATGTTCAAGTGTTAATAATTATATGCTCGGCTTATTATATGTTATTATATGTGGTTATGCTTTTGCATGTTTATGTGACTACCGTCTACTATGCTAGGTTATGATTAATATGTTTAAATATGATTCGCATGCTGTCATCTGATGTCATGTTAGTTTATCGTCATGTGAATTCGTTGATCTGTGAGTTGAATGTGCTAGTGTGAAAGTGAGTATTCTATAAGTTTAGTATGTATAATTTGTTCAGTTAATTTTGTGAACTTTGCTTATACGTTAGTGTTTTATCTGCCTATGTTACCTGCCATGCTTAAACTCTGCTGATGTTAGGATTTGATCTGAGAACTGGTTTAGCTTATGATATCTGTTTTGATAATTGCTAATGGTTATGCTATGTTTTGTTTGGTCTATTTAATTATAGTTTGTCTACTATGTTTCTATTTGTTTGTGAGACTGCCATGATTTGGACTGCTATTTCCGCTGCTGCAATATTGAATTAAGTGTGTTAAGTGAAGGTTAATTAATTTGTTGAATGCCATGTTTATTTTCTAGAAAGTGTTTCCGTTAGCCTTAGACTTTTCGTTTGGTTTATATGTAATCTATTTCTTCTTGATATATTAAGTTTCTGGTTATTTTGATGTGTTTGCGTTGGAGTCATCAATATGCTATGTGTTTGTCCTTGATTGCTAATTGTTGTTCCGGATTTCTGTGCAATTGTGTTTCTGCAGATTCCTCAATGTTTCATTATTCTCGTTCCGCTACGATTTTGTTATTCGTTTCTTTGTTCATTTCGTATTTATGTTTTTGTTTAGTTTTTGTTTTGTTATATCTGTTCACTGGGCTTTGTAAGCTCAGCCGCATTTTCTTTTCCTGCGGCAGGTATTAGGCATTCAACATGAGCTTGTGGGATGGCTGATCTGGGTTGCGAGTAGAAACTGAGAGCAAGATTTGATCATAGAGATCTTAGAATTATTTTGGTTATTTAGTTATTTATGTTTTCTTTTGGAATTTCGTAAAGACTTTCGTTTTTGTATAGTACTTAAAGTTCTGATATGAAACTGTATTTGTGATATCTTTACCCTTGTCGGGTTGGGGTGTTACAATTATGGTATCAGAGCCTAGGTTTTAGGACCCTTAGAGCTTAGGCTATGACCTGTGAGGATTGGGTAGATCTTAGGTTTCCGTCTGTTCAGATATCTTTCGATTCCTTTTGACTGTCGTTCAGATTAGACTTCGATATTCTTTTGTCTTCACTGAGTTGGCCCTCCTCTTTTCGCATCGAATTTTGTTATTTTGTTTTCGCTCGTCCGTTTGTCGATCGTTAGATGGAGACTACCCGTGGAGCCGAAGAAGATGGTGCCGACCCTGCGTTGCTGCAACAGTTCCTGTGCTGGAGAGGTTCGTAAAGCAGAAGCCACACCCGACTGCCGTGCTGTTGGAGACATCAGGATGCTGCTGGAGGAAGCTGGACGGACCAACCAAAGGCGCAAAAGACAGAGATAAGATTCAACCGGTGGCTGAGAAGGTTCATCTACTTCATATGATTTGGGCGCGACGTGTGTTACTCTGATTCGTTTGTCACGCGTTTTGAGGCGGTTTGATATCTTGCTACGCGATTTTGATCGGCATTACTTTTCTTTGATTCGTTTAGAACTCGGTTTGAATCGTGAAGTTTTATCGTTTAGCATTTTGGTATAACTCAGCTTTTCTTTCTGGATCGTCAGTAATGAGTCATGAGGAACTGTTTTGTGCATTGGTGGCCTTCTTTTCTTTTGTGGTATGGTAAGTTGTTTTGATGTCGTATATGCTGCATGAATGTGTATCTGGTCTGTTATAGTATGTTACTTGCTAGCTGTATGTTATCTGTATGTGATATGTTTGTTGTGATTCTGGTTATGTGGTTTGCCATGACCCGGGACAGAATATGATGACAATAAGAACTGGTTATGTGATGCAAGTATTATGACGCCTGATCAACGTGATAATACCGAGATCATATAATTTGAACTTATTGAAATTATATGACGTCTGGGGAAACGCCTGTGGTTGATACGTGATTGGACTTTGACTTGTACCTGTTATTTGTCACTCCTCATGTTTGATTGGAATTCTGTACCTAATTGTGAGATTTTCGTCGATATCTGTTACTTATAAGTTTTGTACGTTTGGAATCCGAAATTGTTATGATTTGTGTAAACTATGGATTGTTATGTTTGCTCTATATGTGTACCTCTCTGTGTACCCTTATTGCGGTCCTAGGATTTTCGTGAAGTGTTTGAGGAACATTAGATCCTTTTAGTTTGATTATCTGCGACTAATTAGACCATTAGGATTAGTTCCGTCTATGCATATGATTGATCTCATCATTAGATATCTGATAAGCTAGAATTGTCGTTTGATTTTCTGCATCTCATCCGTTATCTGCCATTACTTGATGTATATAGGATAGTCTGTTGTAAGTATTTGATTATTGTTTTGATTCGTTTGTTCTGAGATGCGTTACGTGTTCGTTTTAATTCCTCGAAACTCTAAAATCCGCATTTGTTTCTTGTTCTGTTCCATCTTGTTCAATTTTCAAGGACGAAAATTTTCTTTTAGAGGGGAAGAGTTGTAAAACCCTAAAATCTGAAACGCGTGAAAAGACTATTCTGCCCTTCTATTTAATAGTTATAAAATACGTAAAATCCGTCAAGCTCAGTAAATGTAAAATTTAACCTAACTTATAACTTGTTTGCCAAGTCAAATGTATGAATTGATTTACGTTTACGTTTAAAATTTCATCACACGTTTTACTTCTTAGTTTTGCACTAACCGAAATTTTAAAGGACATAAATACATAATAATAAGAGCCCATTTAACTTGTAAATTAAATTTGGACTTGGGCTTAGCCCATTGCTTCCCTTGGCTCTTCAAAACAGAAATTCCCCATAAGCTTTCCATTCCTTCTTTTTTTTTTACAATACGTTTCATAAAACGCTCATAAAACCCTAGAAAAAAATAAAAGTGGCGCCATTCTTTTTCCTTCCTCTCCTCCATTCGATCACTAAGGCGAGGTGCAAAGGAGAAGGTGATTTTGGGTCGTGGTATTGCTGGTTGTGGGTTCTAGGTCGAAGGTGGTGTTCTAATCGTGGGTTCTTGCTTAGTTATAGGAAGATCGAATGATGCTCTTTCCTTGGTTTCAATCGGCTAGGTATCTTTTTTTTTCTCCATTGTTTCTGTCCACACACACACACATATGTTTATACAAGAGAATATAAATGTTATAATGCCTAATAAATTACAAACCCTAATTGGAATGGAACCCTAAGTGTAATTAATGGTCTAAACATGTGATTATAATGATTTTAATAAACCCTAAAACTAGACAGCATCATATGTCGAACTTGTGCGGGTCATAGATCGAATTTTATAAGTGCAATAATCTGGGTTTTTATGGGAAAAGTTTATTTTATGTCTTAGTTAAGTTTTCCAAGTGGTTTGGTCGGATTTGGAGTTGTCGAAGTCGTATTTTTGAATTTTACAAAATCAAGTGTTAAAGCTGAGAAAACGGGTCTGAAATTTAGTTGTATTGTTTGATTTTTCATTTTCAAACCATAAGGAATTGGGAGCTCTCCTTTTACAGGAGTGATATTTAGGACATAAATGAATTTCTGGGAGTTCTGGGGATTTTTCTAAGGTGTCTAAACAGGTCCAATAAGCGTAAACTTTTAAGGTGTATTTTCTGATTACTTTCTGGATAGGTCTGGACTTGTGATTTTCCATAGGCCATTTGGCATAGATATAGAACCCACCAATTTTTGGAGACTCTTTTAACTCATATGGGAACCTCTGGGATTTTGCTTGATTTCATTTGAGCTAAGTAAGTATTTTATAAAAATCACTAAAGTCTGGTCCGAATATGAGTTTAAGAAACTGAAAGATAAAATATGATATCAATAGGTAACACACTTACAAATGCATAAGAAGCTTATAAAATGAGAATATACTTATAACTCTAAGAATGTTAATGCGATAAATCCGTTATAACTTTAATGATGCCAATAAGTATTAAATAAATCATAATTCGTGTAGATTCGTTGAAGGAGACGCGACGTTATATCTTCGTGATTCACTCGTTCGTTTGCTTTTCTCTCATTTGCGTTAAGGTACAGATATTTTGACCTTTTCAGTAAAGGTTCCTTATGATGTTCTTTTCGTTAGCTTTCCTATTTTACTTATTAGGGTTTCCGATGCCATTGTTATGAACACTTTCTTGATTGTTTGACCTGTTGCTTATCTGAACTTAGGTTTTATTGAACCATGCAAGATCTGATTTGAACTATATGTTAGGAAGACTTTGATATGTTATTTGTTGAACCTTATTATATTTGAATGTGAACCTTATGATATGAGTTATCTTATATGTTATCTGTTGAACCTTGTGTTTGATTTGGACCTGTGTCATAATTGAAATTTTGTTTGACCTAAGTTAGTTTGACACCCGAGCCAAATATTAACTAGTCATGGGGGTTCCATGTCCGTGTCAGTGATGCACCTCTGACATGACTCTAGGGCAGTAGAGTGAAGTTCTGCCACGTCCCTTATCTGTTATCTAGTATGAACTCAAGTTATATTATATGGCCAACATATGTTTGTGGGGCGTATGGATGCATCCTAGATCTGATCTGTTATCCGATATGATTTGTCTAGGTGAATGATGTCGTGTGCAATACGCGTCTTCATAAAACTCTGGGAGCTAGCTACTCCGACTTATTTTGAGATTGTTTCTATATAGTTATGATGTTTTTGATATGATATGTTCTGGGCTCGTGGTAGTTAACTAAATCTTTATTTGTTATTTCTATGTTAAGTGTTCTGATTATGATTCGGTATGTTCAAGTGTTAATAATTATATGCTCGGCTTATTATATGTTATTATATGTGGTTATGCTTTTGCATGTTTATGTGACTACCGTCTACTATGCTAGGTTATGATTAATATGTTTAAATATGATTCGCATGCTGTCATCTGATGTCATGTTAGTTTATCGTCATGTGAATTCGTTGATCTGTGAGTTGAATGTGCTAGTGTGAAAGTGAGTATTCTATAAGTTTAGTATGTATAATTTGTTCAGTTAATTTTGTGAACTTTGCTTATACGTTAGTGTTTTATCTGCCTATGTTACCTGCCATGCTTAAACTCTACTGATGTTAGGATTTGATCTGAGAACTGGTTTAGCTTATGATATCTGTTTTGATAATTGCTAATGGTTATGCTATGTTTTGTTTGGTCTATTTAATTATAGTTTGTCTACTATGTTTCTATTTGTTTGTGAGACTGCCATGATTTGGACTGCTATTTCCGCTGCTGCAATATTGAATTAAGTGTGTTAAGTGAAGGTTAATTAATTTGTTGAATGCCATGTTTATTTTCTAGAAAGTGTTTCCGTTAGCCTTAGACTTTTCGTTTGGTTTATATGTAATCTATTTCTTCTTGATATATTAAGTTTCTGGTTATTTTGATGTGTTTGCGTTGGAGTCATCAATATGCTATGTGTTTGTCCTTGATTGCTAATTGTTGTTCCGGATTTCTGTGCAATTGTGTTTCTGCAGAATCCTCAATGTTTCATTATTCTCGTTCCGCTACGATTTTGTTATTCGTTTCTTTGTTCATTTCGTATTTATGTTTTTGTTTAGTTTTTGTTTTGTTATATCTGTTCACTGGGCTTTGTAAGCTCAGCCGCATTTTCTTTTCCTGCGGCAGGTATTAGGCATTCAAGATGAGCTTGTGGGATGGCTGATCTGGGTTGCGAGTAGAAACTGAGAGCAAGATTTGATCATAGAGATCTTAGAATTATTTTGGATATTTAGTTATTTATGTTTTCTTTTGGAATTTCGTAAAGACTTTCGTTTTTGTATAGTACTTAAAGTTCTGATATGAAACTGTATTTGTGATATCTTTACCCTTGTCGGGTTGGGGTGTTACACTTTGTACAACGTGTACTGCAAGACCAAGACTGCCAAAGAATTATGGGAGTCATTGGAATGCAAGTACAAAACTGAGGATGCTGGTACAAAAAAGTTCGTGGTAGCTCATTTTTCGGATTACAAGATGGATGATTCAAAGAACGT
Source organism: Chrysanthemum seticuspe (assembly GCA_019973895.1). Taxonomy (NCBI): domain Eukaryota; kingdom Viridiplantae; phylum Streptophyta; class Magnoliopsida; order Asterales; family Asteraceae; genus Chrysanthemum; species Chrysanthemum seticuspe. The sequence continues at coordinate 275,320,210 of BPTQ01000002.1, forward strand.
GATGAGTCAGGTTCAAGATCTGCAGGTTTTGCTACATGACATTCATGCTGAGGGAACGACATTGAGTGAAACTTTTCAAGTTGCTGCTATCATTGAAAAGTTACCTCCAAGCTACGTAGAATTAATAACTACCTGAAGCATAAGTGAAAGGAGATGAGTTTTGAAGACTTGGTTGTTCATCTTCGTATTGAAAAGGACAACAAGCTGGCTTAGAAAAACACTTATACGTCTGATTCTGCCAAGGCAAATATGGTTGAGCATGCTTCATCATCTTCAAAGTCTAATGTCAAGAAAGGCAGAGGAAAAGGAAAGAATGACAATAAGATCAAAGGGAAGTCTGAGTACCTTGCTCCTAAAGCTGCTAACTGTAAGATGCCGAAGCAGGTGACTCCACGCCAGGCTAATATGGTGAATGATAATATGGACATGATTGCTATGGTGTCTGATGTTATTGACATGATCTTTGAAGTTAGCTTTGTAGGTTCCAACAACAGGGAATGGTGGGTTGATACTGGCGCTACCCGTCATGTGTATGCTGATAAGAATATGGTTGTTAAGAATGATATCAATAAAATGAATTATTCTGCTTACATGACTGAAAAGTAAATATGAAGCTATAGATAAGTTTGTTCTATACAAAGACGAAGTTGAGAATCAGCTTAGTAAGAAAATCAAGGTGGTACGAAGTGATAGAGGAGGTGAATATGTATCTCCATTCGCTGATCTATGTTCGAAACATTGAATCAGACACGAGTTCACTGCTCTCTATTCACCTCAACAGAACGGTATTGTCGAAAGGAAGAACCGTACCTTAAAAGAAATGGTTAATGCCATGTTGATAAGTTCTGGTCTAATCTAGGACATGTGGGGGGAAGTCATTCTAACGGCTACTTATCTTTTAAATAAAATACCTCGTAAAGAAAAAGAAGAGACCCCTTATGAATTATGGATGGGAAGAAAACTATCATATCATTACTTACGAGTGTGGAGGTGTCTAGCAAAGGTAGCTATACCGACTCGGTGACTCCCGAGGCGCAAAAGATTGGACATAAATATGCGGATTGTATATTCATCGGATATGCTAAGAATAGCAGTACTTATCGTTTCATTATACATGATTCAAAAAATCCGAATAAACAAAAGGGTACAGTAATGGAATCAAGAAATACTTCATTCTTTGAAACTATATTTCCTTGTTTAATGAAGGAAACTGGAAGTTCATCTACAATAGACGACGAAGTTGTCCAAGATAAGAGACAATGAACTGATAATTATCTCCAAGATGAGAGACAAGACCAAACTAAGGAAAAAAAGGTTGAACATAGAAGAAGTAAAAGGGAAAGAACTGAGAAATCGTTTGGACCCGATTTTGTTTCTTTTATGGTTGAAAACGAACCTACTTCATACCGAGAGGTGGTTACTTCCTCAGAAGGGCCTTAATGGAAATAAGTAGGGGTGTAAACGAGCCGAGCCGCTCGTGAAAAGCTCGGGATCGGATCGGTAAAAAGCTCGAACGAGCCGAGCTTAAACGAGCTCGAGCCCGAGCTCGAGCCTAATTTTGGGCTCATTTAATAATCGAGCTCGAGCCCGAGCTCTGTACAAAAAGCTCGAGTAGGCTCGCGAGCCTAAACGAGCCCTAGAATTATATACGTGTATATATCGTCTATACGTATAAACGAGCTTAAAAGTAGTAAACGAGCTCGAGCTTTATGTAATTAACGAGCCGAGCTCAAAACATCATAAAATTAGTCGAGCCCGAGCCGAGCTCGAGCTTGTGAAAATTTTCACGAGCCGAGCTCGAGCTCAAAGTATAAGGCTCGAAACGAGCTCGAGCCCGAGCTCGAGCTTTATATATATAAACGAGCCGAGCTCGAGCCTTAACGAGCTCGAGCTCGGCTCGGCTCGTTTCCACCCCTAGAAATAAGCCATTAAAAGTGAAATAGATTCTATTTTACAAAATCATACTTGGGAGCTCGTGGATTTACCTCCTGGTTGTAAACCACTCGGCTAGAAATGGATCTTTAAGAAGAAGATGAAAGCCGATGGCACGATTGACAAGTACAAAGCAAGATTGGTAATCAAAGGATTTAGACAACGAGAAGGTCTTGATTACTTTGATACATATTCGCCTGTTACGCGAATAACCTTGATTAGGATGATACTTGCTATTGTCGCTTTAAGGAATTTAAAAGTTCACCAAATGGATGTGAAAACTGCATTTCTAAACGAAGATTTAGAAGGAGAAATCTACATGAACCAACCTGAGGGTTTCATGGCTCCTGGACAAGAAAACAAAGTTTGTAGGCTTGTTAAGTCATTATATGGCTTAAAGCAAGCTCCTAAATAATGGCATCAAAAATTTGACCACGCCATGCTAGAAAGTGGATTCAAAATTAATGAATACGACAAGTGTGTTTATGTCAAAGACACAAATAGTGGATATGTAATCTTGTGTTTATATGCTGATGATATGCTTATCATTGGCAGTAACGATAAGATGATCAAATCAACTAAAGACATGTTGAAATCAAAGTTTGACATGAAGGATATGGGTTTGGCTGATGTGATCCTTGGAATAAAGATCATACGAACTCAAAAGGGACTTGTGTTAAGTCAAGCACATTATGTGGACAAAATTCTTAATACTCACAATGCGGGGGATTCCGGCCTAGCTAGAACTCCAATTGACACCCATAAGCATCTATCTAAAAATAGAGGCATAAGTGTTGTCCAATTAGAGTATTCAAGAATTACTGGCATGTTAATATACTTAATGACAGGTACATGACCTGACTTTGCATATGCTCTTAGCAGGCTAAGTAGGTATACTAGTAATCCAAGCTATGCACATTGGACAGCTATGACTAAAGTACTTCATTATTTGAGATACAATCGCGATTATAGGCTGCATTATGATAGATATCCAGCTGTTTTTAATAATTCAAGATGAAATCACCTATGTCAGAGAGAAGTGGGGTCGCTTCAAAAGGAATTGTAGGGGGCGCAATTCCTAAGAGCTCTTGCAGAACCATGCTAGTGTTCATGACCATAACGAACACGACTATGAGGACTTGACAGTGTCACAGAGAGTCTTGTGTGAAGTGTAATGTCGTCTACGTAAACAGAGGTTGATTTCAAGGACATCGCGTCTACTCAGATCTAGGAAACTAAGTGCATCTCACAAGGGAAGGTTTAAAGGGTTGCACCTACATATCGTATGCAAGACTTAACCGTAGAAATTTTGCCGAAACTTTCGTGTGTTTTCGACCGATCTCCATTCATGTGGGGGATTGTTGGAAAAATATTTTTGCAAAATGGTTTTTTGCAAAATTTTGACACTATTTAATATATGTAGATGTTATATATATATATATATATATATATATATATATATATATATATATATATATATATATATATATATATATATATATATATATATATATATATATATATATATATACATATATATATATATTTCTTGGTAGCTTTGCGTTCTCCTTGACGAGAGCTTCGCAACGAGCTAAAATTTGTAAAAAATGGATTTGATATGAATGAGATATCGTGTCTCAAAGTGAGGCACTTGAAACAAAAATATAAAATAAAAAAGTGGGAGTATCCTACATCGCCCAAAACAAGAAATGAAAGCTTATTTATATAGGAATCTTGATATGAACCTTCAAATTGATTTGTTGGTTCCACTATCCTTGCATCCAACATAATCAAAATTAGCATATCCAACCACTTCTAAGTGATTAGACCTTTTATAAGTAAGCATGTAATCCTTTGTTCCTTGAAGATATCTCAATACTTTCTTTGCAGCTTTCCAGTGATGAATACCAGGATTACTTTGATATCTATTGAGCATCCCGATCGCAAAACTGATGTCGGGTCTAGTGTAAGTTTGTAGATAGAGTAAATTGCCTACAACTGAAGCATATGGAATGTTTTCGTGATCTTTCAGAGAAGTTTTGCCTCCGTGATCTTTCAGACAAGTTTTGTCAAGTCCGGTTGTACAACAGCTTTGGACATTGTACCGTGGGAAACAGACAGCGGATCTGTTTTAAGGGAATTAATCGTGTTAAACATGAGCCTTGACTGACCTTTACTGCTTTTATTTTCTTATCGTTACATAGTGTCTTTCTTTTGCTTCTACTCCTTGCTGTCTGTTATTTAATTTTCTGTCATTTAATTACTGTTCATTTTATTATTGATACTTGAAATCTGATTATATTAATTAAAGTATACATCGTTTCTCACATTTTGCTAATAGAGTTATAATGTCTCAAGCTAAATAACATATATTGTTACAATAGTTTTAATAAGTCCATAATCTCATAAGTAAGTTAACCCAAGCATCTTCTCATTATTTATTGGCAGTCACAAGTTAACTATAAAGGGATGTGTTTTGGTAAGCTTCCTTGTGTAGTTTATGAGCTTAATTATTACATTGGGTCCTACTAATGCAACACCCCATGGTAGGGGGTGTTGCATTTTTCTCTCTCTTCTTTAAATGCCATGTGATAAGTGAGACATCGATGTTTATACGAAATGTCATTTGTTTTAGTGATTTAATGAATTTTTAACTGTGGTCAACAAAGGCAACCATAACTAGACAAAAAAATTACTCGTGCAGAAATGTTTTTGTTTTATTAGGCCATGGGCATAAATTAACTAGACAACCTCAGTACTTTTTTTTTTTGTTTTTTTTTTTGTTTTATTATTTTATTTAATTGTGTAGTAGTATTTATTTGTGTAGTATATTTAATTTATATAATGTTTTTATATGTATAATGTATTTATTTTATTTAATTGTGTGGTGTATTTAATTTGTGTAGTGTTTTTATATGTATAGTGTATTTATTTGTGTAGTGTTTTTATATGATATTTATTTTACGTTACTTTTTATAAACTTTTTTTATAAATTTTTTATAAACTTTTTTTATAAAAAGTAACGTAAAAAAAGTTTATAAAAAAAGTTTATAAAAAGTTTATAAAAAAAGTTTATAAAAGTTTATAAAAAAAGTTTATAAAAAGAGTTTATAAAAAGTTTATAAAAAAAGTTTATTAAAAAAGTTTATAAAAAACAGTTTAGGTAAGCTTCCTTGTGTAGTTTATGAGCTTAATTATTACATTTTGTTAAAGCTTTTGACTACTTTTGGATGAATGGGTAAAACCCGTCCATTTACATTGATAAGCTCATTTATACTACTTTTTTTTTTTTTTTACTTCTTAAGCTCTTAGCTTGAAACTTACCACACTTCTACAACTATAAACTCAATTAGTTAGCCTTTATTTTATTATTTATTTTTTGTACGTGTGCATAAGTCCACGCCCAAAAAGTGTTAAAAACTTTGTATATACTACATACGATGTAAAATGCAAAATGTTTATGGCTAGAACAGTAACTTTTGGTGAATATTATAAAATTCCAAAACTTTACAAAACATACGATGCTAGATACCATTTCTCTCACAAAATAAGAATCTTTATAGGCTAGTAGCAATTAATGCAAATCACAACAGAAATTAGCGTAAATTATTTCAAATGAGAACTTATTGTATTGATTTTTTTATATAAGCTAACAAACCGAAAATGCAATTTGAAATTATTTTTATCACAAAACCAGTTACATTAATCGATCATGATTTCTTTGTGATTCGTTTTATTTTGAATATATAACTTCTATCTTATTTCTTTATTTAGGCATATTAATAACAAGTGACAATCGAAAGAGCTTGTTTCCGAGACATTATAGATTGCGAATTTAAGATGACGTTTCCTTAAAAACTGTTGATTCTATAACGATAAGCTTTTCCAACTTTCAAACACTCACCACCGTTATCACTACCTTGACTTAGTCTGATATAATGATAAGATGGGCTAATCTATTTAAAATGTATCTTACTTGTTACAAATTATATGTAACAAACTTTTTTTTTTCAAATTCATGTACTAAACTTTCAAAACTCGTCACTTTGGTGTATCTTCGGACCATTTTACTCTTCAATTTATTAAGACTTCTTTTATTGGGGAGGGGTAAAATGGTCCAAAAATACACTAAAGTGACGATTATTGAAAGTTTAATATATGAATTTGCAAAAAAAATATAAATAAAAAAATAAAAAGAAATTGTTACACATATCTGGAATTTGTGACAAATAAGATACATTTAAAATACATTAGCTCATGATAAGCTTGTTAAAAAAGAGTTGGTGGTTAAAGGTCAAAACACAATGACGATTAAGATATGAAAATAATAAAACAACGTAGATGATGATGAAAACAATTTGTCTATAAAAATCCATATTCTATTCCTAAAAGTTACAACGTTATAAGTGTGTGCTAGTTTTGCTGAATTTGCTTTACTTATTCAAAGTTCTTTTTGATTATTTTCTATATGTTTTCTTGAGTCGCCTCCAAAGTACACTATCTGAAACATGTGAAGTCTCGTAATTTCGACATATTGCTAACATTAGTAACATACTTGTTGATAGCTTCTAGTCGGGTGTTTATTTGGATCAATAGGTAAAGGAACCATCCAAACTTACTCAGTTACTCAAGGTTTAAACCACACCATGCAAATGGCTACTCTATTGGTTTGGTTTTGCTATTGTATCCAATTGGTCATGTGGAGCTTCAAGTCGATACTCAAAACTATTTCAACGGGCAACAAAAATGCAAGCAAGAACAATTGGAAAATTTGTAGATTGGTGTCGTGAGAGCTATCAACTTGAGGAGGGCTCCTAAAATGAAAGGTGTAATAGTATTTGTTGATGCATAATCTGGCGCGGACTGGATTAAACGACTCTCCTTGGGCCGTTAGTCGTCTCCTCGAGTCCTAGTAGACCTGTCAACAAAGAGAACCCGTTAGGAGTGGACCCGAGGCCGTAGCCCCGGGGTCCACCTCCGACGGTCAAGTTAGTATGCGATGTAGCATATCAAAGTTAGTTCGGGTTAGAGATAGCCTGTCATGTATTTATAGGGGATGGATTAGGGTTTAGGCGTTAGAGTGGGCCGCATCTACCGGGCCTGACCCATTCCTGGCCCAGTCCGGACCATACGTCCACAAGCCCCCCAAGTTTAGTATGAGATAGCGCATGGCTATGTGATGCTAAACTTAAGTTTTGTTCATGGCCGCGTAGGTGAAAGTGGATCTCGCATGCTGCATCCTGGGTAAGGGCGTACCTTTTGTACCAGTAGCGACGCAGCATGGTGCGACAGAAGACGTGCTTCTGTAGCAGAAGTGCGTGTGCGACAAAGAGGTGCGACAGAAGACGTGCTTCTGCGCGCATTACATCCGTCTTTACAACCGACAGAGGACGTCTCCCCTGCAGCAAGATGGTGCGTATATTTAAATCCGTCTTTGTACCGGGCTTGCAATACCTCTTACATATGATCTGCTTTCAAATATATCTGCATGACGCGTACGGAAACACTTGTAATATATACCCTGGTAGCCCCCCAAGTTGGATGGTGCTACTCGTGTAGGAGCATTAAACTTATTTAATCTGCGAAAAACACTGAATGCAAAGATTAAAAGTATATGCCGCGAATCGCAGCATATAAAACCTAATGAATTGAAACAATAGACAGCACATAGCATGAATAATATATAAGAGAAGTGGTAGTGCGCACCCGTCGTGGGATGCGTACCGACGAAATAATTAATTGTGTTTTTTTTTTTTTTTTAAACTCGGATAGATGTACCGTAATCGCGACTAATAGACAAAGACAGATTTATTGTAACCGCATAGACTCGAACGTTTGTGGATGATCGCAGATGTTTATACCACGGCCTTTGGTCCAGTGCGCATCATGGCGATTGACTAGCATCGTGGTGTTCGCGCGTACGCGTTCTCTGCGAAGATGTCTGAACGCACGACCTAATGCGGGCAGATTTATCGCGACTGCGTTGTTTGAGCGCGAACAGGCGTACCAACCGTAAAAATAGTATCGGCGCGAATCAATTCGCGGCTAAAAAAATAAAATAACTCCGATCGTGCAGATATTTTCTTAGGTCCGATCGTGCGGACTTTTTCATAATCTCATGTAAAGAAATATTGTAAATATCATAATGATTAACGTCAATATCAAAATATTGACGCATCCGAATATTATTTTTATAATAATTATCAAAACATTGACGCATCTGAATATTATACGAATTGTTTGCTCAGGTTATCATCTGAATATCAAAACATTGACGCATCGGAATTTAATTATTTTATTAAATTCACATGATGTTAGGCAAGTTTTACGCATAACAAAATGCAAAGGTATTTAGAGTTACCGACTTTAGAAATTGATTTCTGCTTTTCGGTAATATGAGAACACGAAACATAGTTTATTCATGGTCCCACGGATGGCGCCAACTTGTTGATGCATAATCTGGCGCGGACTGGATTAAACGACTCTCCTTGGGCCGTTAGTCGTCTCCTCGGGTCCTAGTAGACCTGTCAACAAAGAGAACCCGTTATGAGTGGACCCGAGGCCGTAGCCCCGGGGTCCACCTCCGACGGTCAAGTTAGTATGCGATGTAGCATATCAAAGTTAGTTCGGGTTAGAGATAACCTGTCATGTATTTATAGGGAGAGATTAGGGTTTAGGCGTTAGAGTGGGCCGCATCTGCCGGGCCTGGCCATTCCTGGCCCAATCCGGACCATACGTCCACAGTATTGATACAAAATTGACAACTCTCTTGTACTACATACGTACTTACACCCCATTTTTACGACCCATTCTCCATACCCACAACTAGTACTTAACTTTTTTACGTTGACACATATAAATTTAGCTAAATTAAAGTTTCAATTGAAAACTTAATTACACATAATGAGAAAAGATTAACCGAATAAACACGATTATAGTGTTTTTATTTTGTAATATTACAAGTTGAACCACATGTTAATCACTTAATTGGCATCTTTATATGATTTTCTTATGTATAAATTTAGTCTCAAGTCACTAATATATATACAATTAGACAAATAGTCATACACATTACTATATAGAGAGTTGGTAGTTAAATATCTAGACAACGACAAAAGTACGATAGATGCTTTTAGTTTAAGTTACAATGAAACTAAAAATCTATGTTAAATTGAGAAATGTTTATATAAAAGTGACAACGAAACTAAAAATCTATGTTAAATTTGCTGAGTATGTCTTGCTAAAGTAATGGTTGTTCAGTTACATAAATCATTTGTTGTAGCCGATAACTTTGAACTCAAACTTCCAAGTAATAGAAATAAGCATATCAGAGTTACGATTGTTCTATATACCCCTTTGGTTTTTGTAACGAGAAGCTAATTGTAAACTTGCGAGGCATCAGTGACTAAAAAAACCATAGACATCACGCGATTTACATATGAAACGGAACTAACATAAAGACTAAAAATCGCCAAGCTGAGAAAAAGGAAAATGATGGCCTCAACAGGAAATTGGCTTTCAGGTTCTTTGGGCACATGCCATATAAACAAAAACATATATATATATATATATATATATATATATATATATATATATATATGGTCTTAAGTTTTATCACTTTTCCATGCCGTACTACATGCGTACATAAACTGTTGTAATTAATTAACATGACAATCAAATAAATAATCACAAAACATCAAAGTATTCAAACGAAAGCGTATAGAATTTACTAATGAACAATTAATTAACATAACGAATATGCGTACCTTTTCTTGATTCTAGACGAACAAGAATCAAATTCACAAACTAGCAACGGATGAACCCAAATTTGATTTAGTTGGGATTATATGAATTACCCCTTACCGTTTTGTAATTCAATCCAAGATAATAACAAAAGTATGTTATTACTATGTTCTTGTACACACGTACTAAACCGAATTAAAGTAATGCTAGTTTTTATCAAACAAATAACTTGGTTTGTGGAAAAAAGTGTTGATCGACACCCACAAAGGTGTTCGACCGGTTTGGAGAAGAAAAACACACACAAAACAATTTTAGGGTTTAGCTAATGAGCACAAGAGATGAAAATTAAAACCCCTAGCCTTGTTTATATACCCAACTAAACTTGGTGAACAAGTTGGTTTTTCTTTCCTTGTTTCTTCCCCTTGGCCGATCGGTTTGGACTCCCCAAAGGGATTCCGGAACCTTCTCAAACTTTGCAATTAAGTCCTTTTCCAAATACCTTTAACGCCCGTTAGTCCATTACATTAATTACTTAACGTTCGTTAGTTATTTCGTTTAATAAATAAATAAATAACGTTTATATTTAATTATTAACTTTAAATTCTCATACGTAAAGTGTGCAATCCCATAGTCTCGAGTTCGATCCTAACTCACGTCTACTAATTTATATCCATACAACCAACAACTCCCACTTGGATATATCTTAATAGAGTGATCACATTCGGTTAGCGTCTAGCAACACTTCGATGCCTCTAGTACAACTCGAGCAAGGCTCTTGGAAAACCTTTTAATGATTTCTCATTATTATTATCCTTTTGTTTCTAATACCGTGTTAAATAAAGATATAGAATTAAGTCATTCTTTATTCAACCATTCTGTTTCTCGTTATTAGTGATTGAACAAGATTACCAAATCTTCTGAACATATTCAGGGGAGAACTTTGGGCATGACCATGCAAACATCTTGTCAACCCTACGAGGGGCCCATCAGTAATAAACTCCAAAATAAATTTGAAGGAACAAATTCTATCTTGACTACGAGAATAACCCACGAACTTTGCAACACTTCAGGAAACAACCCTTATGACTACCAGTTACGTATAGCATTAAGTTGCTCCACATAAGTGCACTACATTCATGACACTTATCTGGTATCTCAAGTCTGAGGATAACTATTCATAATTTACTTATAACAATATCCACAAAGTAAATTATGTAGTTGGGATAAGTCCTATATTCAATTCATTGAATATCATCTAAAATTGGTATGCATTCTCATCAATATACTTTCAAGTATATTATACCATATCTCTCAGATTTGTCTTAGTTTAATGATACTCCCATATCATTAATTGACAACGGACGATTTAGAATAAATAAATTTATTCACGGATTAAACATGTAAATATAGGATACAATATATTATAAAATCAATCATACCAAGTATTTGATTTATTATAATAATTGTTTAACATCCCTTATCCAAATACCAAATAGATCAATGCATGAAAATTCCAGTTGATGAATTATGCCTCAAGTAATGATAATCATACTTGCTGACAAGGCATAAATCAACCAACTTGATCTATCGTAATTTTGAGAATACTTATTTCAAAATTTTAATTAGTGAAGTCCTTATATGTGTGCATTCAACAATCCACATAATAATTCATAAAGTGTGTGACATCCTCTATCACCAATTTATGACAATTTAAACTTTCAAACATTTTAAAGTTTAAAGTATTCTTATTCTTTTAATGTATAATGCAACTATGCTTTTATTAGCACAACTAGTTCACATGACTATTAACAAGGATGAAATCCTACCATGACTAGTATTAAGTATCATCTCAATTAAACCAGCATCATTGTATACAAACAACAATATGCTTATAAAAACTCTGTAAACTTTAATATCTTATTGTATAATGTTTGATGTCTTCCAAACTTTCAAGTTTGAAGGTGATGACAATTTGCACAACATTTGACATATTGTTCATCCATAGTATCTAGGAGCAATTCCAGACTGAGGTTGTAATTCTTTTAGAATATTCATTACACAAGTTATCTAATAACTTTTAGTTAGATATCAATGTTGTCAAATCATCTATCATTCAATAATGATACAATAATTTGAATATACTACATGATGTACATAATGAATCTCCAGGTCAAACTTAGATTTCATTCGTGTTTTATCTTGTCAAAAGATATTTATCCATTTCCCAAATGATATATCATGTTTTATTAGAATCATTTATTTACTGCATATATTCCAAGGTTATATGTTTTAATTCTTAAATCTTACAAGTGAAGTTTCATTCCAATCTAAGACTTAACATTTAGCTTACAAGGAATGTTACTTACTATATGCTATACAACATATAAGATTTAAGAAACTTAACATAATACTCCCACTAGCTTTCAGGAATACTTAAAATTTATCTTATTTTAATTATAAATCGAAAATGGGATTTAATAATTAAACAGAAGAATAATTTCATAGATGCATGCATTTATCCATTCATGAATTATTGCACTTCGTACACTTTCAAAGATTATATGAATTCAAAAAACCTTTCTATTACTTACCGTCCTCGCTCAAGTAATTTCTTCAAGAAAGTATTTTGATATTCCATTGTCATATTTCATATTAATGAAAACAAGTATGACAATTATCATCTTCATATATTTAATGTATCTAGGAAAGAATATTCAATCACAATTAATTGCTTAAATATGATTAATAATCTTGTCATAAAACATGCATTAAATATGTGTACAATATTGTCCATATGATTTCTACATAGAAATTCAAACCACTAGGGTTTTTCACCTCTTTGAAGAAACTCATTTCCATTCTCTAGTCTAACTATTAAGATAAACAAAATTTCTAAAATTTGATTATCTTTATGAACAGCATCTTTAACATTCATAGTATGAGTAATTTACCCAATTTAATATTTGGTAATCCATCATAATGATTATCAGGTTTACTATAATCCTGTAACTCATGTTCTTCTCAGCATATAAGTCAAATATTTGAGATATCCTTGCAGATCTATGAATGAAAATTCCATCATCATGAGGTCTATCATGTACATGTCTAACCTCATCATGATATTTACTAGTGTGTTTTAGAAGATTATGTATCTTGTAATTTTATCTTTCAAGATAAAACTCCCACTTGCCTTTTGTAATATATAGACTATCTATATATACTTAGCAGTTAGAGTAAAACTACATTGTTCTCTTTTTGAGACATTACAAATACACATTGATAATTCCTGATTATACTTTGTTAATAACCTATTCATAAGTAGTTTAACAAATTCAGAATCTTCAATTTTAAAACTTAATGTGATTCATCACATTCCATAATGAAATGGTGTTTTAACAATCTTCTAGATTGGAGTCATATTGAGTATATTCAATCCATACTCAATTTTCTAACCTTGTTACTTTTTAAGAAAGAAGTTATGGTTATCTTTCATCAAAAAAATCAAATAAAGTTTGATCCTCCTAACTGAACATACCATCAACTTATGGTATTCATTAGAATTTAATATTGTAAGACAATCTAACAATATATAAGATAAACATATTCCTTTTTGGCTTACCTATTTACCAACTAAGTCAACTTAATGGTATAATAGACTTTCCAAGCCAATTGCATGCTTTATAACACAAATACTTTTTAACCAAGTCACTTCATATCCATGTCTCATCAAGAAAACATAAACTGTTATAATCCCATTATACGTTATAAATCATTGATCATCTCAATGACTTCTTGTATATGTCTTAATTAAAAACCATAACAAGTTAACGTCTTACTTTATTATAAGTCTTAAAAGACTTTATGTTTATGTCTTTACAATGAATCATAAACATGTTTAACTAAAGTAATTGTGAACACAACTTTTGGTTTCAATAGTAATTTCAAGTTAATTTATTTTACTTCACAATAATGTAAGACTACATTATTTTTCATTTATGTATTACTAAAAATACATAAATAAACAAATTGAATTAGGATTAGATTACTTTATTTAATTTTATGTCATTCTAATAATACATAAATATTTAATTTGAAGTAGTCTTATATATCATTTTGACACATATTCTAAATACTTATCTAATTTAGAAACTATAAATATGTCGATGCAAAGTCTGACTTTACATAGAGATTTACTTTGTTGTTGCAATCTCGCCAAGATCTGACATGACGTAAATTGTAACACCAAGTGTTTCTTGAATCAGATATGTACAAGTTATATTAGAATGTTAGTCTCTTACCTTGCAGTCAAGAGAATCCTTTAAATCATATACCTATATGTTGTCCCTTGCACACAATATAGATTTCTCCCACTTGTGCATGGAACAACATCATGTAGCAGATAAACAACACAACATATGTTTGTTTATGTGACTAATATGATTGTGTCATTGATATTAGCATAACTAGTAGATGTAGAACCACTTCATTGTCTAATAAGGAAAAGTACATGACTATCCTTGAAAACATAAGTGTCTATAAGTGGAAAGTAATTATCGCAAGACATTCTAGAGATAACCTGGGTTACTACCAAGATGACAAAGCTTGTAACTCCGACTGAATAAGAGATCATTACATTAATTCCTTATTCAGTAATAAGAACACAACACTCCCACTGGATTTGACAACATTGAAAGTGTTTCATTAACCAGTAAAAGAAAATAGCGTTCTATTTACTTCCCTACACCTTTGAAAAAGTCCATACATAACAATTACTTATGTACTTAAGGAGTGTATTCTACTATGTAGATGATGAACTATCCATCAATGCTATTAACTTGAAAAATTGGGCATGCAATTTCTTTCTTAATAGTTCTACTATTCCAACAATTGTAAGTAGTACTTTTAAATGGTCAAAACAAAACAACTAGATAAAATATGCTAGTCTGTCTTTTACCAATTATACAGTAATTAGTCTAGCTTCTAATTTAATAACTCAGAAAATATGCAATTTTCTCAACTATTGAAATTTTCATACGAGTTATGTATTTAGAATTTAGACAATTCTAATTGTCCTATCATACCTTTCTTCATTCATGAAAAAGAATAGGATTGAATCTCTTTCTTTCTTATGAAAAGAGGACTAGGTTTATTCTCTTAGTAAGGTTGACTCTACCAAAAACCCTTACAGGTGTAGATCAATTTACCAATACAGGAATAACCTACTTTTACGGTTTAATGTTGCATTAATACATTTAAAGAATTATCAAAATTCAATTTTAGTATTTTCGATAATTAAACTTTTCAAGAAAATTAAATACCCAAGGTAATATTCATATAACCATAGAATTTTCTCGAAAACTAGGATCCAAATTATCGTAGTTCCATTACATCAGTTGATCTGCTAGTAACGAAAGCACATAATAAGGTAATCTGTCGAACAATAATTGTCAAACAATTTCCAATTCCTAGATCATTATGGGATTTATATTTTCCAACGCTATTGCAAATATAAACATGTTTCATCCCATCTTATGCCTTGAGTCCAGTTCTCACTTTCTACTCAACTTAAGTGTCTAACTTAAAGAACTGCAAATATGTCCATGTAAGGTCTGACTTTACATAGAGATTTACCTTTCTATCACAATCTCGCCAAGTACTGTCATGACGTAAATTGCAACTTCAAGTGTTCCTTTTAATTAGATGGCATATAACTTAATTTAAAAGGGTACTACTTTTTATTTTATGTAGTCAAATCAAATATGTACAAAGATGTCATGCATTCATCTTGTAGCATAAATTTAATAAAAAAAACTTTTTATTACCAATTCATAAAGATCAAATTATCGAAGTTTTGATTGAGGTATTGGGTTCACCAATCAAGGAATTTAGCATTAATTATCATCCATTATACCGTACTTTTGCATAAGTGTAAACACTTAGTGTTTCGGGTAATTACCACCGAAGTAGCGCATGGAATTAAAACTAATTCGCCCTTAAGATGAGTTTGCATATTTTATGGCTTACTAAGTAGCTCCATTCGAACTTACAGGGGGCAGAGGACCAGGTAAGCGCAAAGCATAACCTTAGACATCCTTTCAGTGTGACTGTGCGCACTTCTTTATTAACCCCTTTATAGTTCATTCTAGTGGGTGAGCCGTTCAGACCATTTATACCAAAGTCACCAATCAATTAAACTATTGAAAACTTAACTCTTCCAAAACAAATCAAATTTCGCCATTGTTTAGTCCGTATTATTTTTCTATTTAAAAATTACCCTTTGCTTAAAACTGTCTAACATAATAAACAAACAAGTAATAAATAAAAAATAAACTACTAAAAAACAATGAGCACATAATAAACAATTTATACGTGTAAACAAGTAGCCACATGCAACTTATTCGATAAAACCCTATTAATAATCAATATCTAGGTTAAATTAATGTATATATTAATTAGGGCTTTCACTCTCTCAATTGAGAGTGAGCCACATACATTGATGAATCGATTGCGTAAACCCATAATTAATGATATACCAAATTGCACATAATTGATTCATTAATATACATAATTGGAGTCTTCCCCAATTCAAGATTTATCGTAATTAAATATGTCTCAACAATTAAACAATTATCAAAGCAACTTATCCATGACTAACATGCATGTATAATCATGGATATCATAACAATTTATACAAATAAGTCACAAGATCGCATATAAAAAGTCCATGACACATAACAAATTATTCACGAATTAATCACGTAATCAATATTAATTCTATGTTTTAATAAGGTTAGCAAACAATTTTCAAAACCCTAAAAATTTATTCATGTGTCGACATTAAAAAAATAGGGGAACGCCCCAAAAATCGACCAACAATAATAAACATAAACCCTAGATTAACATATCAAACAACATACAAGTATTTGTTTTATTACGCGTTTATGTAATTAATTACTCATTAAAAACAATGGCTCTGATACCACTGTTGTAATTAAATAACATGACAATCAAATAAATAATCACAAAACATCAAAGTATTCAAGCGGAAGCGTATAAGATTTATTAGTGAACAATTAATTAACATAAAGAATATGCGTACCTTTTCTTGATTCTAGCCGAACAAGAATCAAATCCACAAACTAGCAACGGATGAACCCAAATTTGATTTAGTTAGGATTATATGAATTACCCCTTACCTTTTTGTAATTCAATCCAAGATAATAACAAAAGTATGTTATTACTATGTTCTTGTACACACGTACTAAACCGAATTAAAGTAATGCTAGTTTTTATCAAATAAATAACTTGGTTTGTGGAAAAAGTGTTGAGCGACACCCACAAAGGTGTTCGACCGGTTTGGAGAAGAAAAACACACACAAAACAATTTTAGGGTTTAGCTAATGAGCACAAGAGATGGAAAATTAAAACCCCTAGCCTTGTTTATATACCCAACTAAACTTGGTGAACAAGTTGGTTTTTCTTTCCTTGTTTCTTCCCCTTGGCCGATCGGTTTGGACTCCCCAAAGGGATTCCGGAACCTTCCCAAACTTTGCAATTAAGTCCTTTTCCAAATACCTTTAACGCCCGTTAGTCCATTACATTAATTACTTAACGTTCGTTAGTTATTTCGTTTAATAAATAAATAAATATAACGTTTATATTTAATTATTAACTTTAAATTCTCATACGTAAAGTGTGCAATCCCATAGTCTCGAGTTCGATCCTAACTCACGTCTACTAATTTATATCCATAAAACCAACATAAACACCACTAGTACTTTTACATATTTTACTTTGATTAATACTCCAAACTTACCTGAGAAAACATATGAAAGTTGCACTTTAAAATTTATCTAGTTCATAGCCAATTCTTACCAATATGGCGAAATTATGAAATTTTGTTCATACTAATGCTACCAAAATCCGCATGGTCGTCAAGGTATTACGTTGACAAAGTTTGTATGTCATAAGTTTTGCAGTCTGAGAGACGTTTACATATGAGTCGATACACGCTTTGCACGAATCTCAATATACAATATACAACTTTCAAAATATCAAGTGAAATCTCATACTAGTTACCAAGTTGGCATCTTTATGTCGACATATTTAATCACAAACTACTACGTACAAACAGTTGCAGCGTCGAAGTGCTCAAAATGACCACACTCATCTCGAAAATGCGAAACTAAGCTTCCAGCAACAATTTGGTAGAAAGGAATTCAAATTTGTTCACGTTTGGGAGATTTTGAAAAATTGCCCAAATTGGAATGTCGAAGATTAAATCCAGTAGTATGTGTTGTTTTTTTTTTAATCGTGTTGTTTTTTATTCCCGTATCGTGTTGTTTTTTTTTTCCGTATCGTGTTGTTTTTTTATTATTGTGTTATGTATTGTATTTTTAATTTGAATGAAATGAATTTATTTAGTTTTTATTTGGAAGTGAAAATTGAATAAAAAAAATAAAGTGGTAGTGGTGGGCCCCAAATGAAGAAGTTGAGGTTTGTTATGAGTGAGGATTGGTTTGTTGTGGTTAGTTGCGGGAAAATGGGATGCTGATGTGGCGCTGAGGTGGTGCGACGACGAAGTTTCACTTCATTATGACACCTTCCACTCTAAGAGACGTTTACACATGAGTCGATACACGCTTTGCACGAATCTCAATATACGATATACAACTTTCAAAATATCAAGTGAAATCTCATACTAGTTACCAAGTTGGCATCTTTATGTCGACATATTTAATCACAAACTACTACGTATAAAATTCACTCATATAATTTTAATATAGTTATAAAGACTAGCTTTTAGTTTTCAGTATATAATGTTACAAACTAGTACAAAATTCACTCTATATAATTTGAACATCTCACTTCGTTGTAGACAGCACCCACAAATATTCTGTCTTTCTCCATGTGATAAACCGGATCCACAACTCCTAAACATAAACAAAACCCACATCCATACTTCTCATCTCATTTCACCAAACGATCTAAACCTAAACAAAACCTTTTGCCTCGTTTCTGATACAATCCGAACACAATCAAACAAACCACAACCCGTTTACGCTTCAGTTTGGCTTCAAGATCTTCTAAGGTAGGGTATTGCATGTTTTTGTTTTCGTGTTTCTTTGAACGAAACGTCCTTGCTTTTGTTCGTTCTTTAATATTTCGAATAACATTCAAGATCTGTAAATATGTAGAACAAACTGAGATCCTTTTAAGTTTATTTGTGTTTGTTGTTTGGAGATGGGATTAGGATATATAGTTATGGATTGATGTTATTAGTAGTTAGTTAAACCTATTTGCTTTAAAAGGATGTGGTTATACAAAAGGCCACGCTGCTGATGTTTACTTTTTAGCAGACTAAGACATTAAAACTTGGATTCAGTAGCAAAATATTTAAGTTCACATTTTTGCTTCTTTATATCAATTTGACAAAAGCAAATAAATAGAAAAAATAAACAAGCATATTATAAATTATGAAGCTATCTTTGTTTCTAACTGCCTTCTCAATGATTTCTTAGATCTGCTCTTGCTGGCATTGGCTCATGTTGATCAAAGTTGGAATCATTGGTTTTGTGGTCCATTTAGTCGATGTTTTCTTAGAGATGACGAGTTACATGTTTTTCGACCACGGTTCCCTTGTTTAAAATATAGTGAGGTATAACTTTCATAATCTCTTTTTTAAAATGCCATAGAAATTGCATGTTGTTGTTTATTTATTCGGTTTTCGTTTTGGTTTAATAATTAGGGCTAAGTATTTTCTGGGGTTAAGGAATGAATTTAAAAAAATCATCTTCTACCTCAAACCCTAGGTTCAAGCTGTCTGTTTTAAGGTTTAAATAAGTGTTAACAAAAGTGCACTCCTGAGTCACTGTTTTCAAAAGGGTCTTATAAGCTCACCATAGCTTATTTTGGTAAATTTTTTGGTTGTTTGTCTTCTCCCACAGCTTTGTGAGCTTAGCACTCTTTTACTTAGCTTAATTTTTCATAACAGCCCTAGGCCCCTTTCCTTTAGCTTATTAATCTCAACTGTCCTAGCTTAATCATGTATCCTCCTGTAGCTTATTTTAGGATTCCCTAGAGTCCCTAATAACTTAGTGCTTTCTTTGTTATGCATATGTAAATATCCTTTTTTATAACTGATTAATCTCAAAAATTTCTTTTTAGCTAAAAATTGATTTTTCTATTATATAAAAAAAATCCAGTAATTGATACTTTGTTGTGTACATTGTAGGACTACAATGTCCCAGTGATTGTCTTGGCAGATGATGGAACTTTGCGCCATCAGATGCCTTCAGAACTACAGCTTGCTTTTGCTCAGGACATTGATCAGCATATCGCTGCAGTGAATGCTGAAGATCATGCAATGGATAATATGTTAAGGCGTGTGAAGTTCAGCTATAGGCATTGTGCCTAATTTTCTCTCTATGCATCAAAACTAGACTTTGAATTGACTGTGCTCCACTATGGTTCGATGTTGCCTCTTTGACTTGAAGTATGTTTTTTTTTAGGATTTCACTTATGTTGTACTTTTATGAGATTTACAACTTAGTCTGTTATGGCTACAGTATATCTGCATATTTGTTGACTGTAAGCTGTAGCTCCACAATGGTTTTGCATTCATGATGCTTGTATCTGATTGTGTCGGTCATCCAGACATGTTAAGACTCTTTATGGATAATCATCAGAGAGGTTAGAACTTAGGATTGTTATAGAATTGAATTGATACGTTGCCTCTTTGATTAGTTACATTATGTCAACCTGGAAGTTAGAATCAAACCTATGAGCTTTAAGGCATGGCATGGGGATGGGGTCAAATGCCGTTGCACACTTGATTTCCTAGACGTAGCCATCCCCATCACTTTGTCAAAAGCAAATAAATAGAAAAAATAAACGAGCATATTATAAATTATGAAGCTATCTTTGTTTCTAACTGCCTTTTCAATGATTTCTTAGATCTGCTCTTGCTGGCATTGGCTCATGTTGATCAAAGTTGGAATCATTGGTTTTGTGGTTCATTTAGTCGATGTTTTTTTAGAGATGATGATGTTACATCTTTTCCGACCATGATTCCTCTGTTTAAATGGCAGGTATAACTCTCATTATTTCTTTTTTAAAATGCCATAGAAATTGCATGTCGTTGTTTATTTTTTAGGTTTTCGTTTTGGTTTAATAATTAGGGCTAAGTATTTTCTGGGGTTAAGGAATGAATTTGATAATGTACAAAGATATTTTTACGGAATTTATTGGTTATTTTATGTGTTATACTTTGAAATAAACTGTTTTTATCGGGCTGTTAGTTTGTATCGAGGAAAATGTGTTATAACGTGACATGTGATTTAGGCCTTATTATGTGATCTGTTCAACAGTTGGGTAATAGGTTGGGTGTACATCCACAATAGGCTCTCAATTTTGTTCTAAATCTTTGTTGTTGGTTTATTGCAGGTCGCTCCTATGTCCTTCAAAAGGCCAATAGGTTGCATCCCAAGTCTTGTGGACGTGGTGTACGTCAATTTAAAACTCAACTTATGCAGCGTCTTCAAAGGGTAAGTAGTCTATTAAATCTAAATGTCGTTTTTGGTTGTTGGGAAATAATGAATGTACTATTCAATGTTATTATGAACTGGATAGAGAAACCACCTCAAGTGGGAAGACGGAAGATGAAGATGCCCGTCGTGAAGTGCAAAGTTTATATATAAAATATATTGAAGAGTGGCTTCATGCTGCGGAGTGAGTGTTTAACAGTTTAACGTACAAAGTGCTTTTGCAATCTTAGTTGTTCTATAGTTAACTTCTATTCTTATCCCTTTTTTCTTTTCTTGTCGTATTTAGCTTGAGATTAGGTCGATCAACGCCTTTGGATTAAAGCTAACATTCTTACTCTTTCTCACATTCGGTGTTTCCTTCTTCGAAAGATTGAAGATGCGTTCTTTGGAAGAAAGCACGGTGAAGTATGCTCTCGCATACAATGGTGCCGCTTCACTGTTGCTTTTTTTTGCAAGTACTCAAAACAAGTACTTCAAGTGTAAGAACTTTTTGATGGTTTTAGGACGGTCATTTCTTGTTGCGGTTGGTGGGTCTTTCATGATGCACCGAGTGCAAGGAAGGAACGATCCGGTCATTTTGCTCGTTTTCTTCATGATTGTTGTGATTCTGCTAGGTTCGGTGCAACTTTGTTATTGTGGTCGTTGAAAAACATTTCCACGGATGATTATATGGTCAACGTGCAGATGAGAATGAGGACTGCGGACGATGATATGGCCATCGATATGCCCGACCCTGAACTTGGTAAAGACATGGAGACATAGGATGAAGATGCTCGTAAACGAACTCATTGGCTAGATCGTGGCCGAGTAGGGTTGCCTGGGTGCTAGAGGCTCATGGTGTTGACTTATGTACCTTGCTAATAAGAATGTATTTTTATCTTTTTCTTTCCTTTTATGGGATTAAATCAAATATGTATAATTTTATTTTCTGTCTAAACATCTATGTTTATGCTTTAATTAACGTTTGGTGCTATGAAAAAATGCATTAATTAATGTTTATGCTTATTTTCAACAAACTTGATTAGCCACGAAACCATTGATTTTCAACTTTTATCTCTTTTTTAAACGGCAAGTTAAATTAAAAAACTAGCAAGATGCTAGAAACAATTGGTTTTCAACCTTTTGTGTGTGACATTGTGGCAATATGATTGTTTTGAATAAGTTTCGTAATAAGTTACGAGTATAAACTTTTGATCAATATGTATCAGTTAACATGTGACAATAAATATGATGAAAATATAAAGATCGAGTGTCAAATACAAACTTTGCCCTTCGTTTACAGCATCCATGTAAGAGCATGCAAAAAAAATCTAACGACAGATCCATACAAATGTTTTCGTTTGGCAAGATTTATTTTGTACCATAGTGACGAAAACCAGAATTTAGTCCTGTTACATAATTAACTTTTTAAATAACCAATGGTTGTGACACATAGAATCAAGTCAAATGTGCAAGGAATCATGGGGCCGTAGTAGTTTTGCTAGATGCATGATTGATGTGAAGTCGGATGAGGTGCTTAGGGACAGCCTTACTGTTGAGATACCGTTACTTGATGGGTCGGGTTCGACTATTGAGAAGATACGGGTTGAATATGAGTGGAAACCACCTCATTGTGACAAATGTATGATTTTTGGTCATACCCCTATTGAATGTCCTAAAGCTGTTAAACCTCCTGCTCAGCCTTCTAAGCGGGTTAATGATGGTTTCAAGATGGTTAATAACAAGAAGAAGGGTAAGCAAGGTGGGTCTACTATTCCGGGTCAAGGAGGGTTTACTAAACCTGTTGTGGGTAAGCAGTTTCAATATCAACCCAAAAGACTCCTCCTGAACCTAAGAAAGTGGAAGTCACTAAGAAGAATGCTTCTGTGGTGGCTAGTTCGAGTGGTACTACGATCTCTACATCTAACAAGTTTACTGCTCTTTCTACGGATACGGCTGATAGTCCTTCTAATGACTCCTGCAAGGATGTGGATTCTGGTCGTACAATGGAAGTTAATGATGATAAGTCTCCTATGACAGGTAATGTATCACAAGAACCTCTTGTGAGTGATTTGAAAGAGATGGACACGGGTGTGGCTTTTAAAACTAGTGACTCTTGTATTCCGCCCGTCTCTTCTACTAAGAGAGTTAACCTTTTTTCTAAAGTAGGAGAGATTGAGGTGTCTGATTCTGAAGATGAGGTTGTTGCTAACCCATTTGATGAGTCTGCTAATATATTTGGTGGTGGCCAAGAGTTTGAAGATGAGTATGATGACTATGATTTCGATGACTATGCGAAACAGGTTCGTGATCTTCCAGGGAATTTGCATGCCTTTAATGCCATTTATGGCACAAAGTTTCAAGGTCCTAGGAAGTAATTTTATGCGTTGTGTCATATGTTATCTTTTGAGTAGTGGTTTGGTTTCTTGTTTAGAAACTAGGAAGTATCTTGTTATGTAAGCTTTATGCCTATGTAACGGGCTGATATGGGACTTCACTCATATCCATTGTACTTAAACGTTTATTTGGTTAATATATTTACCAGGGTGCAGGATTACTCCCCTTTACCCAAAAAAATAGAATCAAGTCAACAAACACTGTTTTATTTTCTCTTTTTTCACTTTTACAGTTTTACTGCCATTACTTTTGCTTTTTTGAACAGTGTAAAAGAACTTCCTTCACAATTAAGGACCTTTTCTAATTATGTCTGGCAAAGTTAACAAATCCAGTCTAACTTCAACCAGAATGAGCTTCAACGCTATTAGCATATGTTACATAACATTTCTTATACAATCATTTGGAGTATATATAATTAAGAGCAATGATATGGAGACCTAAAATGCATGACTAAAAACATGCCTAATCCATTTATTACTTGACACATGTTTTTGTCACTTTCTCTTTCCAAACATTCACCTTTGATCTTGCCATGTGTCTAAATCTTATTGTTAGGCATAACTTTAGGCATACATGTTAGGCATGAGAATCATTTTCCTATAATTAAAAGATCACGCAAGATGCGAGTTGTGGTTATAGAAGAGACGAGAAGCGGCAAACGTAAAACAAATCTGATGAGCACTCATGACACATGCTAATAATTCACATAGAGTTGGGGTGTTGTCTTGATGGCCAAATTAGTGGGCACAATATTGTAGGTCTGCTAAAATTCTCCTAAAACTTCGATGTGAATAGCTCGTTTACATGCCCCATATGTCTAATGACAAGCTAACCTTTCTCATATAATCCTATGAAAATTGTTACCAAAGCTCAAAATTTGTGTACTTTTAAGTTTTAGAAACAAAGATAATGCTCATAAGACGGTTTCTCCTAAAATCCTTCACCTTCTTTTTTTCAAAGCAAAGTTAATGAAAAAAAACCAAAACACTAAAAAGGTTACAAACTCCAATAGACTATTAGTATGAGCCAAGAACAACAAAAAGATCATGACAACTGTGAAGCATGAACTTGCTCACTAAATTTCTTTCAAGATATATATAAGGGTTTGAGATTCAACTATTCCAGTTTATAGATACACCAATACTTCTATCCCTAAGCCAAAGAAGAGATAACTTATGCAGTGATGGAAATATATCTTCGTACTACGACTTCTTTAACTCATTTGTCGTAACATGAATTTTTTTTTATGTTGCCTTGAGTGTTTATGTTTGTAATTTAACAAGTTACAATGATGACGGTGAATCGGTTTTAAGATTTTTTGACAATTCTGAAGTTGTTGACAGTGTTTTAAAACTCGGGTCGACCTGACCGGGTTAATCGGTTGACCTGGTTATTTTTTATTTTTAAATGAAAAATCGGGTTGACCCAGCGGTTGAACCGGTCGACCCGATGACCGGTGACTCGACCGGATCGATTATAAACACGGTTTTTAAAACATTGGTTGTTGATCGCTTTTAAATCGAAGCTATTTTTTTTCTTCATAATATTGGATTATAATGATTGTTGTTGCTGATTACCTTGTGTTTAATTTGACTTTGTAATTTTTCTTCTAGCACTTTGCAGAGAGCTTTTGTCTTAATTAAATCATGGTTAAAAAAAATAATAATAATAAAAAAAATACATTAAAGATGATATACTATTTACCATATTATCAAGGGTCAATTGCATATATAACTATTAAAACTTGCATATTTGCATATATACTCAAAACATGCTTAAAAGACATTGCACATCATGCAATAAAAACTTGTATTACGAGGAAATATGCAAGTTTTTAAGTTTTATTGGGTATATATGCAATTCTCCCTATTATGAAACTCGTATATTTATGGCTTCAGTGAGCAGATCTCATTTACCATAGGTCCTTACAATGTCTTATGCTTTGAATTCCTTTGACTTGATAGCATCAACTTTACTTTCATTTCGTGAGGGTTGATAGCACAGTCTGTCTATATTGGCAGGATTATTTTCTTCATTTGAGTTTTAAAATAAATGTGATCTACTCAAAGTGTGACACGTATCTATAAGCTATAATATCAGACTATGGTAGTAGCATTGTGTGAAAAGATGGCACAAATACTTGGAAGATGTTAAAACATGAGGTTACGTACGTCATCTCCTTATTTGCTGATATTTATTGATATTTTAGTTAAGTTTTTTTAAGCCGAACAAATTAGTACTCCCTATTGGTTTCTAACAAGTTATTTGCGCCCGCCGCGTTGCGGCGGGTAGCTTTGGCATGTATTTGGTTCGGTGTTTGTGTGTATTTACGTTTAACAATTAACGTTCGTTTATGGTTTTTGTTGAGATGTTGTATTTTTTTTTATGTGATATATTGTTGTATTCTGTTATTACTTTTTTTTTTTCTTTTTTTTTTCAGTTTAAAAAAATTATACAATTTTGGACATGTCGAATACCTATTTTCTACACGACGTTTTTATGTGTGTGTCATTTTATTTTATTTTTTTGTAACAAAAGGTTTTCTTAACTTTTGATAGTAACATTTTTTTTTATTAACAGGTGTTTTATGTTTAAATTAACTACATCGATACAATAAAACTTAACAACAACTATTAAGCAAGAGTATTAAGGAAGCTAGATTTTTAAGTAAAAAGTTCAAGCAACAAAGGAACATAAATCAGCACAAATCATGAGAAACCAAAAAGCTAAACAAAAAGACCATGCAAAGTAAATAAGCACATCATACACCCCATAATTCGTATATCCTATATCTATGTACAAATTTAGATGATATTACCTAAAGATCTAAACGTCGGCTTCAATCAGCTCGTCAAGAGTATGAGGAGAGAAGTTGGTCAAGTCTTGGGTCAGATTTTTAAGAAACACAAAACATTGCTAACATTTATCCCGAAAAAAAATGAAACGGGCTAGGCAGAAGTTTGAGTGTGCTAAAAATAAGCCCAGCAAATTATAGTATTAAAAAAACGTTTACGGGGGAACCAATAACCATGCACCGTTTGCAGCTCCCTTTGTATATATATAAATAAAATATTAAGACACCCATAAAATATTAGGACACCCGCTGCCATAATATATATAGATAGAAAAAAATGAAACGGGCTAGGCAGAAGTTTGAGTGTGCTAAAAATAAGCCCAGCAAATTATAGTATTAAAAAAACGTTTATGGGGGAACCAATAACCATGCACCGTTTGCAGCTCCCTTTGTATATATATAAATAAAATATTAAGACACCCATAAAATATTAGGACACCCGCTGCCATAATATATATAGATAGAAAAAAAATGAAACGGGCTAGGCAGAAGTTTGAGTGTGCTAAAAATAAGCCCAGCAAATTATAGTATTAAAAAAACGTTTATGGGGGAACCAATAACCATGCACCGTTTGCAGCTCCCTTTGTATATATATAAATAAAATATTAAGACACCCATAAAATATTAGGACACCCGCTGCCATAATATATATAGATAGAAAAAAAATGAAACGGGCTAGGCAGAAGTTTGAGTGTGCTAAAAATAAGCCCAGCAAATTATAGTATTAAAAAAACGTTTATGGGGGAACCAATAACCATGCACCGTTTGCAGCTCCCTTTGTATATATATAAATAAAATATTAAGACACCCATAAAATATTAGGACACCCGCTGCCATAATATATATAGATAATATTAAAGGAAAATTCTCTAAATGCCCCAGTTGCCAACTAATTTACTTCAAATGCCCCACTTTTTTTTCACTTCCCTTAATGCTCCATGGGCAACTCTTTCATGGGCAACTATATCATATATTTTGGCCCACTTTGTACTTACATAGTACAAATGTAAGAGTTTGTATGTTGGGCAACTTTGACCTACTATATTGGCCAACTGACATTTTTTGTCTTTTACTGAAAAAGCAAAGTACTTATTTTTTATTTTTTAAATACATATAACTTGGGCAACTTGGTCCCACACCTATGTACTTTTGAGCAACTCTCTATAAACACCACTTTATAACATACAAATACACCTTTAATAAACCAAATTATACCTCCCAAAAAATTATTTATTAACCTAATACACATATTTTCTTAAATACAAAACACAAAATACCCAAATCCCACACACAGTTGACTGCTTCTACCACACACACATTCCCTCTCAAACTCACACCTTCATTCTGCAACTTGAAACAGATCTCCTTCCCTCTCAAACTCAAGAACTCAAAGCCCTAATCCTACTACCTCATTCTGCTTCCACATCAAATCAATAGTTCTTCTTCTCTACATTTGCAAAACCGAAGCCCTAATCCAACTGCTCTTCTTTGTACAATCAAATCAATCCCACGCATATTCATACAATCAATCGCTCTTCTTCCACATCTCAAGAATCCAACGACGAAAATGTTTGATGCAAAGCTAACGGTGAGATCTAGATTAGAACATATTGCTACAATTAAAGGTGCATTGAATGTGAATAGAACCAAATTGTTTAGAGACACTGTGTTTGGGCCTTGGTTAGATTTTCCTAAATATTCCCCTGACCACCACTTATACAATTATTTATATCAAAATGCAGTTGAGGTGTCTAAAGTTAGTGATTGTTGTCCACCTCTAACTTTTGTACTAGGTGATAATGTTTTTGATTTTGGCCGTGAACAATTTAGTCTTTTAACTGGGTTTCGTTTAGGACCCGTAGATAAAAGAGAAAGTGACCACGGCCATGTTGTTAAGGGTTTAACAGATAGTCCTTTTTTTGATCGGTTGTTTCCCGATAAAAAAAGAATTAAGAACAAAAAAGTTAAGGGTGATGACCTTTTGGCGTTGGTGAAGTCGAGGGAAAGGTGGGATTCATTATCCAATGAAGATGCTGTGAGGGTTGCTTTGTTGGTTATTGCAACATTTGTATTTATTGGTCGGGAATGAAAGTTTAATGTTCCTGACCATTTGCTAAAGAATGTTGAGGATTTTTGTGTATGGAATGAGTATCCATGGGGTGAATACATGTGGGCTCATCTGTATAAAAGAACGGTGAATGTTGTTCCTAGGGATCTCGAGGCAGAATCAAAGAAGCCCGTTCCAAAAGACCCAAAAAAAGAACAAACATGCACTCTGTATGGATTTACATGGGTGTTGAAGGTTAGATTTTACTTGTAACATACATTATTTGTGCTTGTATATATTCTGATGGTTAATCTAAATAATGTGTTATATGTTAAATTTGAGAAACATAGATTAGCAGAATAGTCATTCAGGCATTGGCATTGTTCCATAGGCATTGTCATTGTTCCTTAGGCATTGTCTTTGTTCCCTAGGCATTGTTCTGTAGTCATTGTTACTTAGGCATTGTAAGGCTTGGTGTAGATTTAAGGATGTTATGGTTGATGGTTTCGCACTAGATAAATACATAGAAACGATTTGTAAACGCTTGGTTCAAACCACTGCCAATGTCGCTTCATCCACTGCTAGTTCAGAAGAAACCACTGCTGCAACTACATGTTATGTAATTGTATCCCCTGTTACTACAGATACTCCCACTGCTATCCAAACCACTGCAACCATAATCACAACCACTATAATCACAACCACTAAGTCTTAATACGTTGTATTTGTTTTTTCAGATTTGGATTATGGATACATTCCCTAACAGCTCCCAGTTTTGGACCAAAGACCCAGAGAAGATCCCACGTTGTCTAGCATGGTCAAAAGTAAAAAACTTTGAAAAAAAGTATTACACTATTTTATTTGATCCGGTAAGTAAAAACTCAAAATTAGTTAAGTGTTGTATGTTTTTATTGCATTTAGCATATCAGGTTATCTCCTTTGTTATGTAGGCTGTCAGACCATTACAGAATATTGTACCAACAAATGTCGAGCTAAGTTGTCCGTGGTACATTCGAAGTATGGACTACATCCGTGGACTTGATTCCCAACTTGTTGAAAGAAGAGAAGAGTTGGCTGACCAACTGATGATGGAAGAAGAGGAAGCTATGGCCGATGGGGATGTATGTGGTGGAATTGATGCCGATTTAAAACTTCCTTTCTGTGATGCTGATGAAGTTGTTACAGAAGGTCAAACGTCTAGGGTCAATGACAAAGCTGAAGAAGAAGAGATTTTTGCTGGGTTTGGTGAAATGTTGAAGGTGAATGAGCCTGAGAAGCTTGAAGATGTTGTAGTCGGTAATGTTGAGGTTCCAGATGGGAAAAAATGTAAGAAAGTGGAAGCGTCACATAACTTGGATAAAGATGCCATTCGAGCCGAGCTTGTGTCCATTAAGTCCAGGGTTGGTATTATCGAAGAACGTGTAGGAGACGTTGGTGTATCACAGATGTTAAGTGAGATACGCAGCGTTCAAAAGAGAATTGGGGTAATTGAAGAAGTTTTAGGAATAAAGTCACAAGATGATGTTGGTGAGAATAAGGTAAGAAGCTGTTATTTGAAATTTTTTTACTTTATTATGTACAAAATGGTCTCTTTGACGAAAGTACGTTCACTTTTTTACAGGTTGAGAGTGTTGATGCCAACAAACTGTTGGCTACTTCTGATGCACACACCCCCATCAGGATCAATGTAGGATCCGATGAGAAGCAGAAGCTGTTTTATACGGATTCCAAGGAGTCTACCAGACCTATGACGCAAGTTGTGAAAGCTGCTTTATCGGGAAGTCCTGAAGATGCTCATCATTCCAACAATTTTATGCAGGTGGATAACAAATTTGACTGTGCCGCCTTACCGAATTTGAATGATGCATTCTCAGACATTTCTTATGATGGGTTTGATCCAACTCCTATTGACGTACGTTTATATATAGTGTTTTATTTTTCCCTTGTTTTACTTTTTCTATTTCAATGTAAAACACACATACCCTTTATTTAATCTTTATCTAGGAATCGATGGATATGAATAGTGCGGAAAAAGAAATTGACCGGGAGAAGGGTAAGGAAATGGTTGTGTGGCGCCCACCTCTTTGGTTTGGATGGTTTGTGCAGTGGACTCTTAAAGTGTTAAAACCGTCTATGGAGGAGGGGGATTTACAAGTACAAAACATTTATGATCCGGTTGGGGAAGGGCCTGCACAAGTAGACAAAGTGGATATGGACGTTGACGAAACAGCTAGGGAAGGGGCTGCTACACAACCTGTTGAAGTTATTTGCCTTGATTATGAGGATGGGCAGGATGTTGTCAAGGTACATTTATTTATCTTATCATTTGTTATGAAGAATGCATGCATAATAATAGTACAATCCCTTAAGACATGAGAAACATAACTTGAGCAAACACATTATTAGCAACTACATCACTTTTACAAACTAGGAAATATCATTTAGCTTCTTTTCCCTTTTTTCTTTGGATCATCATTACACTTGCGCAATATGGTTGACTTGCCTGTTAGGGTCTCATTCATTTTTAGTTGCTTCCGAACATTAGTGTTATAGCTACTAGGACCCACATGTTGCGGATTGGTTCCCAACATTAGTGATTGCTTAGAGTTACCACCGCCAGTTGGTTCTATAACTTCTTCTTGTTCGATACTGTATATCTCTCTTCTTAGGTCTTCTAGCACTTCAGCTGGTAAACGGTAACTAGCTTCAGCATTTGGTCCATATAATTCATATATCTCAGGAAACATTACCACTCTTGCTACCTTTATTGACCACTCCCTTTCATCGTGATTTTTCTCAAACCTAACTCTTTTAGAACTCGATATAATTCAATTAATGTGATGGAAATATGGTTATGAAACTGAAAATAATAAGGACCAAATATGTTGAACAATTAGATCATGGTTTCACTATTAAATAGACACCACATGCTAAGTCACATGTAAACAGTTAAAACATACATAGTCAACTTTGCAGAAGATTTACTTTTGAAAATAATAAAGGGCCCTCAACAAACAGTCATGATTTGTTGTACATGTCCTTAAAATTTTCAATCACATGCTCAGTCATGATTAGAAATATTTTATGCCGTAGAATATCACATTTCCACTTTACTTCAGTTGAGTATTCAAGTTATTTACTTGTTGGATAGTAGAGCTGTTTGGTAAAAGATGAATCGTTTTTGTTATTTAGGCTGCAAATATCAGATTAGTTTTCAACTCGCTTAAACGGAAGAGGAAGCCATGGAGATATTGCACCTCACGGATTAATTGTCAAAACCCATCCCCTCCTAACGCTCCAGATTTTGATGATGCATTGGAACCATTTGTGGAGGTATGTGAGTGTGTAAACTTATATGTCTCTAACTTTTTAATACAAACATTCACTAAAAGAGATTATTTGTTCTAATTCAGAATCTGTCGAGAACTGGAACGGGGAAGAAAAAAACAAAAAAGGTAACTGTGCCATGTTCCATTCAAAAAATTTTGAATGAGAATAATGGTACTAGGTTTATTTTCCCATGGGGCAATGAAGACACTATTGCTGATCACCGGTTTTGGGAGTGTTTATTGGCAACAGGTGATAACAAGGATGGATGGCTGAGGGACGAGGTGCGTATAAAATCAGTTGTTAGTTTCGTACCATATATGTTTCTTTGTGTTTCCCACTAGTTTTTAATAATGTGCCCAAATGTATAAACAGCACCTTGACCTATGGGTAGATTTGATGTGGCAATTCCGAGCATCAGATGCCGACTGGGCTATGGTGGGTCCCTTTTTCACACCACAAGTTATTAATGACTTCGTACGAAGCTATTATTGTGGTTTTACTAGATTCTTCTTCAGGTGCGTTGTGCTGATGTCATAAATGATGTAGGTACTATTTCCAATAAACGAACCTGACAAGCACTGGGCGGTATGAGAGCTGCATCTACGTACGGGTTTTTTGACATTGTATGATTCCCTGCCAAAGTTTACAAACAGACGAGTTTGGTGGAAGGATACCATGCCTGCAAAATTTCAATATTGGCTGCCAAAATTACTAGACGAAACGGGAGTGTTTTCAGCAAAAGGCATAGATATCAATACTTATCAGATTAGCTTTCAAAAATGTCATGATGTCCCCAACCAAGCAGGTCAATACGGTGACTGCGGAATATGGGCTTGCATTAACCTATATAGGCTGAGTCATAAAATGCCATTAAAGTCTGACGAAAATCCTGCAGAAACAGCTCTTGCCTATCTCGAAAGAATGTTTGAGTACCTATGGAAATACAAGGTTGAGTATGCTGGTCATTGACTTTATTTATTACTAGTTGTGGTATCGTCAACTCTCATTGTCTATGTATGTATATAATCGGAACAGAAAGGTGTTAGATCATTTGCTGCCCTTTACTTTCAAGTAGGTTATATTGCTTCTATCATGGGCATATGTACTTTGGTCATTCATTGTGTATGTATAAACAATTGTAGTAAGCATTCGAATGATAAATCTGTAAATCTCCAATACGTTTTGTGAAAGTTTGTAAATATTTTTAGTTGATATTAGTATCGCTTCATTGTATGATAATAATCACTAACCTAAACTAAATACGTATAAATGATAATATTACAATTAAACCAGCTTCCAATCTTCTACTAGTCGTGGTTTCATCCTAGTAGCCGTTGTTCTATCCTACTAGCCGTGGTTTCAACAATTCTTCTAGTCGTGGTTTCATCCTACTAGCCGTGGTTTCAACAATTCTTCTAGCCGTGGTTTCATCAATGATTCTAGCCGTGGTTTCACCAATGATTCTAGCCTTGGTTTCACCAATGATTCTAGCCTTGGTTTCACCAATGATTCTAGCCTCTGTTTCACCAATGATTCTAGCCTTGGTTTCACCCAGCAGCATCATCAGCCTTCTTATTAGGTATACTTGCCATTCTACTTAACCTTCCTTGAGACTTTTATGGCAATAGGACCTTGTACACCATCAATCTTTTGAATCTTCAAGAGCAATTGATCTATCATTGGATTTGTTGATATGGTTCTTTGTACCACAAGCTTTGCTTCCAACATTTTCCTGGCAACAGTTTTGGACAATGGATAGTGTTTATCAATAAACATGAAAAACTTATCCTTTGTAGATTGTACAGCATGTACTCTGGAATGCTGATAAAGCATCCATTCAACTACTTCAAAATCTTTCCAAAATTTGTCCACTGGATTAGGTTGACACATGTTTTTCACTAATGTCCACACAAACCTTTCTCCACTTGGCCCACGCTTTCCATATCTAAAATCCATGACTTTCCATAACTGTTCCAAATCCTCTTTAGATAGAAAGAACAACAAGCTTCCAAAATCTAAGTATGTACTTCTGCATCCATCTGCTCTTGTTATTTCAATCACTTCTCTACCATTTTTAGTGATTATTTTGCAATCATTAACTGGATGAGTTGCGCTTAGTGGTGTAGGATTAATCGGCTCTTGTCTATCACTCACCATAACATACACATCCATTCTTTCTTTCCTCTCCATCTCTTCATCCAATTTATGTTTCTTAGAACGCACAGCCTCCAGAATTTCTCCTTTTCGCTTTTGTGCCTTCTTGATCCACTCAGCTTCTTTCTCAGAATTCATAGGATTGAAATTATCATTCATTCTTATCCAACGTTCATACATATCTTCAATCTCTTCGTACGTAAGTTTTTTCAAATCCTTGCCTTTGCACATGTCCATGTGCCTGAGAATCTTGATCATTGCATTTCTCATTTGAGCCTTAGTTGGAGGTTTATTATTCTTACTATTATATTCTACGATAGTTCTTTCCTTCTGCATTTGTCTCGCCCTCGCAGCCAGAACCTTAGCCCTTGATGGAATGTCTAATAGTGCCCATGCTTCAGTGCTCCATTCCAACTTTAGCATTTCAGAAGCTTGAAGTAAAGGTTGTTCATTGTTCCACCGTTCAATCAGTCTCAGACTAGCTTCATCATCTTCTTTCTTTTTTTTTTCAAAAGCAAGATGGTCAGCCTTATACGTTTGAGCTAAGTTTTTTGACAATTCATGATCATGTGCAATATGATCCTCTGTACTATTAAATTCAAGTTCTTCTTCTTGAGGTTCAACAATAACTTTACCCTTTCCTATGTCTGCTTGAGCTACCACTTTCTTAACTAGGTCCCCAATCTTCAAACTATTAGCCAATGGTTTATGTCCAGGAGGTTCAATTACATTGGGAACAGGTGCAATAACAGAATCAGGAATTGCTTTCTACATAAGTTCAGCAGTGTACCTGCAACCTCCTTCTCAACTTCCTTAGCCTTCGATGGTGGTGTTACTATAGTTGTGATTATCGTACCATCAGTGGATGTAGTAGAAATATGTGTATCTGAAGTAACTGTCGATGAAATTACCTCTAAGGTTGCAGCAGTGCTTTCATTTGTAGTATCACTCGATAGAGCCTCCACAACTTCTTCCTATACGTCTTCAACTACAACATTCAAAGGTTCTACCAATTCTGCTTTTCCAACAACCTTCGTGACTGGCTCAACAAACTTCAAACCTTTAGCCAAGGGTTTAGGACCAGTGGGTTTAAGTATAATAGGAAAATGTGCAGTAACCGATCCACTAATGGGTAAGGTTTTACATAAGTTCATCAGGGTACCAGCAACCTCTTTGTCAACTTCCTTAGACTTGGGTGGTTGTGTGACTGTGCTTGTCATTAAGGTAGCATTAGTGATTTCATTTGTACTAGTGATAACGCTACACGCGTCGTTCGGGGTCAAAGGAACTTCCTTTTCTTCGAGCAAGTTTTATAACACCCTAGGCAGTGAACCTAATCGTTGTAGTGTAGTATTAGGGTAAGCCACGGGTATTGATATCGTTCTCTAGGGGAATAGGAATGCTAGTGAGAAGTTACTACGCTAAGGTTGGGGTTGAGGAAGATTATTTTTTATCTTTTTATGTTTTTTTTAGGAAATGGAAAGGTACGAATCTCGGGGTTTGGATTTGGGGGTTGGTATTTCTACCGATTACTCTACTTATTTAATTATCTAATCTAGGTGTATGTAGTCTATGTCTAATTATTGTGTGCTCGTATGATAGTTTAAAGATGTGTTCACTTAGGTTTTATTACTC
Source organism: Chrysanthemum seticuspe (assembly GCA_019973895.1). Classification (NCBI taxonomy): domain Eukaryota; kingdom Viridiplantae; phylum Streptophyta; class Magnoliopsida; order Asterales; family Asteraceae; genus Chrysanthemum; species Chrysanthemum seticuspe. The sequence continues at coordinate 275,355,827 of BPTQ01000002.1, forward strand.
CTTAATTATCTCATATTGATGGTTGAATTGTCACGTCCTTATTCTTAATCGCGTTGTGTGTCTAAAGTCGTAGGGTATGCGTTTATCCCTAACTCTTTGAACTTACCAAAGGGTCTCGTCTACAAAACCCACTAGGGATTATAAACTCTAACTCTAAGGCCTCTTTGGATGGTTTAGCCTACAACGGCTCTAAGTGCTATAGCCTAAGGTTCACAAAGATTAATCAAGAATTAATTACACAACGAATGACCTATCGCATTACTAGATCATTAATCAATTAAGATAAGAGACAACCAATCAATATTTAATAATTAAGTTTCATATTCCCTAAGCAAACACACAAGTAAATTAGCCGGACATGGAGAACATGCAAGCATACACACAAATAATCAAAGACATCATTGAATTAATGAAGTAAAACACTTATCTTGATGTAAGTTAGGGTTTGGAACCCTAAAATACTGTACAAGACAGCCTTGGTTCGGTTTAGTTTTTTTACTCCAAAAGACTACCCATCAATACTGAAAAATTCGGATTCTATATATAAGATTACATATGCGACGGCGTCACCTTATGATTTGTGACGCCGTCGGGTCGCCGTCATTAGGGTTTCATCTTGGCCACGTTAGTCTTGCGACGGCGTCACCTTGTGCTTGTGACGCCGTCCTCTTCAGCTTCTGACGCCGTCTGGATCAAATCTAGGTCGTCTAAGTTGCGACGGCCTACTCTTTTAAAGCCTGACACCGTTACTTGAAAATAAGAAATTTGGCTTCTGTGTCGTCACAAAATGCTCCGACGGCGTCGCAGTTAAGCAGTGACGCCGTCACCTTGTATTTTAGCAGTTTGAATGTCTCGATTCTTGACTTTGGCCATTTTCTTCGTATATCAGCGCCTTTTCGTCCAAATAAGTGCCATTACAGCAATTTGCCTTCAAGAGACCTAAAAAGTGAAAAGGAACGATATTAAGTAATAATGGATACAAAAGTGATCAAATAAGGGCTTAAACGACCCCTCAAAAAACATTTTAAAACCTTATCAAATATCATTACACTTGGTATTTGTTTGTCCTCAAGCAAATGTGCTTTTAGCCAATTAATTTATAAGTTAGGGGTCACGAAGCATTGATTTAAAACAGTCCACAACACATATAAGCCCCGCAAAAATCATAACAAACACGGAAAGTACATACTAGCATCTCACATGGGGTGTTTGGATACTCACATCTCTCTCGGGTGTATATGAAATATAACAAGTTGGAAATAGAAGATAAACACTCATAACCGGTCCTAGTACATAGATTACCATAGGCTTGAGAATAGATCAAACCTCCATCGCTTTGGCGTAAGCACCTAGGAAAGACTATCAAAGAGGTCTTTAAAGGGTTGTAATGTTAGGCTTACGGTAGGGAAACAAAGGGTTTGGTGGGATAGGCTATTTACTGGTGGTAAGTCAAAAATATCTTATGTTATAAGCATACGAAGAATGACGTTGCTAAGCCAAGACTCGACACTCTAAACTCTAGATAACTGAAACAAACAAACATAAATTTAAAGGATAGATGTAGGATGGTAGCCCGTATTTTTTTTTTGAACACTCTATTTTTTTTCTTTTCTCTTTTTCTTTTTTTTTTCGATTTTTTTTTTCCATACACTTTTACTCTACCATCCTCTACGGTAACATCAAAATGATAGGGATTTATAGGCACATCCCTACACTTGAGTTTTTATTACTCTAACACTAATTTGACCCGAATTGAAAAGATCAAAAACACTTGGGGTACGCTATTACGCAAATAAGGGAATTTAACGTTCCCTTCCAGTCATTTCATAAACTTTAACTTTTTCCCATGAGTCCCAATCGTCCCAAAACTGTGTACAAAAGATATGACTCGACTTAGCAACTCATGCAAGCAACTAGATAATTGAAGTAAGGGTTTAGGGTGATAACAATAATGCACTAAAAGTGAGTGCATACAAGGTAGGCTAAGGCGATTTGGGTGTATATTTGGGGGTGGGGTGTAAACAATGCTCTTCATTGATATTCCGGAAAAACCGAAACATCACGAGAACCGCGAAAAGGATAGGCTCTGAGGGGTTAACTAGGGGTATCGTGTACTAAAAATGAGTACATCGCAAAGGTGTGGGAGAATTACTCAACCGATGTGGAAGAAGTAATTATATTACGGGTATCAAACAAGGGTTATCCTAATGCCTCTTATCATTTAGTTATTCATAACTACACAAGTGTAGTCTCACTAGCGATCTCGGGATGCATCACAAAACAAGTTCTAGAATCTAATATACTACCGGTTCACACTCTAAGCATTAAAGATGAATGCTTTAATTCCTACTAATCTAAGGGTGATCCTCACATTTTGGGTAGAATTTGGGTGGTAAAGGGTTTTTGTGCTAGTCATGCAACTTCCTATCCGTGAGACGCTTTTGTTAAGACTAATGGCCCACTCCTATATATCATTAAAATTTTTAAATTTGGTGCCAAAATTACCCTAACCAACATTTTTTTATGGTTTATTACACAAATACAATTGGACAAAGCAAATAATCAAGGATAAGCATAGTTTCTAAGTTCCCGTTTTATTTTCCCTCCCTACACTTAAACTGAACAGTGTCCCCAATGTTCCCCGAAAGTATCAAAGTTATGATAATGGAAGGTAATTAAAAACGAAAGAAACTAATACTCCCCTGATTAGCTCGGTAGGATCCGTGTGTGAAGTAGTGGTTAAATCCTTTCCAAGTAAAATGTATGCGTGAAAAGCTCCTTCCAATCTTTTGTTTCTTCTTCTTGATAAATAAAACCTGCACATTCGAAGAAAACAAACGAAACCTTCGCGTAAAATCGGCGGTAATAATATATAAGACTCTACTAAACTGGGATATAATGCTTGTGGAATGGATGTTTACAGAATTTCTGGAAAATTAAGACCTAGAAAATTCCAAAAAATTATAAGTAGCTCAGAAAACGAGAAAAAAGTAATCTGTTGTTTTTACTCCTTCCTGACACCGTCAGGTTGCGATCCCGACGCCGTTAGGTTATCCAGACAAAAACTGGTCTGCGATTTTCTGGAAAAAATTCTGGAAAATTTACATCTTTAGAATCTGGAAAAATTTCTGCAAAACATCCATTATGACTCGATACAAGCATTTGACTCGAACAAACACACATATATATCTTTTAATGAATTGCTATTCTCATGTTTACGTGTCTTTTGAAAACGTGTGTAATCCTCCCTACACTTATCCTTTATGTAAAATACCTATATATGCAATTAAGACGAGGTTAAAAACAAAATAAAGCATTTTTATAAATTTAAACATGAGAATAAACGATCAATAAAATATATATGACACTAACAAACAAACAATTTAGCATGGGTTGCCTCCCACGAAGCGCTTTTCTTTATTTAAGAGTCTTGTAGCTAGACTCGTAGTCGTGCTCCTACGTAACTTCATTACCGTCATCTTCTTCCTCATGACGGTCTCTAATGGGGGATTCCATGTTGTAGAGTGCCCTATGATGCACTTCTCTAAGAGTTCGTCCTCTCCCCACTCGGTCCTATATTTCGGTCCTAGGTTCAAGCAATCCTTATAGAATTCGAAAATCTTAGCCATAACATAATCTACTCCTTTTTCTTTATCCTCCTCATTCCTATAATAGACCGATAGTTTAAGTTCCTTTTCATCATTAGAGAGTTTTGAAAACTTCTCAATCTTAAACGGCATTTGGTAAGCTATGTCATCGGTCTCATCCTTGAATCGCACTATTCCTAACGAGGGATCATAAGTCATCCCGGTGTTTTCTATGAAAGGTTTTCCTAGAATAACGTGGGACAAGCTAGGATCTATGGCCGTGCTAATATCATCCACAATTATGAAGTCCGAGGAAACGTGAAACTACCTACATAAACGGGCAATCCCTTAACTCTACCAAGAAAATTGCACCTAACCCTAGGATTATCGGGGTCTTGCCTAGTTGGAATAGGCTTCATCATTACCCAATTGTAGTAGGTTCTAGTCATTATGTTGATTGGGGATTTGCGATCAATGTAGGCCTTTGCCACCAAAAGGTGTCCTATGCAACATGGTATGTTAAGATTTCAAGGGTTCCCAAACTTGATTCTAGGGCTTTTCCTAACATACATGTGACGGAGGTCACACACTAAGTGAGGGTGGTGAGATAGCTCTTCTTCCGTAGGAAACTTATAGAAATAGTCATTGTCTACTTCATCAACTTCCTCGGTTGTTTCATTATCCTCAAGTATATGGTCCTCTTCGTCATTTGTTCCATTGGGTTTTACTGAGGTGATGGTATTGACGAATTGGACGTGTTTAGCTAACTTACTTGGGTCCTTAATCTCTGTACCAGAAGGCTCGGGGGTTGAGATAGCATTAACCTTCCTATCACTATTGGTCATGGCTTTCAAGAGTTTATCTATCTTTCTATCCATCTCGTCTTGTTGTTGGTTAAAACGGTCCGAGAGCTTAGCTATTTGAGCTTCTTGGGATGTGACTAGGTGTTGCAACATCCCCTCAATGTTTTGTTGGTTAGGACCGTGAGATGAGGGCCATGAAAAATCATTGGAAGTGAATTCTTTGGTTTGTCCCCAATAGAAGTCGGGCTTTCCCTTCCATGCTTCTGAGGTTTCATTGAAATTCCTAGGTCCGGGTATTGTAGAGAATCTTCCTCCCGTTCCATTAATACGCGAGGATGCGTGATGAGTGCGTATTCACTCATCATTTTAGGTCAAATCTGAACTGCAAAACATCTAAAAACACTCCGAAATGCATCAAAATACTGAAAATATCTCAAAATTGTGTTTTATATGTTTCAGATGCATAATTATTGAAAACAAATGAAAAACGAACAAAGTTTGCATAATTGGCAGTTTCAGTCCCCCGACTTTCAAAAATTGACAGAAATAGTCCCTGAGCACGTAATTTAAAAAGAAAAGTCACCAAAGGTCCTTTTGAAATCATAAGTTGTCATAATTAGTCCTTTGGTGAAAAAAATTTCAAAAGTTTGAGAAATTACAGTTTTATCCCTGGATTTTTAAAATTGTCAAGTTAAGTCCTTGGAATTTCACAATTGGCAAAGATGGTCCTCAACTTATTTGAGATTCACAAATTTGACCCTTGGAATACTTTTCAGAAATTACATGAGTGGTCCTTGGATTTTCGGATGTTACACCTTTGGTCCCTTAAATACTATACGGGTTCAATTCTAATCCTAAGCCCATTAACAACCCAACACCTTCTTTAACCCATGACCCGGTCCAACCCAAACTCTACCCGGTCAAAGCAATAGCAAACCCATCCCCTGCCTTCTTCTTCCCCTTCCCGCCCAAACAAAACCCAAGACCATAGCTTTCCCTGCTCCCCAGAACCCTAAAACAACCCTTTCTCTTCAACCCAAACACTCAACCCCTCCCTTCTCCTCTTTACCCAGCTTCATCAAAACCCATAACCATCTTCCCTATTACCCAGTTTAACCCAATTCCCAAACCCACTACATACTTTTTCCCCCTCATCCAAACTGCCAAGCTGGCAATCCCAGCTTCATAAGACCCCAACTGATGGCTCAGATTGCTCCAAAAGTATACCTAACTGTTGGATGGCTAGGATCAGTTCAAGAAAGCACAAAGATTCGTTTTTGCTTGACTGCTCACACAAAACAAGCACAAGAGAGTGAAGACTTGAAGACCTAGATGTAGTATAAATGAAGATCATTGTAGCCAGTTATAAGGCACCTTTTTATCTTAGTTTTTTAAAAATTAGCTTTTAGTTTTAACTTCCCTGTAATTTCTTTAGTTAATGAAATGATTTAAAGTTTGTTCCTGTTTTGTTTTTTCCATAAGTATTCAGTGCTCATTTAGGAGTTATTAAGTTTTCAAAATAGTTTTAGTTATGTGGTTTCTCAGCTTTGTTTCAAGCTTGTATGAGAAAAAGGGTGTTTGGTAATTGTTTGTAAACTGGTCAATCCTTTTTTTTTACCCATTTGACTTTCTAAGTCAAACTTTAATTTAGCTAGTAAATCAGTTTTTACATGTCCAACTTTGTCTGAAATGGTTTTATAAGAATCAAGTGAAGTTTCAAAAAAAAAAAGGGGTATTCTGTTTGATTGTGCAGACTGCAACAGCAGCTATAGCTGCTGTTCTTAAGCCATTTTCTAGCTTATTTATTCAGCAAAACTTGCAAAAAAAAATTGTCTTCCTTGATTGCTTGTAGTCCTAACTCAGCTTGTTTCCAATTTAGTGCATAAAAAAGGGCCTTTAACTTGTTTAAATTGAAGTTTAAAACTGTCCATTGCATTATTTTTCTGTCTCAGAAACAGCAGCCATTCTTTTTAGCTCTAGTCCACTTTTCAAGCTTATTTTTAAGCTGGTAATGGCTATTCTTGGCCCCTAAATTGAGTTTCTCTATGATCTTGGCCATGTTAACTTGTTCCTTGCAGCTTGTGAAGGGACTGAGGATCCATTTTTCAGCTCAAAAATAAGCTCTAAACATCTCTCCAGCAGGCTGTTTTGGGGGACTGCACTTCAGCAACAGTCATGAGTATTTATTGGGTGCATTTGTTGGCTTATCCAGGTTCATCCTTTGTTGCTTGAAAGGGTAGTTAGTTAAGTTAGTGTAGTAATACTGATTAGTGCTTATTGTCAGCTTATTAGCATTGAGTAGAATTGCTTATTTTCCATAGACTTAGCCTAAGGATCTCCTAGAATAGTTATATTTGCCAACTGCTCATTCCTTTAGTGTAATTATTTGAGTTTGTTGCCTCTTAGCTTATTTTTTGTGCTTCAATTAATTTAAAAGCTTGATCCTTTGTTTAAGCTGTTTGTGGTGTTCACTGTGGGCTTAAGGTCTGTCCAAAAGGGGTGTTTGGTTTTACATGAGCTATAGCATATTTCAAGTTTCAAAGGGTGTTTGCCACTTTTCAAATCTGTTGTAGTAATAAGCTGTAGAACAGCTTGTTTAAGCATTTCTTACAAAAAAGTTTTTCACAAAAGTTTCATGGTTTAATCTCACTTTCAAAATTTACAAGGGAGTGTTTGGTTGTTTGCTTAAAAGGGTGTGTTTGGTTTGGAATCTGTCAAAAAGAAGAAGAAAAAAAAAATAGTTGTTTTGATTGATTTGGTTACTGTTGGAATAAGCTGATTCAAACAGCTTAATGATAAGTTTTTAGAATAAAAGTTTTTGTAAGAGTTGCTCATTTGGTTTGTATCTTTAAAAGCAAAAGTTGAAAAAAAAAAAAGTTACAAAAAGGGTACCAAGGGGATTCGAACCCTGGTCCCTAAGCTCAACACACTAACACCCCACGCTTAACCAACTGCCCTTGGGACTTTATCAGTTATACTTTGCACTATTAAATACTTAAGTGTCATTTGGCAGTTTTCACTATAAGCTCTTTTGAGCTTATTTTCCAGCTTATTTCATAAAGCAACACCTACCTTTTTCATTTTTCCTAGAATCAGTTAGGCTTAAAGTAGTTTTTGTGAAATTTTCAGATTTTTCTTAATTAGTTTAATATTTTTAATCATTTAACTAGATTAAACTAGTTTTTAATTCGTAGAAATTAATTCGAGAGTCAAAAAAATACCCGGTTTTTTCCTAAAATCATTTTTAGTCAAATAGAACATAGGAAAATTGATTTCACACCCGTAGCCCTTAAATTGCAAAACTTTTACGTTTATGGCTCGGGTTGTTTGCCGGTTTTTACGTTTTTACGTTTTAGCACCCTAGGACTTAGTGTAGCTTCGTTTTATTATTTATTAGGGTTAGTGGTAGTTAGTTTGTAGTTTATTAGGGTTCCCTTGCCTTAATTACCTTCCCGTTCATAATTGTAGAATACGTAATTCAAATCAACAAATCATTAAAAACCTATTCAAGTTCAAATCACGAAACTCAACGAATCCTTCCATTCACACCTCGTTGGGACACGACCCGGGGAAATCACTTTCCCGGTATCACTTTTATCACACCCGTGAGGTTTGGCACGTTGACCTTTTTCCTAAAGGGGTAATTGTGTCGGATTTTACGGTTATTTTGATATACGTTGATATTGTGTTTTTCACCACTCACTTCACAACGAATCAATGCGTAGTCAACGGAAGCATGTTCGGGGGATCGGGTGCAAGTGCACGTGTTATGAGGATCACAAAACGGCTCACACGAGGAAGAAACTTTGTTCACATGGTGTGAAGACTTCGGATTTTCGTAGGAACTCATTAGGAATTTAACTTGATCTTCAAGTTCGATCATCCTACGGTCGGGAGATTGTGAGTCAATGGGAGGCAAGGAGATTGCCTTAACGGTTTTGGGCAACTCACGGGGGTCATTCCAACTTTCGTTGTCATAGAGAGCAAGGTCCTCTATTATACCCCATGATTCTTCCGTGGTGAGATCACTAAGTTTTGCACCGGCCGCTTGGTCAATGGATCGCTTGGTGGGGAAGTTGACATGATCATAAAAGATTTGGACTTGGAGCCAAAGATCAATGCCGTGATGAGGGACTTTATGGAGTAAGTCCCTGAATCGAGTCTATGCTTCGTAGAGAGATTCACCTTGACGTTGTTGGAACATTAAGATGTCATTCCTAAGCTTAGTGGTTCTCCCCGGTGGGAAAAATTGAGCAAGGAAACGAGAGGTGAGATCATCCCAACTTGAGATGGAGCTGGCAGGAAGTCGCTCAAGCCAATTACTAGCTTGGTCTCGTAGAGAGAATCGGAAGAGATGCAGGTGCGTGGTCTCCCGAGTAGTAGCATCAAGGTCAATGGAATCGACAATTTTGAGGAAATCCCTCAGATGCTGATTAGGATCTTCGGAACGAAGTCCATGGAATGCACATCCGTTTTGCAACAACCGGATGGTGTCGGATCGCAGGGCCGTAGTTTGTGCTTGGTCGGGAAGCTCAATGGTGTTCCTATAGCCTAGGTGGCTTGGTCTCGAGTATTCACCAAGAGTACGGGCTCTTGGCGGGTCATTTGGTGGTAGGTTGATGAATGGTGGGTGGTTATCACCTCCCTTGATGAAAAGTGATGGGGTTACGAACAAAGGTCACGAAGAAGGGGGATAGACTACGAGGAAGCTAAAAATTGAGAAAAATTTACTTGATAGGAATCAAGCAAAGAAACCTAAACGAGGTGGACTACTAACTAGCTATTCTATTCCCCGGCAGCGGCGCCAAAAACTTGATAACGCTACACGCGTCGTTCGGGGTCAAAGGAACTTCCTTTTCTTCGAGCAAGTTTTATAACACCCTAGGCAGTGAACCTAATCGTTGTAGTGTAGTATTAGGGTAAGCCACAGGTATTGATATCGTTCTCTAGGGGAATAGGAATGCTAGTGAGAAGTTACTACGCTAAGGTTGGGGTTGAGGAAGATTATTTTTTATCTTTTTATGGTTTTTTTTTAGGAAATGGAAAGGTACGAATCTCGGGGTTTGGATTTGGGGATTGGTATTTCTACCGATTACTCTACTTATCTAATTATCTAATCTAGGTGTATGTAGTCTATGTCTAATTATTGTGTGCTCGTATGATAGTTTAAAGATGTGTTCACTTAGGTTTTATTACTCCTTAATTATCTCCTATTGATGGTTGAATTGTCACGTCCTTATTCTTAATCGCGTTGTGTGTCTAAAGTCGTAGGGTATGCGTTTATCCCTAACTCTTTGAACTTACCAAAGGGTCTCGTCTACAAAACCCACTAGGGATTATAAACTCTAACTCTAAGGCCTCTTTGGATGGTTTAGCCTACAACCGCTCTAAGTGCTATAGCCTAAGGTTCACAAAAATGTAGACTACGACCATCAAGAGTATATATAAGGGGCATGTCATAGTGACGATTATCCACAAAACCCTGTTTTTGTAAAACATAATCTAACATATGTGGTTCATGGTCAAAAAAGAACATATCCAGCCACCCTCCAAAACAGGTTGTCCTAAACAATTTCCTTCGAGTATGATTCAGCTTTTCTTTAATTATTGAAAAGTATTTCAATTTGCTCCTAACGATGACATTGGCTTCGTATTCCTTAGAAGAAAAAAAAACAAGTTAACAACAATTAATAAGTATCTTACGACAACTACAATCAATCAAAAAACGTATACTGACTTCCTAATACGGCAATCATGTTTAACAAATGAAGTATTTGTATCATACTCACACCAAATAAACAATGGCCCATTTTTAGACAACTTTTTAAACATTTGAATGAGGCTCAGATCTGTATAAATCAATAGTTTACAAAACATCAGGATATAACCGCCATGGCTGCAATAATATAAACTATAGAATTGCCACGCCAACATACGGAATATCGAATCACTTGCATGATTTACTAAGATACATGTCGTCACAGCCTCATACACACACACACCTTATGTATACATGCTCCTGTGTATTGTCTTACCAACTCCCAGGCTATCGCCAAAGGCCCGCACCAGGGGATTTGCTAGATTGTTGAACAAACATAATTATAGTTTCGCTAGATTCTTAAAAAAAGTTAAGGAACAATATGATATAGTTGCGGATTCAAACGAAAGTTGAACATACCAATGTGGCCGCGTTATTTTGTAGGTGTGTATGGAATTTCAACTTAGTGAACCCTTCTGAATCCCCCTACAATACCTTTTGTCGTTTCAACTCCCTTTGGGCAAAGACCTGCACCAGGCGGATTGCTAGATCGTTGAAAAAACAAAAGGAACTGTATGGGAATTAAGATTCGGAAACTATGATGAAATTCCCTACTCATGTACAAAGTAACGTGGCCACCTAGAAACGTTCTACTTCCCTTTTAATCCACAAGTATATCATATTGATCCTTAACTTTTTTTAACAACCTATCAAAAGTGTATAACAAGTATATCAGACTCATATAAACTTCCAAACTGTGTGCGCATTCTGATATGCATTAGCAAGGCTCAGATCTGTAAAACAGTTGGATAAACACCGGAACATCAGGATATAACCGCCATGGCTGCAAAATAATTTAAATAAATTTCCATGCCAACATACGGTAAATCACATCATTTGCGTATCAAATAAGATAATCTGTCATCACAGCCTCTTGCATATCACAAATACACACATGTGTCCCAAAATAAACCAACTACTTCAAACAATTACCTATGTAAAGGAGTTGGTTAACAAAGTTGCTTGTCAATATGTTATAAACAAGTGGATAAACGTTAGTACTTTGACCCTCCACTCGAAATCCCATTGCCATGTCAAAACCCATTGCTATGACAGTGACATAGGAATGGGTTTTCGAGGGGAAGCTCAAAGTACCAACGTGTTTTCTACAATTCGTGGATTCTAGAAAAGCATTTGAGTTGGATAATCATGGAGTGTGGCGTGTCATGAACAATACACACTATCGTGATCATTGAGATATTCAAAGACAATTTGAATGTAGGAAGTTGCGTATAGCCACATTGTTACTTTCAACTTGACTTTGAATCCACAAGTATATCATATTGTTCCTTCTTTGTTAAGTAACTCCTTTACATATATAAACTAATTTTTTTTTAAAATATATCAACACTCATATAAAGTAACAAAAAAATCAAAATATGATAAAATTAACTTCCCTAAATGCCCCATGGGCAACAGTCGCCTTTGACGATGGTCTAAAACTCCTCCATATACTTGTTTGTTCACCTGAAATCCAAGTTTGCTGATTGAATAGCATGTCAGATCTAGGTTGATTTATGAGTCACACAAATGATCCCAGGTCTGACATGCCATTCAATCAACAAAGATGAATTGCAAGTAAACAAACTATCTGCATTTGGTTAACCTGGCTGCATCTAAGATATAACTGCCATGGCTGCAAACAGTAATGAATAATCAAAGATGGATGAACGACAGCATATTAAGTTTATTTTGCTACTCAGAGGTGGTGCCGTACATCCATCTTTGATCATTCATATGTTAGTTTCGTAACTGAAGTGTACAATTACCTTTTCTTAACATAATACGGAGGCTTAGATCTGTATAAATCAATAGTTTACACAACATCAGGATACAACCGCCATGGCTGCAATACTATAGAATTGCCGCGCCATGAAACGGAATATCGCATCATTTGCATGATTTAATAAGATATACTTGTCATCACAGCCTCTTACAAATTAATAGCATATATGCGTAATGGAATTGTTTGAAAAAGTTACATGTCTAGTTTACTCACATACATGATACAAATCTTCGAGCCAATCATGGTTCATTGGGACGGGCGTCTGCTAGGGAGAAATGATTATATACTCTCACAGAAAATATATATTCATGTGTTGCCATAGGATTCCAACCACAATGAAACACGATTGACCCGAATATGTTAATCATCTATGTGAGTATACCAATCAGGAGTTTCTATTTATATGCATTAGCAAAGCTCAGATCTGTAAAAGGTTTGATAAACACAAAAACATCAGGATATAACCGTCATGGCTGCAAATTAATGTATTAAAATTGCCATGCCAACATAAGGTAAATCACATCATTTGAATATCAAATAAGATAATCATCATCACAGCCTCTTGCATGTACTAAATACAAAATACATTTCGGCTACTAACACACACATCACACACATAAAATAAACCTTCCTTCTCAAACACACATTGGCAACAATCAAACATTCTGCCCCATGGGTACACAGTAATGTATGCTACTATAACATCAAGATATAGTCAAATAGATTGCAACGATAACATCAAGGCTTAGATTTGTATTAAAATAGATAACAACAATGACATCAAGATATAACTGCCATGGCTGCATAAGAATGTAATAAAACTGCCATGCCAAGATACGGTCACAAATACACAAAACACACCTATTAAGGTTATAATAAGCGGTGTCTCTGAACTAGCAGTGGTTTCTTCTGAACTAGCAGTGGTTTCTTCTGAACTAGCAGTGGTTGTTGACTAAACGTTAATCAATCTAAACTTCCAAGAGTGCCTAAATCCTTATATTTTGGGGGATTAACGGTGGCTTACAGTTATCTAGGGTTGGCCAGAGCAGGTCTTCATGGTGGCTTATAGTTATCTTAAGAAAAGAAAAAGTTGCCCAATAAATGCTTAATAAATAAGCATGTATTCACTCACAGTGTTTTATTACATAACTAAATGCTTAATAAATAAGCAAAAGTTGCCCAATAAATTAGCTATGTAAGTACAAGGTGGGCCCATGTCAACTATATTGGAGAGGTTCCACCTGCACAATATTTATTGACACATTAAGGGTAATAAATTTTCAAACTTACCCACCTTATATGTGTGAATTTAAATTCAAGTGGTGTTGCTAAATAGGTTACAAAATTCTATCAAAAATATCTAAAAAAGACTTCAGCCAACAATTTCCAGAACTGTTTCCGGAACAAAAAGACTTCGGCCAACAATTTTCGGAACAAAAAGACTTTGGCCAACAAATTGATGAAGAACAACTTTTAATACAAATGAAGGAGGCTGCTATTAAGGAGGAAGAAGAATGGGAGATAGCAGAAAGAGAAGCTGCTCTTCAGGAGGAAGCCGAAAGGGAGCGACTTATGCTCCAAGATGAAGAAGTGCTGTTAGAGATGGAGGAACCTGCTCGTATGGATCAAGCTGAAAGCGAAGAACAGGAACGTCGGGACAGAGAATTCAATGCATTGTATGCAGAGTGGGATGAGAGCAGATTTGAAGGTTGCTCTGAGTATCTTTACGACGATGGTTACGACTCTAACAACTCTCAAACTTGGGATCACCCGGATTATATTTAGTTGTGTCGCAGTTTAATTTTCAGTGTATTTTGTTTCGTTAACCCAACCAGTTTGCACCATCATTACAGTGCTTTATTCACTTAGTACCACTTATCTTACAGTGGTTTAGTCACTTAGTCTACAACAACATCTATCATTTTGTTTCTCAAACTTAATAAGTAGCAACAAATCACTAAAACCAGATGAACAATTAATCACCCAATACGTTACCAGTTATCTTACACTGCTTTATTCACATCCATCATTTGTTTCACAAACTTAACAAAAACAATTAATCACCCAATACGTTAACCACTTAAAAAATTAACCCTAAAATATCGAAACCCAAAATCAATAAAAAACAATACGATACCGTAAACCTATATCAATACGATACCAACTTAAAAAGTGAACCCTAAATTAGCGAAACCCTAAATTACCGATACCCAATAAATAACCGAAACCCTAAATTAGCGAAACCCTAAACTAACAAAACCATAAATCAATAGATGAAATACGAAAAATTAAACGCCCAACTAGCGAAACCCTTAATCAAAAACAAAATTACTTACCCTAGCCCAATTCGTTTTTCTTATAGACATTAGATCGGAGAGTGTCGTGGCGATGTAATGGTCAGAGAAGTGTGTTATCTGTTGATGAGAAGTGTGTTGAGGAAGATTGTGTTGATAAGAAGTGTGGTGGTATGAAATAAGAAGTGTGTTGAGGAAGATTGTATTTGTATATATAAAGTGTACAAATGTATATATGTTATAAAATTATTTATACGCTTTTTAAATTTCTTTTATACATTATATGCATTCTATACTTTATACATCATAAGTTGCCCAAAAGTACAAACGTGTGGGACCCAGTTGTCCAAGATTTATTGTTGGATCGATGTACTCTAACCAAACTAACTTAACTAGCTTGTTTAAGGTTTAATAACCTCGGATAAATCCTAAGTTATTAACAATGAAACACTGAGTAATCTTTATTAAGTACGCGGAATTTACTCAATAAATCTAAGAAGAATAACTTTATTAACTCTAAATCTGCTTCTTATGCAGATACTTTAACAACACTAATAATATCGAACTCTCTAAACTCTAAACAACTTTGTAATCGTAAACTCTAAGATTGTGAACTCGTACCTCTAATGCCAATCTAGGGGTCCTTTTATAAGCTCAAGGATAACCTTAGTCGGTTTACAATTGTATCCTTGTACGACAAGTAATCTATTCTAGAATTACAATACTTTCCATAAACTAATAAACAATTCTTTAACTCTTGCAGTACTTTGACCTTTATGTGCAGTACTTTGACTTTATCTTTAGCAATACTTTGACTCTTTGACTTTCTCCAGTTCTTTACCATTCTGCAGTACTTTGTAAATCTTCAGTACTTTAACTGTTCAGCACTTTCATATCCCAACAATCCTCCCCTAACTTGAATTTTACTTGATTGACTTCAAGTTCCTTTGTAACTTTTCTTTGTAGATTAATCTTTACTCTGTCATCTTCAAGGAATGATTGTATGTCTTTAAATTATAGTTTCTGCACTTTATCAAAGTATCTTTAGTCTTTTTATAGCATTATCCAGCAAGCTCCATCTTTACAGCAACACAGCAACATATGACAATTTGTACATTAATTCAGTTTAAGTTACATTCTATTCTCATCACTTCTGTGAGAGGTGAATCATTGAAAATTAATGGATTTTAATCTCTTTACCAAAGCCATTAACTCTGGAGTAGCCAAATGTTTTGGTGTGTAAGACCATGGTACATTGATAACCATATGATTCTTAGCAAATCACCAGCTATCAATAGATTTGATTAGTCTTTACCAAAAGTTGTACCCTTCTGGACTAGTTAGTTCTTTTATCTAAAGGTGAACTAATTACCAATAATGGTTTTTCCACAGCCTTTACCACAAGCCATTTTCTTGTGGGCTAGCCAACTCTTCACATTACTGATATGGTGAGTTGATTACCATCCAACTTATTAGCAAGTTGTCAACTAAAAACGGATTTGATATATCTTTACCAGGGCCGTTTGCTCATGGATTAGTCAATCCTTTTGTAACCATGGTGGATTGATAACCTATTGATGTTATCATCACAAAAACCATTTATTCAACCTTTAATTTAAAATATTTATTAAATAACAAAAGGTTTCTTCTAAAATTCATTTAACTGGTTTATTTCAGCAAACAGTACTTTGATGAAAGTACTGTTTGATCAGCAGTACTTTGAATAAAAGTACTGATTTATCAAAAAGTATTTATTCAAATAAAATTCATACCAGTTATTGATCATCTTCAGCAATAGTAGTCCAGTTGATAAATAAGTTGATAACCATGCAAGCAGTTTCATTATCCTCTTCTACTTCCAATCCATGCTCTAGCATTCTTCTCATGAGCTCGACTGTGAGAGGGTATCTTCTTTCTGCAAACATGTGTATCATTGTTCCATTTTCCAGCTCTAAAACATGAACTCCAGACTCTTCAAAGAATCTCCAGCAAACAATTTCCCAGCTTTCTTGATTCTTCCAAATATCATCAGTGTTCTCTTCTTCAGTTTCCCATATAGTTATGAGATCACCATGTAAAACTAAACCAATCCCTTCTAATGGATTATTTTCAAAGTAAGTCTTCACCACATTATATAAGTAGAATAGATCAACTCTATCTATAATGTGTAGTAAGTCCCATAGCCTTTTGAAAACTTTGAAGCTTTCATCTTCTTTATAAAAAATCATGTAATCTCCATCCTTGGATTTCACAACTTCAAAAACACTAATCTTTGATCTATTCATCTTCATGTCATCATCTTCCTTTGTATAATCAAAATCTACCACTCTGAGATAATTCTTTAATTCATCACTAGTCTCAGATCTTAATTCAACTTTTTCTTTCTTTGAGAACTGAACATCTGTAACTTCAGTTTTCCTTTTTCTTTTCAAACTCTTCTTTCTTTCAGCCTCAGTCCAAGTAGCTTCTTCTCTAAAGTCTTTAATGCCTGCAACCTCTTACTTATAATCCTCCCTAGCAGCATCATATAATCTTTTGATCTCAAAATAATTAAACTTCTGCAATCCTTTATACCTTTGACTTTTCAGATAAGCCATCATAGCATTTCTGTCTTTAGCTTTGTTAAGTCTTGGCATAAATCTAACTGGAACAGGTGACTGTAATGGTTCAGTAGCTTCAGCATCTAATTCATCTTGTACCTTTTGAGCTGCTTCTCTATTCTGAGCTTCCTGATCTTTTCTATCTTTAGCATTTAACTCTTATTGAACTTTTCTAGCTACAGCTTCATTCCTAGCAACTTCAATTGCTCTAAGTTCTGCCAAAGTTAGTTTCTTTTTCTTGGTTTCAACCAGAACACCTTTCCCTTTATCCTTAGGATCAATTGCAGGTTGAGAAGTTCTTTGTTGTTCTTCTTCTTGTACATCTCTAATAGTAACACCACCTCTAGGTTGTGACAAATCTCCTAAAATTGTAGCAATGAACTCATCATCACTTGCAGAATGAATAGGTTTGAATGTAGCTTCCTCCTCTTCTTGTATATCAGTTGTAAAAGGACCAGCTTCTTCTTCAAAATTCAATACTCTTGGTATTATTACCTCTTGCCTAGAAGTATCTTGAAAAGCAACACTTTGATGTTCAGTACCTTGATCATCAGTACCTTGAACTTGAACTTGTTCTTCTTGTTCCTCAGTATCTGAAATAATCTTTTCTTCAGTACCTTCAGGTTCTTTCTTCTTCGTAACATCTTCTTTCAAATTTTCTTTTTCTAAATTCCTCCCCAAGTTGACAGAAGATGTTGTATGAACCTTCTTGCGTTTTAATTCCTTTCGAAGTTGTTTACGGCGTTTGTTTTTCTCTTTAACCCATAAGTTGTAACCTTGAATATATGGTTTAGTAAAATTCCTTAACCACATATACTTACGCTTCAACTTCCTAAGCGCTTTAGCTTGCTCGCCAAAAGATTTCTTTAACCTTTGCAATTCTCGAGTTAAAGCATAATTATTGAGAACTTGACCTTCAGACGCCATAGAAACTTCATCTCCTTGAGATTGTGAGGGAACTTCTTGTTGAGATTCGTGTAGAGATGGTGGAGGAGTAACAGTAACATGTGCTGGAGCATCAGTACTTTGCTGAGAAGTAGTTCCTTGTGATGCAGTACCTTGTGTGTCAGCACTTGGTGATGCAGATCTTTGAGAAGCAGTACTCTGAGAAGCAGCGCTTTGTGAAGCAGTACCGTGTACAGAATCAGTACCTTCACTCTCCTCATCCTCTCCAGCTTCATCACGTACAGCTTGAACAACTTCCAGCATTGTAGTAGTCAATGGAGTATCTCCACCTCTGAACAAATCACTTCGCCTAGCCATAAATGTAAATATTTTGGCTTGTTGCACAATGACAGGTAACAAATCAGCAGGTTTTGGAACATCAGCCAATTGCTTGTTTAAGAAAACCTGTACAACCTTGGGTACATCAACCATTTGGACCCAGATGATATATGTGAAAGAATCCCATCCAAAATAAGCCTTGAAAAATTAAACACTCTGTTGGTAGCTAATCCAACTACTGCAGATGTTATATTTGACCCAAACTGCTCCCAAGAAGTACTTTTAGAACTTATGCAATGGAGCAGAACATGAATCAAGAACTTTCATTGAGGACAAAATAATGCTTTCTTGAATGTTTGTTCTGTCAAAGATCCTTCATAACCAAGATCCCTAAAAGTATCCCAAATCAGTTGCTTGTCAAATCGAATAGCCCCTTCTTCATCACCAAATAATAAATCTTCTCGAATAGAGGCCTCTGTAATCTTGATAGTCCGTCCAGCAACTGTTGATCTAATATAATATTCATCCTCTTCCATATTATCTCTAGCATTCACCCAAAATTCTTGAATCCAAGGTGCAATTATATCCGGTTCAACTAAAAGAGCATAACTAATTGGCGACCCAGTAAGATAATCAATGATATCATAAAAAGCCACATTCGCCTTAGTCTTGTCCAAATTAGCCACCATATTGTGCTTTGAAACAGTTAATCGATTCGCCATTGTTGAATAAGTGAGCACAATGAAAAGATATTAGCGAATAATAAAAAGATGGTGATTGGGAGATAAGTATGGAAAAGATTCTAAGTAATAATATGAGAGGGAAAATCGGGAAGTAGTTATTTATAGGTGGAATTTGAAAATCACAGCCCATAATAACAAAGTTACCGTTACTATCAATTACCCAGCAATATTACCGTTGGAACAGTACTTTAATACGACAAACAGTACTTTCCACATAAGCAGTACTTTCCCAAGCAGTACTTTCCAAGCAGTACTTTCATGAAACTTAAAAGCAGTACTTTCCGAAATTCCTCTGTAACAACTAAGTATATAATAGCCTCCCCTTAAACAAAGCACAAGACTACATTAACACCTTATAGTCCTCCCCTCGAATGTAGCTCAGTAGTTAATCATTCCAATGCTCACGACCAAGTGATTGAATCGTGACACATCAAAACCTTTTGTGAGTAAATCAGCTACATTGTCATCCGTGTGAACTTTGACCACATTAATAAGTCTATGCTCATAGCAATCTCTGATAAAGTGATGCCTAATTTGAATGTGCTTGGTCTTTGAATGGTAAACTGGATTCTTCACAATACAAATAGTACTCTCATTATCAATATTGATAGGAGTATTCTTAAAATTGAACCCATAGTCCAAGAGCTGATTTTGCATCCACAACACTTGTCCACAACAACTTGTAGCAGCCACATATTCAGCTTCAGTAGATGATGTTGCTGCAATTGTCTGTTTCTTGCATTGCCAGGAGGCTAATCTTCTTCCTAGATATTGACATCCTCCAGTGGTTGATCTTCTATCATAGTTATCACCTGCATAGTCACTATCTGAAAAAGCTTCCAAGTAAAAAGGTGACTCCTTAGGATACCACAACCCCAACTTGGGTTGTTGCTTCAAATAACTAAAAATCCTCTTTACAGCATTCATATGAGAGACCTTTGGTGAGACTTGATACCTTGCACATAAACATACTGCAAACATGATATCAGGCCTTGATGCAGTGAGATACATGAGACAGCCAATCATAGATCTGTATAACTTGACTTCAACAGGTTGTCCATCTTCATCTTTGCCCAAAGAGTTGATTGATTTAATAGGTGTAGTTACTGGCTTCATAGTATCAAAACTAAACTTCGTAAGTATGTCTGATACATACATGTGTTGACTAATAAAAATACCTTCCTTTGACTGCTTAACCTGAAGTCCCAAAAAGAAAGTTAACTCACCTATGGAACTCATTTGAAATTCCTTCTGCATCAGCTGCTCAAACTCTTTAACCATGGACTGTTTGGTAGCCCCAAAGATGATATCATCAACATACACTTGAACTAACATGATATCATTCTTGTCTCTCTTGATAAACAAAGTCTTGTCGATAGCCCCCCTTCTGTAACCATGTTTTAATAAGAATGTGGAGAGCCTCTCATACCAAGCTCTAGGTGCCTGATGAAGGCCATAAAGAGCCTTAAACACCTTGTAGACTTTTTTAGGGTGCTTAGGATCTTCAAAACCTGGAGGTTGCTTAACATATACCTCTTCTGTAATAGTGCCATAAAGAAAGGCACTTTTGACATCCATCTGGTAGACCTGAAAACCCATATAAGAAGCAAAAGCAAGAAATATTCTAATTGCTTCAATCCTTGCCACAGGAGCAAATACCTCATCATAATCTACCCCTTCTTCCTGTCTAAAACCCTGAGCAACTAACCTTGCCTTGTTTTTGATAACATTGCCTCTTTCATCTCTTTTGACTCTAAAAACCCATCTGGTTCCAATAACTCTCTTCCCATCTGGAAGATCACATAAAACCCAAACTTCTTGAAGTTTAAATTGAAGAAGTTCTTCCTGCATAGCTTCAACCCAGCTTTCTTTAGTCAATGCTTGAGCAATATTCTTGGGTTCCTCTTGAGAGATGAAACATGTAAATAAGCAGGTTTGATGGTCCTTATGATTCAGCCTGTTTTGTTTATATACAAAGCTAAGTAAAGCATTGTGAGGTTTTGTGAAACCTTTAGCTTTGTGTCTTGTCATAACTCCAGAAGTAGAAGGACCAATGATTTGATCAGTTGGATGATTCTTATGAATCCGTAAGATTGGTGACTGTGGAACTCCATATGTATCATCCAAGTTAGTATAATCAGCACCTTCATTGGAGTCTGAGAAAATACCTTCATCTTCAAGCTCATCATCAGTTTCTTCTAATCCAGGCATGGTAGGATCATCCAAATCATCTAAAGTACTGTCAACAGGTGCAGCAGTACTTTGGTCGAAAGTACTGTCCAAAGTACTGTGAGAGTATTCTGCAGTCTTGGTCTTCTTTGCCTCTTCATAAGCTCTCCTTTGTTCATCAGTGTAAGAATGTGCTAATACATCTTGAAGAAGCATCTGATTAAGTTCCTCTTGAATAGCTTGATCCTCAGCAGATAATGAGGATTTGGGTTCATCAGTACTTTGTTTTGTTGCATCAGCAGTACTTTTCTGTGGAGCAACAGTACTCTTTTTAGGTTCTTCATCAGTGACAGCATTAGGTCTAATATGAACTCCATGAACAACATATTGTGAATCTTCTCCATGATACACAGGTTTGTTCTCTTCTCTTACAGGTACATAGTTTATGGATGGAGTCAAAACTTCAAGATCAAACATCCAATCAGGACCTTTACCCTTCTGATTCTCTTGATCTTCTAAAAACTCAACATGAAGACAATCTTGAACCTTCTTAGTAACTTTGTTGTAGACTCTAAAGCCTTTGCTGTTAGTACAATAGCCCAATAAATAACCTTCTTCTGACTTGCCATCAAACTTACCCAGATTATCAATGGTGTTTAAGATAGTGAGAGGACATCCAAAAGGCTTCAAGAATCGAATGTTGGGTTTGTTGCCCATCAGCAACTCATAAGATGTCTTTATTTGTGGTTTTGTGACTGATACTCTGTTAAGAACATAACAAGCAATACTTACTGCCTCAGCCCAGAATTGAATAGGTAGTTGAGAGTCTGCAAGCATAGTTCTGGCTGCTTCAATCAAAGTCCTATTCTTCCTCTCTGCAACACCATTTTGCTGTGGTGTTCTTGCAATACTAAACTCCCTTTTGATTCCTTTGTTAGCACAAAAGTCATCCATAAGCTTATTCTTGAATTCAGTCCCATTGTCACATCTAATACCTCTAACCTTGAGTCTCAATTGGTTTTCTAGTGCTATAATTAGAGTCTGTATAGCATCAAAAGTGTCATCTTTAAAGCCCAAGAAAAATACCCAACTGAATCTACTGCAATCATCTGTAATAACCAAGCAGTACTTCTTCTTGTTTAAACTTGCCACAGAGACAGGTCCAAACAGATCCATATGTAACAGCTCCAATGGTTCTCTTATAGTTCTCTCCTCAAGCTTCTTGCATAAAGCTTTATGTTGTTTACCCTTCTTGCATGCCAAGCATGAATGATCATTCTTGTAAGTCTTTGAAGGTAATCCTCTAACTAAATTGCCTTTGACCAGTTTGTTGATATTCTTGTAGTTAACATGGCCCAATCTTCTATGCCACTGATGTGCTTCTTCAGTTGATGCTTTTGCCACTAAACAGGTGGCCCTTCCATAAGAGTGAAGACTCTTCATGTCCAGACTATACACATCATTAGTCCTTGGTACTCTGAGTACTACCAAGTCATCAGCAACAGGTTTGAAGTCAGATGAAAGAATGAGACATTTTGTGTCAGTGAATAACACAGGATGCTTTTTATCACAGATTTGAGAGACTGACAACAAGTTGAACTTTAGCTCCTTTACATATCTAACATTCTCAAAATCGATTCTTCCAGCTTTGATTGTTCCTTTCCCAGTAATCCTTCCTCCATTGGGATCATTCCCAAATGCAACTCTTCCTCCACTAATAGATCTAAAGTCAGACAGAATTTCTTTATCTCCTGTCATACTTCCAGAGCAACCACTATCTACAATCAGATGATCTTTAAGCTCCTCTTCTGGGTTGCCCTGCACAAAGAATTAGAGAGTTAGTCTCTTTTAGGAACCCAAGCCATTACTGACTTGTGTTCCCCTTGTGGAGTTACAAACTCAAATTCTTTGAGTATGGAATTCCCACTATTTTTTAAAACATGATCCAGAATTATCTTTTGATTTTTCATATGTGGATTTTCAACACTTTCTGGATTTTTATCAAAACTCTCTGCAAAATCATTCACATTATCTTGTATCACAAAAACATCTGATTCACTTTTTGTTGAACGTTTGTTTTTCCCTCAGTAGTACTTTCCCTTTTAACCCATTCAGTATTAACACTTGGTTCCTGTGATCTAGATCCTCTATGTGAATTGTAGTACCTTCTAGGTTGATAATAGTGAGATCTCCTAGGATTCCTGTTCCAAGAAGTGTGAGCAGGACCTTGTGTAGGCTGAGCAGTACGTTGAGAAGGTACTGCTTGTGAAGGTACTGGTTGCCTAGAAAACTGTCTTCTCTGGTGAGGGTACCTATGGTCTGGTGAGAAATTTCTATGATTTACTCTATTAGAATGATTCCAGACTGGTTTGTGCTCTCTAGGTTTCTGGTTGGTAGACTTATTCCTTGGAAACTTGCTTAGATATTCTGGTTGGTAGACTCATACACCATAAGTCATATTCGCCCTTCTTGATAATTGGAATTCTTAGTGAGGTGATTGATGGTGGTGGAACAACTTCAGTCGACATCTTTAGTTTTGTTGTAATAGGGTTTCTTCTTAGTCAGAGTTTCCACACAAGCTCTGATACCACTTGTTGGATCGATGTACTCTAACCAAACTAACTTAACTAGCTTGTTTAAGGTTTAATAAGCTCGGATAAATCCTAAGTTATTAACAATGAAACACTGAGTAATCTTTATTAAGTACGCGGAATTTACTCAATAAATCTAAGAAGAATAAATTTATTAACTCTAAATCTGCTTCTTATGCAGATACTTTAACAACACTAATAATATCGAACTCTCTAAACTCTAAACAACTTTGTAATCGTAAACTCTAAGATTGTGAACTCGTACCTCTAATGCCAATCTAGGGGTCCTTTTATAAGCTCAAGGATAACCCTAGTCGGTTTACAATTGTATCCTTGTACGACAAGTAATCTATTCTAGAATTACAATACTTTCCATAAACTAATAAACAATTCTTTAACTCTTGCAGTACTTTGACCTTTATGTGCAGTACTTTGACTTTATCTTTAGCAGTACTTTGACTCTTTGACTTTCTCCAGTTCTTTACCATTCTGCAGTACTTTGTAAATCTTCAGTACTTTAACTGTTCAGCACTTTCATATCCCAACATTTATGTACTTTTTAATAATAAAATAAGACCATACTTTTTTACAAAAAGACAAAAAATGTCAATTGGCCAACATTGAAAGTCAAAGTTGCCCTACTAAAGATCTAGTACACTTGTACTAGGTAAGTACAAGGTGACCCCAAAAAATGGGACACATGTCATTTATTTAGGATAGTTGTCCAAATATTGAGAGTTTGGAGAGTTGCTCATGGGGCATTATGAGAAGTAAAAAAAAAGTGAGGCATTTGGGGTAAATTAGTTAGGCAACTGGGGCATTTAGAGAATTTTCCCTAATATTAAATAGGGACACCCGCTGCCATAATATAATATATATAGGTAATGTGCCTTATGGATATGTGAACAACTTCATCTTTGAAAAATATTCCAGTTTAACGTGGAGACTAAAGAATTTGAAATGATGAATCTAAAGTCTATACTGTAATATATGTAGTGTTCTACACACCTTTATGTCACACAGAAGTTATCAAACTACATGACCAACTACCCCATGCTTGTTGTTTAATGTATGATGAAGATAAAGAGCACTGCATTAACGTGTACAATATTTTTTGCTTTAGATATGCAAAGTTAAATAAAGGCTTCCGGCAATCTACTTCACTCGTAAAGATTTTGCAGAGAGGTAGTTGGATACTTGATCTACCATGACTAATTACACATGAATTGTGTGATACACAACTAACATAAAAGGTTAACTAGCTAAGTTTTAAAACACGAACGAGAAGTATAACCGGCTTTTAGAAAAGATGATAATGAAAACATGCTTTGTATGAAACGAGTTAAAAAGTTGAGGGGTACAACTTAAAGGTAAGTCTAAAGAGAAGGAGCGGGTGAGCATGTCTAGTCTTAAAGTACCCAAAAAAAAAAAAAAAAAAAAAAAAAAAAAAAAAAAAAAAACCTCAAACTCTTTGGAAACATGGTCTCTTTTTGCACCCTCTTACCATTTTGATTATGCTTGACTGTTGTGCTGCTCGACTTCACCTAAATTGTGACACGTGTAATTTGCAGATATAAATGAAGGATGTTTTGTCTTATTACCAATAGTGTAAAATGTCTAAAATACCCTCATCTTTATATCACCACTTACCTACCCCATTATTATATCACATTCATGGTTCTAAAAGGCTCGCAAGATCCCGCAAAAACATGAGCCTTGGTCATACCGTCACGCCATGCCGCTACGCTGCCTTATGTCACGTCTTTTTGTAAACTCGATATATATGAAATTTGATATAAATATATAAATATTTTCATATTTTATGTCGCCTTATGCCACGCCTTATAAACGCAAAATTTTCGCCTTGATCGCAAAGGCGTGAGGCTTCATCATGCCGCCACGCCACGCCTCGCGATATTTATAACCCATCTACCCCTACCCATCTGCCATACCTTATCCACCATTGATATTCACATATCATCGAGTCATCCACCACCACGAAAATGAAACACACATTTTGACACCTTTATATCACCACCCACCCACCCAATTATTATTACACCGACCACCACCCCATCCCCCACCAACACTGACGAAACAACCGCCACTGAAAACCCCAACCACCAACGAAATAACCACGATTGAAAGCTTTACAACCCCGAAGGCTTTTCACGGATCGGATGTGTTTTAGTTCGTTTTTTACAAATCCATGAGTTTTTCACACAACCACCAAAACATAAAGACAGTTTCTTCCAAAACCGAATATCATAATCACTAAATACTAAAACCTCTTTTGGTTTCTTTCTTATTAAAAGGCTTCAAGATCTTTAAACAAGGTCTCGGGTAAGGTATTTGATTTTGTTTTTGTTTCTTGTTCAAGATCTACTATGGGTTTTTATTCAATCACTTAAGATCTTTGAACGAATATGAGGTCTTGTGTTGTTATGTTTCTGTTTCGAGTCTGAGACATGTTTTTTGGGTAAAGGGGAGTAATCCTGCACCCTGGTAAATATATTAACCAAATAAACGTTTAAGTACAATGGATATGAGTGAAGTCCCATATCTCAGCCCGTTACATAGGCATAAAGCTTACATAACAAGACACTTCCAATTCTCTAAACAAGAAAATAAACCACTACTCAAATGCTACCATATGACATAACAAAATAAAATTACTTCCTAGGACCTTGAAACGTTGTGCCATACATGGCATTAAAGGTATCCAAATTCCCCGGAAGATCACGAACCTATTTCGCATAGTCGTCGAAGTCATATTCATCATACTCATCTTCAAACTCGAGTCCACCACCAAACATATTAACAGACTCATCAAATGTGTTAGCAACAACCTCATCTTCAGAATCAGACACCACAATCTCTCCCACTTTAGAAAAAGGGTTGGCTCTCTTAGTAGAAGAGGTAGCCGGAATAGGTTGACCATCATCATCCACAAGAGTAGCTTTCCCATCAATAATTAGCTTTTCAAGCTTACCAATTTTCTCAGCTATGGGAGTAGAACCAACATCCATTGATCCCATTGAATCACTCACAAGCTTATCAGCAGAAGAAGTCCCAATATCCGGAGACTTAGACGCCTCACCAAGGTCCTTCCCCCTAGAGCCATCAATACCTGCTTCCTTAGTATTACCAGAAGACTTTCCAGTCTTCACCGTTTCAGTAGAAGAATCAATAACAATACATGGGATGCCCGAGTCATCTTCCACCTCAAGAGTCCCAAAAGAGTTTGACGTAGTAATTGGTGTATCATTAGCAATACCACTAGCAGTTGCCGGTGTCTTCGTCTTTGCAACATATACCTGCTTCCTAGGTGCAAATCGAGGACCCTTACCCATATTAATACCACCAGTCATCTTCGTACCTTTAGGTTTGGCTTTCCGATTCTGCACCACCTTAAAACCCTCATCATGTTCATCCACATTAGCGGTGGGAGGAACATCATAATTCTCCTTAATACTCTTAGGACAACAAGCAGTATCATGCCCAAACACTTTACATTCCGTACAGTGTGGCGGCTTCCATTCATATTCCACCTTTATACTTGCCGTAGTAAAACCACAATCATCCTTGTTAGGGATCGCCATAGTCACCACATGTTTAAGCTCAAAATCAGATGATAATTCCACAAGAGCACGTGCAAAACTAATACGACCCCATGAATCAACACACATGGAACTTGTAAAAGCATCTAACATAATCGGTTTACCCACTTGAGTAGCAATTAAGCTCAACCCATCTTCAGAATATGCAAGTAAAGGAACATTATGCAATTTAATCCAAACGGGAACTCGAGTTACCTCACTTTTAGACAATAGGACATCAGGAGTCCATTTAGTGAGAATAAGAGGAGAATTGCGAATAATCCAAGGGCCCCGTTGAAGAACATTCTCAACACCCTCTTTAGAATCAAATTTAAAGAGGAAAACACCATCATCATTCTTCATTAGTTTCTGAAAACCAAACTTACCCCACGTGTTGGAGACGTAGTTCTTAACCAAATGAAAAGCAACATTCTTACCAACAAAAAAGCCAACAAGTGTATTGTCATACCGGTTGAATACACCCTCCATAGCAGCCTTCGGAAGCACCGTATCATGATTATCGATGCGCGTCTCATTCACCAAGGCACGAAAATTAACTTTCCGAGAGACACGTTCCGGGTTTAAAACACTAGCAAATGACCTCACTTCAATATTTTCACTACCATTCACGTTAGGACCAGAAGTAGAAGCATTCACGTTACCCGAATCAGATGTCAAAGGACCATCACGAGTACCAGCAGCCGAATCAATACCATACTCTCCTCTAAGACTTTTGAGCCTAGCCGTCAGTGATTCATACGGATTAGGTTCAGTAGCCACGTTCCCATCAGGGTCAGTGTCCGTATTCGTACCACCTTGATCGGCCAAGTTGGTGGCTGCAGATGCAGCATTAAGCGAAGACCCCTCCTTATCCAAAAATCCTCTTTCCATCTCTCTAAAACCCCACAACCAATCCAGAAACACGACACAAACAAAAAGAAAGCAAACCAGCGCATAAGCAATACGTACAGAATCAAAGAAAACCCTAACTGACGTTAGGGTTTTAACCACACCTGAACAGCTCCTATCCCATAATGATAGGAAGTACCAGGTCGATTAATAAACCAACTACAACCAACCAGAAAAAACGAAACTAGTAAACCCTAAGAATAGCGATTCTTCAAAAAGCCTAAATCAGGAGAAAACAACACCTAAAACCAATCAAGAACCAATTAACAAAGGATTAATAGATATCAAGATTAGTTAGAAGCAAAGAATCTCAAGGAATAGGCAGATTTGAAGAAAACGATTTAGGGATGTTAGGGTTTAGGATTTTCGCATTATATTTGGAGATGGGATTGTGGTTTTTAACTTTTTTTGATGTTTTTTTGTAGCTTGTGGATATTTGGAGATGGGAATTGGGATATAGATTGTTGGTTGTTGTTGTTTGACGTGGGTTAGAGCATCTCCAATGTGCACAATAAAGTTTTGCATTATATTAGTGAAAAATAAGAATGATTTTAGAATATGCTTGCAAAAAAATATCATTCCAATGTATGCACCAATTTTGACGCTAAATCTTGCAATAAACTATAGAGTAAATTGCAAAAATCGTCTTTGTGGTTTGGCCAAATTGCAAGTTTCGTCCTTTTAGTTCATTAAGTGCAAAGATGGTACGTATTTTCTACTGTTACGTGCGCTTTTTCTCCTTCATTTTAACCGGCGTTAAGTTAGTTCCATTAATAGTTACACGTTAGCCCTTTTGGCTAACGATCATTGCAGCGTTCGTCCTTTACTGTTGCAGCGCCCATCCTTTACTGACGACCATTTATAATTTAACATTTTCGTCTGTTTTTTATACGTTTTCGTCCGCAATATTACGTTTTCGTCCGTTTTTATACGTTTTCGTACGTATTTATACGTTTTCCTCTTTTTTTACGTTTTCATCTGTATTTATACGTTTTCGTCTGTTTGATTACATTTTCGTCCGTTTGTTTACGTTTTGGTTCGTTTATTTACGTTTTCATTCGTCTCTTTACGTTTTCGTCTGTCTTTTTACGTTTTCGTCCGCTTTTTTACGTTTTCTTATGATTTTTAACGTTTTTGTCATAAAAAAAATTCGAGATAAAAATTTCAAAAAAAAGTTTGAAAATTTTTTTGACATAAAAAGTTTTTGTCATAAATTTTTTTTCCAGTTCTTTTTTTGGAAATTCTTTTTCTATTTTTTTTTTTTTTTTTTTTGAAATGTTTTTTTAAAAAAATTTGAAAAAAGAATTGGGAAAAAAATTGAAAAATTTTATGTAGAAAAATTTTGGAAGTTTTTTAAAAAAAAATTGAAAAAGTAATTCTGTCAAAAAAAATTCAAAATTTTTTTTTCGAAATTTTTATGTCAAAAATTTTGTATGACTAAAACATAAAGAAACGGAAGAAAACATAAAAAAAAAAAGAGACGAAAACGTAAAATATAGTCGAAAACGTAAAAAGACGGACGAAAACGTAAAAAAGGGACGAAAACGTAAAAAAAATGGACGAAGACGTAAAAAACGGACGAAAACGTAAAGAAACAGACGGAATTGTGTAGAAACGGACGAAAACGTAAAGAAACGGGCAAAAACATAAAGAAACAGACGAAAACGTATAAATACGGACGAAAACATAAACAAACGGACGAAAACGTATAAATACGGACAAAAACGTATAAAAACGGACGAAACAAAGAAAAACAGACGTAAACGTATAAAAAACAGACGAAAACGTTAAATTATAAACGGCCGCTAGTAAAGGATGGGCGCTGATATGAACGTTGCAACGATCGTTAGTCAAAAGGGCTAACGTGTAACTATTAACGAAACTCCTTAACGCCGGATAAAATAAAGGACTAAAAGTGCACGTAATAGTAGAAAATACGTACCATCTTTGCATTTAATGAACCACAAGGACGAAATGTGCAATTTAAACAAACCACAAGGATGATTTTTGCAATTTACTCTAAACTATATTAAAAGAGTTTAATTTAATTTAAAAGATGTAACTGGAAAAGAAAATCTATATTATAAGACAAAAGCTAAAAAAAAGTATTTTAGTGCAATGAATAATATAACACTATATTTTCTGTTTTTTAACCGATATTATTCATTGCACTAAGATAGATAGTGCTTGTGTTTAGTGCTAAAATTGGAGTAAATTTGCTGTATTTTTTATACTATCTTAATGCGAAAAGTACATTTAGCGTGTCCGATGCCTTAGGGAGATGAAATAGTGGGTATGGTTCAAAAACAAGAAACATATCTCATTTTAGACTTTTTTTAACATAGGTACAACTCATGAAGCGTATAGTACAACCCATTGATGCATAAACTTTTTTAACATATAGTCTAGAAAATGTGTTGAGGATAATACCTTTAAAAAGTATCATATTTGTCCAAAAATACTCTTTTGTGTAGCGAACAAAAAAATACTCGTGTGAGTAGTTTGACCAATTTTCCCTTTCAAGTTATATAAATCATCCATTGGGTTTGCGAAATTGCAGCCACCGTCCCTAGGGTAAATTACATAGACGGTCCCTTAAAAAAAATCAATTTTTTTTCATTTTTTCTTTTTTTGTGAAATTCTTTTTTTAATATGCTTTCCATATTTAATATATCCAAAATAGCTCGAACCGGATAAAAGCTATGTGTAAAATTGAAGGAGGGTAATGCTAGTGGTAAGTGTGGAGGGTGTGGCAGTGGTTTTTCCTTCGTCACATCAGATTCACGTTATCAAGAAATACTTCGTTTATTTTTTTCTTTCAACTTTCCCTTAACCTTTGGAATACCTTATCTCTCTTCTATTAATTTTATTTTTATTTTTCATGCATCATTTAAAAGTACCCCACTACACAGACAACCACCTAAAGTAACCAATAAAAGTAATTCTCTCATTCAAAAAGAGTAGTCTCTCTCTATCTTGTTTCGGCACTAGAGTCCCGCAAAAGAAAGTTTTTTTACTTTTCTCGCTATAGGGGGATAGTTTTCCGGCCGGGAAAGAAGAAAAGTTGGCGGTCCCATGCCTTTTCTCGAATCCACACCCTTGACCCTAATAGTGACCGCAAACTTAATCATCAATTTAGTGTCACGTCATTCTCACTCTCCTTAACTAACATCACTACTAACAAAAAGTAATAACTCAACAAACATGACCACCCAAAAATATCACATTTAAACATAAATATACCCCAACCAATATTTGAGTTATGTTTTTTTTTCTTAATGATTTCTAAACTATGTTCAGGAAAATATATGGTACTTACTTTTCTCTTTAGAACGCTTAAGGTAAAATTAGAGGTAACTACAAAGTGGCAGTGTAATTGTAAGATTTTAAGTTCGATTCTCATGCGCATTGACTCTGGATCAGCTTTTAATCTAATATTTCGAGCATCCCAACTATTAATGTTGGCTAAACATTTTTATTCTTAGATTAAAAAGGTTATTATGAGGATGGCAAAGAGAAAGCTTTTGTAAACAAGCTTTGGATATTAATTTTAAAATGCGGTATATAAGAAAAAATCGAATGTGGTTCAAGAAAACTTCAAGTTAGAGTTAACCCTCAAACAGGGTTGAATTGTGTAATTCGGGTTTGGTTCAACCCGAAAACTGAATTCTAGTTTGCGTCGGTGCGGTTTGACCCCAAAAAAATTAATCAAACTAACCGAACCGAATACACCGAACAACCCGAAAACCGAATCGATGAACACCTCTACCGTCTTCAAGGTCTACTTCTATTTAGATAGATACAACTTGCCTTGTTAAACATCCTTTTCTTATAGAGGGGAGTGAGAAAGAAATTGATTTTCAGATCGCCTAATTCGATAACTCAAAAATAGGTGGAGTTCGTCCCTTATAGTTCAGAAGAATGAGTACGCTTTTGAAAGCTTTTTTTTTTTTTTTTTTTTTTTTTTTTTTTTTTTTTAAATCTTTCTTCTCTTATATATGATATTTTTGCTTATGAAGACTTTTTTTTATGTGCAAGCTTAGCGAAAACAAAACCGATTTCTAACTTACTAAGTAAAGCAATAGTGTAGGTCCAACCCTCTTTTTTCTATTAGGAAAAAATAAATAGAAAACGATTAGTAATTTAGTCTACATAACAATTAGAATATAGAAAGAGTTTTTTTTTATTATTATTATTAATCTCATGAACAAGAACTAAGAGTCCATTTAGAACAAGGGGCAGGCTTGGGGATCAATCGGTAGTGAGCGAATGAGATACCGAGGAATAGGCTATTATTTTTTTTCTTCAAATTACATGGGCCGAGGGATGTTGAAAGTGCATAAATTATTTGTATTGTACCTACTATCATTACCAAGGAGAAAATATAGAATGAGCAAGTGGTAATAATTCCGTATTATTCCGAGTCAATCCATACACTCCCATTTCTAATAAAATTTCGGCCCAATGAGCCCGGCAATGTCCTTACTTGTTCACGCATGAGACTATATACTTTAGATTCTTTATTTTTGCCCAAAGACTACTAATCATAACTTCTAGAAGATAAATGAAGTAATTTTTTGATTCTTATGAGTTATGACTATATATGATGTTTCTGTAATATTTATATCAGAGTACAAGTGAGGTTATCATGTCTTGCTTTTCATATCATAAGCAAGATATAAACCTTATATTGAAACTACGATAGGAAAGAAAATTCAGAAAAATGAGAAAAGTTACAAGGACAAAAATAATTCGAAGTTCATTGAGGATGATAAAGTTACACAAAAACAAGGATATTGTGTGATGTATTAAAATTATATGATCATCTAAGAGCATGGAGTATCATGGCGAGAGGGCTCGCCGAGTTTCCAACGAAGTAAACGACAAAGGAGAGTTGCAGGTATCCAAGTTTCCAACGAAGTAAATTGGGGGTGGGTGGGGCCCAAATAGCTTAGTTGTTTTGTGTTATGAGTGAGGGGTATTTTGAAGTGTGAGTGTTGAAATGATGTGGCACCTGGTGGGGCCCAAATGAAGAGCTAAAGCTCTTCATGATACTCCATGCTCTAACGTCCACACGGAAGTGGATATCTATTATTTCGTACTATTGAATTTAACGTGTTTAAATCAATAATTCGTAGCTGCAAATTCTATAACCATTGAATTTCAGCTACAATCGGATCATACCTAATACACCAATACAAGATAAAATCACAACTTACATCATTCCAACCAAAACTTTGAAAATCTACTTCAAGTCGGGAAATAATAACTAGAAGTCAGTTTTTGACAAAAAAAAATGATATATTTAGTTTAGATAAAATATGCAAGGGGCTGAAAACATCCAACTGCATTGATCTTCATTGAGCTTGAGAGCTGATTCAACAAGTAATCTCGCCCGGAACTTTACAATGTGTAAACTTGAAGCACATGTCGTATACCAGACACAAAATGAGTTTAAAGCTCGGACCGAGTTATTGTTGAGCATTTTAGCCTATTTTAGCATTTGCACTTCAGGATCTTGAATCTAGTTTGTTTAATGAGACTATTGGATATCAGGTCAACTAGTTGAATTTGGGAGCAAGAGATAAGGAAAATACTAACTATGATCCAATTCTAGTTCTAGTTCTTTGCTGGCTAATAATCAACTAACTTAACAGCATCTCCAACAATAACTCAAGTTATAGTTTAACATCAGCCACGTCAGCGCCACATCAGCTTTAACATTTCACCTTAACATCCTCAAAAAACACCCACAACAATAAAATCCCAAGTTAAACTTTAACGCAGGCCGGATAACGCCCGCTAGAGCATAAACAATGAGGTGCGAACATTTTTTTTTTAAAGGATAACGCCCGTTAGGGGCTTAACGCAAACCGGATAACGCGAGAATAACGCCGGAAGTCCAACAGTTAAAGCCGGATAACGCCCACTAACGCCGGATCCGGCGTTATCAATGGACATGCTCTAACCGCTACATGTAAACAGATTTGACTCGGGTTTCAAAGACATAAAACAAGATAAAAACAGAACACAACAAGTACTAAAAGCAACAAAACATGTAGATGTAACTATCAGATGGATTTGATTGAGAGAGTGAATAATGGTATCAATTGATAGCTTCAGTTCAAGCATGAGTGGTATGTGTCTCGTAAATTTGTCTTCTTGTTGTTAATATACTTTAGACTCATTATTTCTGGTAAAGGTTAAAGCAATGACACTTCCCTTATTCATTTTTGTCTGACACCACCTTTAACTACATACACCTGGAATTTTTACCATCTTTTACTCAACGAAATTATGTCATTCAATACGTATCAATTAGCATGTGATAAGAAAAAGATGAATGTTTAGAACAAGGTTCGTAATAAGTTACGAGCATAAACTTCTCATCATACGTATCAGTTAGCATGTGATAAGAAAAAGATGAAAGTATAAAGATTGAGTGTCAAATATAAAATTTACAGGATCCATTTTAAGAGCATGCAAAAAAAATATCTAAAACGACGTATCCATGCAAATGTTTTCTTATCTGGTACCAATGTACCATAGTGACGAAAACTAGAATTTAGTCTTTTTAAATAACCATTTAACTAAACTTTGATCGAGCTCCGAGTCATTGATATTATTTGTTCACTTACCAGATATTGATCAACACGTTAAACAAAGTCAATATATTTGTATGCAAATTAAAGGTGTACGTACATTATGGCCAGTGTGTAGACAGACTGAAGGATCTAATATGTATGTCTAGGTCTTTACTCTTTACTGTGGCAGTATAATGTACGTAAAACTATGTGTGTACGCATGAACAGAAGGTTATCAATGACATTTAAAAGGTACGTCTCTTTCAGACAGTAAAAGCATAATGAATACGAGTAAAATACAATGCATTCAACGTTACTTTCATTAATATTTTTGCAACGACAAATAGAATCAAGTCACCAAACACTGCCTTAATTTTCTCTCTTTTTTCACTTTTACAGTTTTACTGCCATTTCTTTTGCTTTTTTGAACACTTACTTCATGATTAAGGACCACTTCTAATTATGTGTGGCAAAGTAAACGAATCGAGTCTCACTTCAACCAGAGTGCTTTAACACGATGAAAGTTGTTACAAAACATTTCTTATGCAATTATATTGACATGTGTATAACGAAAAGATCATGCAAGATGCCAGTTGAGGTTATAGAAGACACGAAGATCGCGGCAAACGTAGAACTTAACAAATTGGATGAGCACCCATGACACATGCTAATAATTCACATAGTTGCTCAATGTCTTGATGGCCAAATTAGTGGGCATAATATTGTAGGTATGCTAAGATTCTCCTAAAACATCGATGCAAGGAGCTTTTACATACACCAAATGGAGCTTGCTTTTTTCATATCATCCTATGAAAATTATTACCAAAGCTCAAGATTTGTTCACTGACGGTTTCTCCCAAAATTATTCACCTAAAACGCAAAGTTAATTAAAAATATCAAAGCACTATAAAGATCACAAACCCCAAAATGAATAGGAGCACGAAACAACAAAAAGATCATAAGAACTCCCAAAACATATATGAAGCACGCACTTGCTCACTAAACTTCTTTCAAGATATAAGGCTAAACACTATAGTGACCAAACCTATCACCTTCACGTCAGCGGCACATCATGATTTAGCACACTACGTACCAAACCCACCACCAAACGACTGTTATCCAACAATATCCAACAATATACCCCACACATACTCACAAACCAATAAATAATTATAAAAACCCTCACTTTTCTTTATTTTTCCTTATGTGATGCAGACCATCAAACAAGTGCAAAAAATCGCCTTTAGTGCTCGATGGTCTCAGTGGAGTTCACGCGTGATGGGTGGCACTAGTAGTAGTAAGTGGTCTAATACCACCATAGTGCCTTGTCTAAGGGTTTGAGGTTCAGTTATTACAATTTAAAGATACACTAGTACTTCTATATATTCCTAAGTCAAAGAATATATAACTTGTGCACTGTTAGAAACATATCTTCATGATACGACTTCTTTAGAAATATGAAAAGATTTACATCGTCACTTTTAAGTAAACCAAATGAGGACATGACATACTTAGTTTTCACAACTTGTTAAAAGAAAGATTACCAGTAACTGATAAATTGTTATTTAAAGAAAGATACGATGGCATCATGGACGGGGCCTACATTGGTGTCGGGTGTGACACGAGCTACACCCGATTTTAAGTCATGAAATGCAAAAGTTATCAAAAACTGTTGGTTTTATGGTATGGGCAACCCCCAATATTTTCAGTTTGCTACTTTAGTTTTTTATGGTGTAACTTACTTAACCCAAATGGCAATTATGCAACACCCTTTCGAAAATCCTGAGTCCGTCCCTAGATGACAGCTGAGGGCAATGAGCACGGTTACTTTTAACCCATCACCTGCATCCGTGGTTTTCTTCTCGCCCGTCACCTGCCGTCACCGTCCAGTCCAACGGTATAATCTTTTGCCTATAACCGCAGGTATCAGTTGCCCAGCGATAAACCGATGGGTTAGTCAGTTGCAATAAAAGCACAAAATCATCATGAGAAAACTAACTATGAAATATGCCTAATAACAACCATATCAAATTCCCTAATACCATACACAATATACTTTAAGACACTTTGAAACTAGCAAATTAAACATCAATACACAAAAATACTGCCATAATAGTTCATTTTAAGAGATGTATAAAATCTTTAAATCTTAAGCAAAACACAGTATTATAGTCACTTTAGCCTTTTAACATCTTACTTCTTTAGAGTTCGATAGCTAATAAACATATATCAACAACCTCACAAATATTTTGGTAGTATAAGAAACAACAAATTGCAAAAAACGTCCTAGTGGTTTGGTCAGATTGCAGGTTCAGTCCTTATCATTTTGAAAGTGCACTCAACGTCATTAAGAGGAACTCATAAGTACATTCTTGATCCTCGCCAAAATTAAATGACTAAATTACTCTCGTGAGAACTAAAGTGAAAGGAAAGACGAAAAGGATATTTTAGTAATTTAACTTAAGACCAAATATGCATTCCTAAGTTTCGCACATTGATGATGAGTGCATTTTCGAATAGATAAAGATTGAACCTGCAGTTTAGCCAAACCACATGGACCATTTACGCAATTAACTATATAATCATTTTTAGTATAACACAAATCACTTTTGGGTACACACAAGTGATTTGACGGGTAAACATGTGGTATTTTTAAATGAGTGTCTCGGGTTTAACCCTGATAGGTATACATTACCCGTCACACATCCGCCATTCACCGATTGGTACAAATTTTCAACCACAACCCATCCGCAGGTGTAAAATACCAAGATTATTCATCCATTTACGTGTGTGTACTTGCGATTTATGGGTTTTTTAAGTACTCATTGCCATCCCTAAAGAGAGATTAGGTGATGATGTGAGATATAATTAGGATTATTTCATTTTAATGTTACTTGTTATGAACTAATACAACTCTTTATTGAAGCAACAGCTCCCGTGATTTCCTGACTAGAGATTGAAATGTGTAATTTATAACAAAATACAATACAAATTCTATTTTTTGTAAAGTAAAATGGAGTACATTGTAAAAGCATTAAAATATTTACTCCAATTTACAATAAAGGGTGAAACTCACAAC
This sequence comes from Chrysanthemum seticuspe, assembly GCA_019973895.1. Classification (NCBI taxonomy): domain Eukaryota; kingdom Viridiplantae; phylum Streptophyta; class Magnoliopsida; order Asterales; family Asteraceae; genus Chrysanthemum; species Chrysanthemum seticuspe. The sequence continues at coordinate 275,393,613 of BPTQ01000002.1, forward strand.
AAGCAAAAGATTTTGTCATCATTTCATTTTAATCTTCCTGTCATACTTCTGATGATGTAATCATCACCATTTACTAATTTACATCAAAACCCCTTCTACTACAATCTTTTTCCACTTTACTACCTCCAACTTCTTCCTTTCTAACTTATCACACATCATACATATAGTAAATCTTATGACACTATCTATCAGTACACTAGATGACTAGACTAAAACCAGAGTACTAACAAAATAAAATCTTAATTCATGAATTAATAATAATGATATATTTTCCCGCCATTTCCTTCAAATGCTACTTCTTTTCTCTTCATCAACAGAGATCCGAGAGCCATGAGATGGAGCACTTCCAGATCTCGATAAAACATTACAACCTGAAAACAAAAGTTGCAACTATTTTATATTCTGACATTAAATTTGGACGGTACATTAAATAATATCTGAGACAAAGTTTTTTATACCAACTATGCTTTAAACTGTACTTTATTTCTTTTGGAAGTGTACAAGACTAAACGTGACATTACTATACAAACAGTGTAAAATTTTTACTTTACTACAATCAAAAGTTAAAAAAACATATTAAAAAATGTTACTGGTACTACCTCTCTCCCATATTAAATGTCTTGTTTTGACTTTTAAAGTATTTCTTTTTTCAAGTTTGACCTTAAATATTTTGGTTTGTGTTGTACAATATTTGATGAAAATTATACCAATAAAAAATTATACCAATAAAAAATATGTTTAAAATACAATCTATTCATATATTTTGCATCTAGTATTATATAACACAAACAAAAATATTTAAGGTTAAAGTTGAAAAAAAAAATGACTTTGAAAAGTTAAAGTGGACGAAAAAAAAATGACTTTGAAAAGTTAAAGTGGACATTTAATATGAGACGGAGGGAGTAATAAATAAGTAATAAATTACCTTGAGAAGGTGAATTGTAGGATTTCTTGCAATGCAAAATAGCACTTTGGATACCATCATGTTGTTGCAAAGCTGAGTCATCTCGTCTTAACGCCGTTAAAGGAACAGCTTTAACGGCGTTAGACGAAGATGACGACCTACTTTTACCCAAATGTTTTCTCACTTCCTTAAAAACAGCAATTTTCCCCGACAGTTTCTCCTCTTTCCTGGGAGAAAACATAAACTGCGACTGTTCCGAACATCTAACCTTGTCATTACCTCGTTTCGAACCTTTTGGTTTCATAAGATTCAAATACTTGTGCACAACATCTTTAGAAAACCTTTTTGACGTCATATGTTCGTCATGATGATGATGATCATCACTTTTCAACTTGTGTCTCAAACTATTATCTCGACTAAGTAACGAGCTAATAGTAACTTCTTCAATTTCGCATTTCATTTCCTTAACTTTCACCTTGTTTTGTAACCCTAGCAAGCTTCGAAAAGGAGACTTTGGAGCCTTGGTAGTATCTAGTGGCAATATTTTCCTCTTGTTCGACTTTAAATCAGTGCCATCCATACTGACTATTGTGGAGTCGATATTATTTGGATGAGTGAAAACTAAGTCGAAGAATGAGCCTTCATCATCAGTAATATCGAAGTCGCTAGGGTTTATGGGGTCACCAATGCCAGCATTACGCCAGAATTTTAGGAGGCTGAAGACATCCATTGTAGGGAAAGCCAGGGTAGTAATGTTTTTTTTTTTTTTTTTTTTGGGTTGTAAAATTGTGGTTGAGCATGCAGAAATGAAGTGTGGGTTATAATAATAAATAGTGGTGGTAAATGAGTAAAGTAATTAATGCATGTGTTGGTTTGATATAGGGCTGAAAAAGGTGTGTAGAGAGGGGGTGGAATAAGCTTTTGGCAGTCAATAGTGAGAGTAAAGACGAGACGTGTATTGTTTGATTCCTTGATGGTGTATAACAATGGCGTCACATTGCGTTTTCCAATGGTCATTATTAACTTCTTTTTCCCCATTTTAATTTAATTTAATGCATAGTAACATTTTACTTTTGAATGTTTATAAGAGAGCTAGGTGTCATAACAAGGCATAAGTTTGTCGTCGCGCCACCTCAGCGGCACATCAGCATCTTATTTTCCCACAACTAATCAAAACAAACCCCCCTCACTCATAACAAACCTCAACCTCTTCATTTGAGGCCCACCACTACCTCAACCCTCCTCACTCACTCATAAAACGGATATAAATTGAAATATTAAAACGTTTTGATTTCACTTTTGTCACAACTCTTCCTCGTCGTCCCCACGATCTCAAGTCCAACGACGGGGCACGGCGAGCCACCCCGGTGTGGCGGCGGGGCACGGCGACGCTCCACATCAGCGACGGCGAGGGACGATATTCCCCACACCGTCCGCTCTAAGCAAGTTCTCAACGTATATGAAAGACAAAACCACCCCAAGAGAGGTGATCAAACATCAAAAGGGTTTTTTTGTTGAGAAATCATTCTCATTTCATTTTTTCTTTTTATTTACATTCCATTATTGGTTTTACTAGCATGTTATTCTAAGTTTGTCATGTATTAAAGAAACTAAAATGCCAACAAAAATACTACGTATAAGAAACTTAAGTAAATTTGTGGACTTGCTTTGTGTTACTATCCAAAATCACTGGTCTTGTACGCTGGTCATTTGTCTTTACTTTTGGGCAATGTTATAAATAGCGTTAGTCGTGACGTGATAATATGGCAAAGGCTCGCGTCTTAGAAGCCACGGTGAAGCCACGACATTAACTAGAGTGTAAGTTTAAAGTGTCACAAAATATTTATAGATTTATATATTTATATGATATTTCATATATGTCGAGTTTACAAAAAGTGTTATACATAAGAAATAAAGTCAAAAAACTATTCTTGCATATGATTCTTCATTTCTTTCAAATCATACACAAATACAATGCTCAAATCATGATTATCCAACTCATATACGTGGTTTACATACCATTGTAATCAAATTCCTTAAAAACGCTTTAAAAAAGGCGCCACGCGTTGCGCCTAGCCTTATTGCGACTTTCCCGCCTCATCTCAAGCCATGCATAGAGTCAACGCCTTTTAGAACTCTACTTTTAGGTATTTTATCAGAGAAATATCTTTATCATTGAGTATATTATCAGCCAATATGTGACTGTTTACATATTATCTTTCTCACGTTTTGTTTTGGTATAGTTTTAGTGTTGTTGTGTTATATGACAAATCATTTAGTATCATATGTCCACATTTTTACGGTATTCATTTAAAGTATATCGATCTTATTGTAAATTTCAAATGTAATGCTATTTGATCTAGCATCTTGTATTTATCATACAGGGATACGATTATATGATACTAGTACATTACAACGCTACACATTGTATGATTGGTTACAATGGCAATGTCATGTGATGCCTCACCATGCCCAGTCACGCGCCACCTTCACAGCGGGAGGTAGCTCTCACGCACGACACATACAAACCAAAAGAGAAATGTTGAGGAGCCTCAATATTCGTGTAAAGAGGCAAAATATGTATTTTTATTTTATTATTTATTTGATTAATGATTGTGTGTGGGGAATACGTTTGGATAAAGTGATTATTTTTAATGGTGGTGAGTAAGGATGTCAAAAATGTTGATCCGACCCGACCCAAATCTCACCCAAATAAGCCTATTCGGGTCAGGTTACTATGGTGAATAATCTTATTCGGTACTCGGGTCAACCTGAATAACCCGAATGCTAAATAAAGTCGGGTGTCGTGCTAAATATGTTTTACTAACTCGGGTTTGGGTGAACCCGATTGACTCAAATAAGGGTTTTTTTTTTGTCCTTTTTTATAACTTATCAATGGAAATTTATAGAACTATGCAAAAATTTTTTTATCAATTTACTCATATTAGGGTCGACCTGAATCCAAATGGATCCGACCTGAGTGAACTATACTTGATTTGATCTGAACCCGACTAACTTGTGATCTAAATAGAGTCGGGTTCGAGTATGATATTTTTAGCCTCATCCCAACTTGATCGGAAGCCGACCAACCTGACGTGACTAACACACATAGTGGTGAGAGAATTGGCGACCATTATAGTCAAAGGTGAAAAAAATGATAATATGACGTTGACGTGACGATAACAGTTATTGTCACAAATTTGTCTAGCATAAGAGTTTATCATATTTATATAAGAACATTATACTATATTAGCACCCTATGTATTAGTAACTTTTCATGTGAAAAGTAATTGAAATGAAGGCTAATAACGCTTTTGATTATTTAATTTGGAAATGGGGCAACATTTAGACAAAAGAAAAGTTAACGGGTGCAAGCAAATTTCCAAAAAAGATGAGAAAAGGAAAAGTTATGGGTGTTTGGTAAAACAAAAAGACCCAAAAAGAAGACTATGTGAGACAAAGGTAAAAGAGAGGTGCTCAAAGGATAGGGTCAGAAATAAAGTGTATGTCAAAGTGAAGGGGGTTTTGATGTTACTTTTACTTTTCTTTGCTTTCTTTTTTCTCTCTTTTACCACTACTAAATTTATTTTTCTTTTGGTCCAACCTAAAAGACTATAGAGTATTCTACACGCTTAATTGACTCAAGTTAACAAAGTAATTTCTCTTCTTAAAAATGTCAAAATTTTGGCCCATTCAAAAGTAAAATAAATATATTTGTTCTAGCTATCAAGGTATATCACAAAGGTGTATAACTTGATTTCTGTAACTATATGCAGGGACGGACCCAGGAAAATGGATGTTGCACAAATTTTTTCGAAAGGGTTCTTGCATAACTTGTTTCTATCATAAGTACTAAAATTTGCACCATGAAGTATTTTGGTTAAACTCAAGTTTCACTATAAAGAAATAAAGTAGCACAAAATATTATTTGGGGTTGCTCGTATTGAAAAACTACACTTTTTGAAATAAATTACATTTCGTGACTCAAAATTAGATGTGGCCCGTGCCACACCTGGCTCTCAAGTGGGTCCGTCCATGACTATATGCTTTTTATACAAAAACTAATGTTATATTGGAGAGAATAACATGTTAGATATAAACGACTTTGCTAATAAAACTCAAGAGTTGATTACTTTGATAATTTTCAGACTAGGAGTCATGTTTAGTTATACATTTTGAGTTTTTGATAATTGAATTTGATGACATAGATCAAGTTCATAACTATGCATGTTGAGTCCAAACATATGTACCTCGTCACTAATAAACATAAATACGCAAAGACATAAAGCTACGCACAACAGTGATCAAAAGCGACCTTCATTTTACTTGTCACATCAGCTTTCTCTATCTAACAATTTAGAGACGATTTTTTACCACACTAAGTCGACCTACACTAAAAAGAAAACATACCCCACAAAGATACTTTTTAGTTAATTAACATACACATTTTGTTTGTTTGTGTGCACAAGAATTCGGTTAAGTATACGATCGATTAACCCATTTTCGTGACCGACGATCTACAAGGACCAAGAAGCCACATCAAAGGCAACCTTCATTGATGTGGTTACCCTAACCATGCACATAACTTTCCAACATGACTAGTTGCACATGAACTGTGTCTTCCAACTAATATAAAGGACAAAGGTTAAGTGGTTAAAGTTTTGATACCCAAATGCATTGACAAGATCTTTTTATTGTACAACATTTGTTGGTAACAAGCTCTTTTGGAAAAGATGAAAATGAAAACATGGTTTGTTTGAAAAGAATTAAAAAGTTGAGGGGTGGAATTTAAAGGTAAGTCTAAAGAGAAGGAGCGGGTGGGGGGCACACCTAGTGGTTATGAACCCCAAAGCTTTTTTATTTGGGAATTGATACTTACACCACTTTTTTTGATTCATTCACCACTTTTTATGCATTACAGGTTTGTACAGTACAACCCTGTAATGCATAAAAGTGGTGAATGAATCAAAAAAAGTGGTGTGAGTATCACCTCCCTTTTTATTTCTTTGCAGTATTTATAGTAAAAGGTTTGACTTCTTTAGTTTTTTAGAAAGAAGATTTGGACTGTTTGGAATATGGAATAATATTGTATCTTTATCTTTGTATTAGTCATTAGTCTTTGATTGATTGGACCTTGTTCAATGGTCTTGTTAGTTGTTAGCTATGCTTTCCATATTTGATGAATCCAGAATAGCCCAAACCGGAAAAAAGCTATGTGTAAAATCGAGGGTCCTTAAAATGTTTAGTTTCACAATTTTGGTTTGTAATAATAAAAACAACTCATCACACAAAAACTTAAGGCTGGCCGCAGTTGATATAAAAACATCGGTCGGTCAACAACAAATTCACTCGATGACCGGTCGTCACCACTGTGGGGTATAGGTCGAGGATCGGTCGAGGCAACCTAAAAATAAAATTGGTTGTTTTTTTCACCGATATTTACACAGCTTTTTTTTTTCCTTATTTTTATTTATTATTATTTTTTTTAACTTGGTCGTCGACTATGGCAACTTGGTTGTGTTTAGTCGCCGGAGAGAGAAAGCTGATGTGGCACCTGGTGACCTGGGTCACAAGTGTGCCTAGCCTAAACACAACCAACTTCAACAACTCGGCCGTTCTATCAACCGAGTTCTCCCAAAAATCGTTCGCGTACGTGTTAATGGGTTTCGTTTAACACCAACGCGTCGATGGTGGTGGTCGAAGCCCCTGTCTTATACGGTTTGTTCTTGAGTTTTGTTTGTATAAGAAGAGAAGAGAAGTTATCTTCACTTTTTTTCAATCATGTTCCTCCCAAAAGTGGGAGGAAGATTTTGAAGTAAAAAATAACCGGATGTACGTTCCTCTTCTTCCATGTTCTTTTCTTTTCTTCTTTAAAAAATATCTTGATAATATTAGATGATAAATATGGCCCAAGCATGATGTGGGGTTATGGTTCATATGGTTTGTAATTTATAAATATCGATCAATAATAAAGTTAAATAAAGTTATGTAACTTTATTATTGATCGATATTTATAGATTACAACCCTAATGGACCATAACCCACACTGGGTTTGGGCAGTATTTATCATCTAATAGAGAACACGTTCCTTTTTCAGTTTCTTTTCCATTCCCTTGTTTATGAATCTCGAGAACACACGATAGTTTTGGTTTAAACTTTGCGTCTAAAATTGAGTCTTCACTAATATATAAATTATGTCTTAAACTATGTTCAAGTGGGAAAATATCTGGTACTTACATTTTCTTTAGAACGGGTAAGGTAAAATTTGAGGTTACATCAAAGTTGCAGCATAATGGCGAGAGCTTAAGATCTTCACTAGAAGTTTTAGGTTCGATTTTCGTAGGCGTTAACTCTCAGTCAACCTTTAATCTAATATTTCGAGCATGCAAACTACGAATATTGGTGAAGCAATTTTATTTTTATTTAAAAAAGGTTATTGTGAGTTTAACTTTTACGATGCGGTACATAAGTAAAAGTTGAATATGGTTCAAGAAAACTTCAAGTTAGAGCTAACCCTCAAAAGCTCAAACCAACTTTCGTGTGAAAATATTTTTAAAAGTTTTTACAAAATTTAGTCTCAAAATTTCTGTTTCATGTAATCAAGGCTGTAAAAATCACTAGGCGCCAGTGAGACGGTTAGGTAGGGCCTAGCGATTAATCGGGGATTAATAGGATTGAAATTTTTATGCACAAAAATGTAATTTTAAATATTATATTACTTTATATGCATGGGATACGCGTATTGCATCAAATTTCAAATATTTCAAGTGTTTAAATATAGACATAATACATAATTCTTCAAAGTTTAAAGTCAAACATAAATATTACTCGGTTTGTTGACCCTTTTTAAGCGACCTTTGACCGATTTTGTCCAATTAATCGGTTTGTTGACCGATTTTTAAGTGATTTTGTCCCATTTTAAGCGATTTTGTTGACCAATTTTTAAGCGCTTTTGTCCGATTAGACCGATTTTGTCAGATTAATTGGTTTGCTGACCGATTTTTAAGCGATCTTTGACCAACCCGATTAAATAGGCCAATTATGATAAATCAAGACGCTTAATGAGCGATCAGCGATTATGCTAGAATTAATCAGCCGTCTGGGCCGATTTTTACAACAGAGTCTGTGATATATATGTTTTGTTGCAACGTCTCAATAAAAGAAAATTGGAAAGAGAAAAATATGGAAGGTGATTTGCACAGCTCATCAATTGATTTGAACATTTAAATCTCTGTGTCATGACATTTATATTTTTAATATTTATGTATTGGTTTGCACACTCCACTAACTGATGTAGGGTATAACTGTCAAGACACAAACATTTTGAGTGTATAAATCAATTGGGAAAGTGTGCAAATCAACTCCCAAAAAATATTGATAAGAAGAAAACAAGCAACATCCGATGCTACATCCCATCATGACACACTTGAATGTTTTTTTGAAGGCCATCATTATTATAAACCTCTATTGCCATCATGACACACTTAAATAGTGGATTCCTGCAACAACTGTGTGTGACATTTTTATTTGGGATATTGCAACCCCCCTACCCCCTAGCTGCCACCTTTGTCCCCCCTTTGTCCTCCCGCTTTTTCCAGTACAACACAGTTTTTTGTCAGTTTCTGTTCCGTATTTCTGACAGTTTTAAGCGTTTGGCTTATTACACTTTATATTTACAGTGATAATAAAAGTGCGACCAAAACATGCATAATTTACTAAAAACTAGCTACTCCATGAAAATACAAAGACATCATCTTTGTATTTGTTTTCTACAAAATCATCAAGAAAAACTTAAAATATAGTTTAAGAATCTTAAAAAGAAGCTGAGAGCCTGAGATAGTGTGTTAGAGGTGCAGAAAACTGTAGATCTACACTCACTATAGAGATAGACTACATGGTCATACTTGTAATTGATTAAAGTAACTTGGTCTTTTTTTTAGGGAGAATTGCATATATACCCACTAAAACTTAAAAACTTGCATATTTCCTCAAGATACAAGTTTTCAATGCATGATGTACTATGCAAGTTAAACATGTTTTGGGTATATATGCAAATATGCAAGTTTTAGTGGGTATATATGCAATTGCCCTTTTTTTTATATTCATTTAAATAATAATAATAATATTTTTTTTTCCTGCTTAAAACAACATATCAAGAAAATAATCATACCATAATCGTCTTTATTTTTGCAAGATGTAGATCCGAAAATCACATTGAGATCGTAAAAAATCTATCAAAAGTTAACAAGGATTGCTCAGTTAATATGTTGTACATTTTTATTCTAAGAGCACTCCCATCCATAACACCAATAACACCGTCCACGTCAGCGCCACATCAGCTTTAACATTTAACATTAACATTCCCAAAAAACACTCTCATCCATAACATCCCAATAACACCATAACACCAATAATATTTCATATTTTCAATTTCAACCCCTAAACTAAAACAAACATTTCATTTATTAAACTAAAACAAACATTTCATTAAAACTAAAAACATATTACAATACGAGATTAAAAAAAAAAATACAACGAAAAAAAAAAAAGAAAAAGAACACACTGCAGTTAAAAAAAAACATAGCAAATACTTATTCATCGTCGTCGCTCTCTTGTTGTTGTCCATGTCGTTCAAGATTATTCTGCCAAACATGCTCTATAAGGTCCTGTTGGAGTTGGGTATGCGTTTGTTGGTCGTGTATTTCTTTTGCCTTACGACTGTGAGTATCACATCTTTCGACCCATCTTCGTTGCCTCAAATTTCTTGACGGATCCACCCACAGTTCGTTATAGTCACGTAATTCAAATTTTTGATCTTTTACAATCATGTTATGCATAATAATGCAACAATACATGATTCTACGTATCGTAGCAATTTCAAATTGACGTGCCGGTTGTTGTAGTATACCCCAACGACCTTGAAGAACACCAAAAGCACGTTCAGTATCCTTTCGGGCACTTTCTTGTCTCCTTTTAAAGTACGTATGTTTTTCATCAGTTGTTGCCGTGAAGGATTTGACGAAAGTTGCCCACTGTGGATAAATTCCATCAACCAAGTAATACCCCTGTTCATACCTAGTTCCGTTGACCATATAAGGTGCTCTTGGGGCATTATCAGCAAGAAGATCATCGAATAACGGAGAGTTATCTAAAACATTAATATCGTTATTTGCCCCCGCCATCCCAAAAAATGCATGCCAGATCCATAAATCTTGAGAAGCAACAGCTTCAAGCATAATTGTTGAATATTTTTTATCACCCCTAGCAAAATGCCCTTGCCAAGCCACTGGACAATTTTTCCATTCCCAGTGCATGCAGTCAATGCTACCAAGCATTCCCGGAAAACCATGTTTTTCTTCATGTAGTTGATAAATTTTTTGAATGTCGGCCCATGTTGGTTTTCTTAAATACTCCGGCATAAACAAATCAATAATACATTTGTTAAAATTATCAAGACGTAATTGTGACGTACTCGCACCCATTTGCAAGTATTCATCAAATGCATCGGGTGAGGTGCCGTACGCCAATTGGCGTATGGCAGACGTACACTTCATTAGAACACTTATACTCATTCGACCACAAGCATCGGGTGTCTGCTTAAAGTAATTAAAATGATCTGGAATATTATCGGAAGTATAAGATTCAATACCTTCAACTATTTGCAGGAATAGTTTCCGGCTCATACGAAATCTTCTACGAAAATTCCGGTTTGAATACTTACAACCTTGTACGAAATAATCGTTGAGCAGACGTTCCTCTGCAAGCTCACGTTCACGATATATATGGGTACGAGGACGAGTAGGATGTTGAGATTCATTGCCTTCCCCTTGTTCCAACTGAAGGTGATACTCGTACGCGGACGCCATAAATTGGAAGTCTTCTAGGTCTTCTGTGTCTGACCGAGACAGAGGAAAATCACCAGCTTGATTTGGATCCATTGTTACAACGAATTTGATTTTTTGAATAATGAAAGTGTGAGAGGAAGTATATAAAGTGTGAGAGGAAGTGTGAAAAAAATAGAGTTTTAGTTGGGTATTTATAGTGGTAAAATAATGTTTTTGATTTTTTTTTTTTTTAAAAAAAACTAACCGTTAGGGGGTTTTTTGTAAATTTTTTCAAAATCTTAACGTTACAAGGACTAGTTTTGTAACATTTTCAAAATTTTTTTTCCCGACCCATAACGGCCGTTAAGGGGGCAACACCTCCCCTTTAACGCCGTTATCCCATTTCGTTTCCATCGGGCAACGCCTAATAACGGCGTTAACGCCGTGCCTCACGGCGTTATTTTGATGAACGATGGGAGTGCTTTAACACTAAATATAAATGGGTTAATAGACAATAAAGTCACTAAAGTTTGCGTGAAATTTGTCCTAAGTCACTATAGTTTAAAAGTTGTCATTCAGGTTACTATACTACACGGGTTTGTCAATCGTGTCATTGAACATTTTAAAACCAGTTCCTTAGCTCACTCCCATGGTGGGCAACCGGTTGAGATACCCATTTGGTGTCCACGTGGACCTGGCCAAATAACACATCAGATTAAACTTGCCACATAAGAAAACCACTTACATTATCTCTTATAAAAAACTAACCCTAACTAAAACATACCCAAATATCCATTTCAAAATTAGGGTTCTAAACCCAAAAATCATTAAATCCGTTCCATCTTCATCTTGCAACAAATCAATGGCGCACCTTTGTGGATGTGGTGAAGTAGCAAGGTGTCGAACCTCTTGGACACAAATGAACCCTGGAAGAAGATTTCTTGGTTGCCCCAATTTCTTGGATCCAACAAGAAATTGCAACTATTTCAGATGGGTTGATGCGCCATTACCAAATCGTTGGTATCAAGCAACCATGTATCAGATCCATGTTAATTTGGAGAATGCACAAGATGAAGTTGTTCAAGCAACCAATCAAAACTCTCGAACTGCATTTTACAATAGGGTTTTGATTGTGGTTATTGTTGGGATGTTTCTTATTAGGTTATTTTAGGTGTTATTGTATTTTGTAAGTGATGGCAGTTTACATTATGCAGTTATTTTGTAAGTGATGTCATTTTAGTTTATGCAGTTTAGGTTAGAATTGGTATTGTAAGACTATGGTATTTTGTGGTTAGAATGCATCTTTGTAACAATGGTTATAATGAATGAATGAAGTGAAGTGTTCTATATCTGTTTACATGTGTTTGTGTTTGAAATACTTTATACATTCTACTTGTAACAATGAAGTAAACTGCATAACAAAAACTGCAAATGGATAATCATACATAAACTGCATTCAAACTGCATATCATTCTTTGCAAATGTTTGTGCAGATATAAACTGCACAACATGTTGCATTGTTTAAGTACATACAAAATATGGTGCAGATTTGAACTGCAAATGTTAAGTAAGTAGCATCATCAACAGTACTATGGATTAGTTCTAATGGCTGATATACAAAAGTGCCAAACTAGTGGCTAGCCATGTTAACATCCTATGGATTAGTTCTAATGGCTGATATACAAAAGTGCCAAACTACTGGCTAGCCATGTTAAGGTCATTCCTACAATCTAGTCAAGAGAGATGGCATCATCTTCATTTAATCCTGGCCCAGGTGATGGTGGCCTGTTGAAGATGATCTGTTTGATCCTTTCTGATTGCCTTCTCGCCACTGGTTGACTTTTCCTTTGAGCTGCCATCCTCCTTTGGTATTCTGCATTCCTCCTCACAAGTGGTTCTAGCATTGGCTCTTGCTCCACAACAGGCTCTGTTCTTTCAGCATGGACTCTAACATCTTCAGGTGTAATACCAATTGGCCAAGCTGGTGCAGGCATACCCATAGTATTCTGCAAAATTTTTACATTAGTTAACAAAATGAATAATCAGCATACATAAACAAAATTAATGTAAAATATTTGAAGTACTTACTCCTAACATTGGCTCTCCATCAACAGGATCCCAAGAAAGACCAAACCCTATAGGTTTTATTCCACCAGGATACATATGAGCTTTTGATCCATCTCCTTTCCCTCTCATTCTAACAACTTTCCCATTTATGGTCCTAAGCCTCCTATTGCTAACACCTTGTTCACTACTTGCAGCTTTTCTTGATGGTATTCCTACACTACCACCCATCATTCTAACACCAGCACCCCTCAATATAATGACTATAAGCAGATACAAACCTTTCTTTCCTGAACCAATTAGAAACATACTCTTCAGGGTCTTTATGCAGGAAGTAGATAGCTGCAAAGCCATGTTCACATGGTACACCAGTCAGTTGCCAAACTCTACATGTGCAAGTCCTTTCCTTTTCATCAACTTTGAAACCCTCATACCCATTTCTCACTTCAAACCTGCTCTGACCACTTGCAATAACTTTCCATTTCCTACAATGAACAATAGTATGCATTTATTAGTACATATAAAACCTTTGTTTCCTATACATATTTAAAATGACTTACATGTGCTTATCCTTCAGTATTTCGAACTTCTTCCTTATGTTAGGACATATGACATCTTCCCATTTCTCATGCTTCTCTCTCATTCTTTGCATCCTTTCCATCATACCAGTTCTAATATCCTCCAACATATTAATTATTGGCTTTCTTCTTGCCTCAACAATAAGTGAGTTGAAGCACTCACTTATTCCATTCTCCACTGCGTCGCAAGCTCTATCTGTGAGGAAGAATGCCCTACTCCAGCTTTCTGGTTGTCTATCCATCAAATGCTTATGTGCTTCTTTGTTGATATCCCTGATCTGATTCATTGCTTGTTCAAACTTAGCAGGGTATGTTGCCTTAGCTGCTTTCCAAAAGAGATTCCTAAACAGCACACCAGTATACTTCTTCCTGAAGTTAGCGTATATGTGCCTTGCACATTGTCTGTGCTCAGCCAAAGGCATTACATCCTTTGCAGCTTCAACAATACCCTGCAAAATATATTAGTTAAACCTTGAGCAGATATCAAATGCATTACAGATATGATTGTTAATCCTTGTCCAAATGTAGAAGAAACTGACCTTATGTTGATCAGATATGATTGTTAGTCCTTCACCAGCTGCAATTCCCAAATCATCAAGTAGACATTGCATGAACCAACTCCAATTTTCCTTGTTCTCTACACTCACTACTGCCCATGCAATTGGATATATTTGGTTATTGCCGTCTCTTCCTACAGCTGATAAAAGTTCACCCTTGCAGATGGTTTTCAGAAAGCATCCATCTAGACCTATTACCCTTCTGCACCCCTCTAACCATCCTTCTTTCAAAGCTTTATAACATACATAAAAACTATCAAAATAGTTCTTTCCATCAGGCATTGTGGTAACACCTAACTTACAAGTTGATCCAGGATTGGAAGTAAGGATTTCAGAAGCATATGACCAAAGCATTCCATAGTGATCCTCTAAACATGTCTCATATTGCTGCAAAGCCTTAATCTTTCCCCTTCTAGCTTGACTAACAGTCACTTTGCATTTGAATTTCTTTAGTATCAACTCAATAAGAGACCTAACTGTTATAGAAGGATTGACCATGATCTTTTTAGCATAATTCCTAGCTACCCAGTTGCTTGTTATTAAGGTGCCATACTCATATGTCCTTGAACAGACATGCCTATCATTCATGGTTTTGATTTGAAAAGATTTTTCAGCCTGCATCCAAGATGCCCACAATCTAAATGGGCATTTCTTCTCTTTATTATCCTTTGAACATTTAGCTAACAGTCTCTTAGGATTGTTTACTTTGTAATATAGCTTATAACCATTTGCCAAAGCATAGTATGCCAGTGCTCTTTTAAGTTGTTCAGGACTCTCATACCTTTCCCCTAACTGTGGTCTCATGAACTTCCATTTAACATTAGGATCATGGATTGGCCAGTGATCACCCAACTTATCTTGGTCATCTACTTTTTTAGGAACAAAGTCTTTTTCACTAAAGTCATCTTTAGGCAAGCCATTGTAAACTCTAGTCAAAAAATTTTCATCAAACAACTTAGAAGCTTTCTTCTTAGGTGCAGGCTCTACTTTCTTAGTCCTAACATCCAAAACCTCTTCCTCACCATCAGACAAATGGTCAAGTGATGCAGTGTCACTCTCTTCAGAATCACAATAGTCATACACATTGTAATCATCATCTTCTAAATCACTATCACTATCACTATTGTGTTGTTCAGTGGTTTCATTTAAATCAAACTCAGAATGAGAGGCATATATATGCAAAACATGATCATTATCTACACCACATTGCACACAGGCATCAAAGTCAGCATTTGATTTTAGAGGTTTTAATCCTAATTGAAAGTCTAAGCCAGGAACCAAATAAAACAATGCCTTCACCTCACCAGTGCATTCACTTTCCAAAAGATTCACAAAACCTACCAAGTCTAAAGCTAGCATATCAACATTAGGAATTTCTGATAGAATTTCATATTCATACGAAAGGGGATTTCTTACAAACACACCACCACGATGATATTTCAGCAGAAAAGTGGATGATTGGGATGGTGATGCCATCTGAAAGAAGAAAAAACAATAAAAAATGTTAATTGCAGAAAACCCTAAATTTACACCCTAAACCCTAATTTTCCTTTTGTTGAAACAGATAAGTAATTAACTAATCAGATATTGTTGTTACCTTTTTGTAGAAGATGACAAGACTAATGAATCTTTACTTGATTTGCAGAAAACCCTAATTACACAATCTTTATTTAATTACATTAGGGATCTGTGTGTGAAAAAGATGGGGAAGTGTGTGTGCATTTGATTGGGATTAATAAACAAAAGTTTTGGGGAAGTGATATATAAACGTGATTTATAAAAACAGAAATGAATTATTAATGCCACGTAGGATATCTTACCGGTATTTGTAGGTTACCAAAAAGATAGTAACAAATAAACCCGGTCACACAAAGTATAGTAACCTGAATGACAACTTTTAAACTATAGTGACTTAGGACAAATTTCACGCAAACTTTAGTGACTTTATTGTCTATTAACCCAATATAAATTCACATTTCATCTTCACGAGAAAGTCAAATTTAAAATATCACACTATAATAATAGTATAACACGAAGCATGTCAAGTTTTGTTCTTGATATTAAGAGCGGGTACAGTTGGTTCCGTCGTGTTGATGTTGTGTCACCTCAATATTTTTTTTTCCCTATAATATTAAAATTCACCACAATACACAAAACACCATTGCCGTTCAAAGAAAAAAAAAAACAAAAAATTTCTTTCTATCACACTAGATTCTGGTAACATGGTGCATCCTTGGACCCAACGCTTTTTTCTTTTTTTTCAATATATTAATTCAAAGTTAAAATTCCATTAATAAAAAAACTACAAGATACATTAAAAATAACGATATATTAAAAAAAATGTAATTTAGTGATTAAGGTATAAGGTTCCATAAATGCTTCACGATATCATGTCGAAGGTCGTCGTGCTCTCACCTATCCCGAAATTCTTTGTTTTTCCTTCATTGTATCTCACATCGTTTGACCCAAGTACGTGTAATATTCAGTTGTGAAGAAACGTACAATTCGTTACATTCACTAACTGTGAAATCTTATTTTTTTCAATATCATATTATATAATATGAACCCCTCGTTCACGTTGTAATACGAACCGAACTCTCGGCTTCTTAATTACCCAAAGCTTGAAATTGTTGATAATATTGAAAATATTGAGAAGATCGTTTCGCATCTTCTTGAGAGTAAAGATCGTAAATATCATATTCGTTGGGATTCATAGCGTTTTTTTTCAAGGTAAAAAAAGAAGTATTGTTGAAATTTGTATGTAAAAATTAGAAGATTTATGAGGTATTTATAAGATTTTAAAGGTAAAAAATTGAGAAAAAGTGGGTACTTTTATGCTTCAAACGGCTGTATTTTCAAAAAAGTGGGTATTTTATGGACCGTTACTCAACGTTAAGAAAGAAAAAAAACAAGTGAAATACAGGACGTACTGTTTGGGCTGGGGGCTGGTAGGGATGGCGCCACACACGAAAACGCCGCAAGTAGTGTGATGCTCGCATTTTCAGGTCGTGTTTTGATGAAAATGCCCTGTGCCCTAGGCTGTAATAAATTAGCCAGATATGATAACACAACATTAGCCATGATCGTCTCAAAGCACGTGACCATATTGGCAAAGGTCACATAATATTGAACAATGCAAACAACATTTTTCTTATCAAAGTCAAAATTTGTGTCATGGCAATTAAATGATAGAAAGTATATGATGACCAGAAGGCTTAGGGTATGTTTGTTTCATTAAGATGTTTTGGGTCTGAATCTGACTACCACATCTTACTAGTAAGAGGTGGCTAGAAAGTCTAAATCTGAACGAAATAATGTTGTTTGGTTTTGTATAATTGTCCGAATGATTTTAAGTGCTCATTTTTGCAATTTGTTTATTAAACCAACGCAATGCGATAATAAGTAACTTATGTAAATATGAAACAAGATTTTTTATCATAAATATAACATAGTTAATAAACAATCAAATATATTATATAAAGTTTACAAAACGAGTAAGAGGTAGTAAGACAAGTCCCCCACCTCTTACTGAGTAAGATGTTATATGTCTAACTGGGTCTTACTCAAAAGAAAAAAACAAACAAGCAAAACGTCTGCCCTCCTCTTACTGGTAAGAGTAAGAGGGAGTAAGAGGGCTAGTAAGACATTTTTTTAAAAAAACAAACACACCCTAGTCAATTCTTCGATCTTCTTGAATTTATGAGTTGAAGCATTTGTGCATGATTTAGCAAACTATTGATCGACTTGGTCTTCCAAACGGACTGGACACACTCTAGCTCGAGTGTTGGGTCGGAATGTCGTGGTGTTGTGAATGTTGTTAAGTTGCCGAAACCGTTTGGATTTGTAACCTTTTACGTAAGTTACATGCTCCTCTTTACACATCTACTTTGGTCTACTGTGATAAAGTTATTGCAATATATAACTATATATGTAAGCCAATCACATGCAACACCAACACACGAAGAACAAAGAGATTGATATTTATTTGGTTCGTGACAAAGTTGTGGCTGGACAAGTTTGGTTTCTACCTTACCCTCTCGTTTTCGTATTCCGACATCTTCATTGAAAGGCGATTCAGTTTAGTGTCCGACTACCTTAGGCTTAAACTACGGGGACTATCCACACGATTATATGTATTGTATGACATCTTCGCTAGAAGACGATTCAATTTGAGCGTCTGACGATTTCCGGCTTAAATTGCGGAGACTATTGACATGATTATATGTATTGTATGTAATTTAATTTGTATGTATGACATGCATAGCGTACGTACTCTCCATACACATCCGATATGATAGTGTAAAAACAATCAAGAGCACACAACAACCAACACGTACACCCAACCAACCACCCCGTGGTGTAATTTTATTATAACAATGTCAAGTAGATAAGTCCCCAATCGGGTGCTTACCAAACAAATACACAAGAAAGGATTGATCTCTTCTAGGAAGACACCAATCAACCTCACTACAAGAACTCTCAACACACAAACTACAAGATCAAATAAAGAGATTGATCTTGATACAAAACCCTAACAGATATCAAGATTGATATCAACAATAACCAGACTAATATGAAACGTATAGAGAGAGAGAGTAAAACAACTTTTATTGTGAGAAAGACTGAATGAATACCCTAACTCAGATAAAGAGATTATATAACCTCCAAAGTTGCACTCTAGCCCCTTGACTATAAATCTTGACAACTCTAGCAAAGACTTGAAAACACTTGAGAATGAGAATCAGATAATGACAACTTCAGTCCTCTAATAATAGAAATAAGCTTGAACAATATCTTCAACAGATAGCCCATCTTGTATTATGTTTTATGTATCTAGGGCTCAGTCCATATTAATTATAAACCTCTCGTTAATATATTAGTCACATAATGAAGGAGATTATTCAAGAGGAAATTACATCTTAATACTTAATATTTGTGGTTTAAAAAACTGATTAAATACGCTTCTCTCTGTTTATAGAATAAAAACGTTGTTAAAAATTGTTAAAAGTTATTTTTAAACTACTCCTCGCGCGTTTAAAGTTAAGCAGTTTCTTACTTTCTTAAATGGTTAAACAAAGTTAAAAATCTGAACGTAAGAAATAAATTAAACGATCAAACGAATAGTTGACTAACAAAAAGGATTAGATCATAATTAACCAATTAATATTTTGTAAACTTCATGAATTTAAACTGTTCAACCTTTAAATCCTTCGCAAAGAACAATGATACGTCAAACATTGTGTTTAAAGGATATGTTTGAATTTTGTTTGTCAAGGACCCTCTATGATTCGAGAAGTGATAAATAATACTTTTTTTTCGGGCTTAAAATAGCCCAACTTTTAAGTGGGCCTCTTTTGTAAAACAGTAAAACACACATAAATGCGTGAATATAAACTATCTTTTGAATCTTGACAATTACATTACATGTGATAAAATCAACTTTTAAGATGCACAACGCATACGTTATAAGAGGCTCCTGTTAAACACAACACATAAGACTAACATGTCGTTTTCCGAATGAAAAATATCGCTTTGAGATTAAGACGGATGATAATATCGTCTTCATATAATTGTACTTTGATTGCATGATTGATATTTTATGTAGTTTGGAAAACTCTACCTTGGTACGTTTTTCTGTGGTTAACAAGTGAAACACATTGTTGAATAAGTGGCGTTCTTATATATAATTAGAGCATCAGGTGTGGTGGCTCAAGCTGTTTTGTCATCTCATCGCCAACTTAACTTTTCACATTTCATATACACACACCAAAATAACACTTCGCTAATAATTCAAGCCATTTCACTTATTTTGAGATGCATCGTATTCGATCAAAACACACAAGCTCAACAACAAAACCTAATTAAAAAAAAAAAAAAAAAAAAAAAATTATAAATGGCACTACACCATTAAATTTACTTAGCAAATGGCACAGGGGGAGCGGTGTAGTGACACCGAAATGGCTCAAGCCATTTCTCTTTCGCATCTGCTTGACGCTTATTTTGCGTTACACTAACGTACCCTCTAAGATATAGTTGCGTGAAAAGTTTTGGTACAATTTTGTATTTTGTCGTCTTATAAGAAAACTTTTATAGCAGTCACATTCCAAATTCTTTATTTACTTAATAAGTTTGTGGGTCATAATGTCATATTCGTTGTTAATGATAATAAGTTCTAGTTATTAAAAAACCTAGAAAGGAAATAAAACCAAAAACAGAAATCACAAAGTTTACTTAATACTTGAGTTTTTAGTGCCATCCACATTTAATACTTAATACTTGAGTTAATTATTAAAATAAAAATAATACATTGCAAAATGTTGATCTTAGCTTTTTATGGCAATCTCTTGTAGTTTGAAGATTAGCACTCCACACATGACAGTTTTCTTTTTCTTTCTAATCAAAATAGTAAGCTAGACACTTCACACACTGATATGGGATAGAATCACAATGAAGGATATATCACAATGACGTTACTTAGAGCGTCGGGTATCATGAAAAGTTTCAACTGGCCATCTGGGCCTCACTTAGTGTCACATCAGCTTTTTCTAATCATTTGGGCCCCACCCAACCCCAAAATTAGTGTTATGCATCGGATAGTATCTGTAAATCTTTTGTCTTTTAACTCGTTGGAGAAAGTGATGAGTGGTCTTGATGTCGTGGCGAGCAATCAACGAGAAGTGGCAAGCTGCCACGTTAGAATAGGCGAAGTGTGTCGCCACCACACCCGGGAAAGATGATAGAATAAATTTAATAGGAACTAGGAACGACTTGCATTTGATGTCGTTGTTGACATCTAGCTTATCCCATTGGGTGAATAAAGGTTGCAAGAAAGAATCATACATAGTATAACACGTCAAAATGATCAATAAAACTAATAGTTAGCGGATTAGATATTATAAACTAGTTTATATTTTTGAAAAATGTGTTTACGTTTTCATAAGTTTGTGCACCAAGCACTTCTAAAGTAAAGTAAACTAATTAGACAACTCTTTTTGTAGTTTAACTTTTAATTTACCCATTTGATGGTGGTATGATGCCATTAATTTTGTCGGGATTATCCAATTGGATTACTTGTCATTGGCAAACAAAAGCAAATGGTCCATATATATTAGCGTCACTCAATTAGGTAGGCATTATATAGTACGGTTTGTACGTTGCAAACTATAAGGCTGGCCTTAATAGTGACGTACAGTAGGTGACCGTGGTCATTCTTAGAGCACAAGGTATGCAAGGACCTAATAACACGTTATTGGTATGCCATCTCAGCGCCACATCATACACCTTCCAATAACACACCAATAACTCAAACAACCCTCCCTCATAACACACCACTAATATCACCTGTAGGTCCCGCAAAATACCCACCAAATATACCTCTCACTCACAATAAAAAAACACACACACACACACACACAATGTGCATTTGGCTTGAGCTAGTGGAGTGGCTCAAAACACAAAAGAGTGCATTTGGCACAAGTTTGGCATGTTGGCCGGTAAGGTTGGCACACAAATTGCTCACCAATAGCTCACCAATGACACCCCATACCTTGTGCTCTTATCACCTCAACGTTAACTCAACACGACTTTCTTTGTGACCATGTTAATATAATAAGGCGATCGCGGTCACTACAAAAGACACATTTCAATTAAACATAATTATACCCGACAAAAACAATCAAATAACACATACTCACACAAAAAAGGAAAGGAGGACTCGGTCGACCAAGCGACTTAGTTGTGATTTCAGCTCGACCACGACCACGACCAACCCCATATTATGGGGTGGACACATCCAAATAGAGGGTCGACTAAAGGTTCGACCGAACCATTACGATGGGTCTAAGTGGCTCTAGCTGTGTGCTATTGTGATAATCTCGCCTTTAAATAAAACTCGTATCATGGAAAAATTGTTACTAGTTTTGTAATACTTCAACTTTTTTAGCAAAAAATAAATACTCAAGTTAAAATAATTTAGTTTTTGATGGTCAAAACAGTGTCTAATATTGAAATCATTTGTACTAGTAGAATGCGACAACTGAATAATCGCTAACTCCTTTCACAATATAGGTTAATGACTTTAGCTTTAAATTCATAGCTAGATAACATATATATAAACATATACTTAGTTAATGTGTTCCTCTTAGGATGTGAGTTTTATAGTAATACTATTAAAAAAAGAAAATTAGAAATGGAAGAACGACTCAGCAGCAATGCAAGTTGGCCCTTACGTATAGTAATTCACTTTAAGTTTTCACCAATATAATTATATATATATATTGTTCAAAGTGACCTACGTTAGGTATTAGGTACATACTTCATCATCACTAAATAACTTTCATTATCGTGAAACCTCATTGGACAATGGGTGACCTCCAACGTCTTTACCAAACATATAGGAATATTTAAACAATATTACCAATAAAAATCAAATGCTAAAAAGATGAGACGTGTCTAGTACTCTAGTGTAGCGTAGACCGTTAAACTTTAGTTTTGTATGATGTAAGAAGTAATTCGTTTTAGAAAAAGGTTTAAATCTATAGAGAAGTTGAGATCTTGTGAATGATCTAATCATAAGCGGGGACGAAATTTGGGTCTTGCAGTGTTACGTGACCTGATAGAATATTATTTGCCACGTAGTAAGACTGTTTTTGAATTTTTGAAAATTTTAAGGGTTTTGAACGAAATTATATAATGAACCTTTTTGAAAAGTGATGTTATATATAATTGTCACCGTTTATAAGGTATAATGCAATTAGTTATCTAAACGTTGACGATATTACTCATTTAAGATATTTTCTCATCTAAATACTTTTTACTTCGAGAAAAATATGTGTGTACATGCATATAATTTTAACGAGACAAATTTTGAGGCTCCTAAAAATTTTGGTGTCTTAAACGGGCGCCACCTTGCACACCTTCAAAGACGGCATTTTCTCGTAATTCTAATTTTCAAAAAAAAATATTGTTTAAAAAAAATATATACATGTGGTCCTAATGCATTTTAGTTATTGCTTAGTTAATCCATGAAAAGTAAGCTTAGTTTTCATATAAATTCAATCATTTTAACTCTAAATGATATTCATATGTCAATAATTACCTTTTGACAGAAGTAGAATCGGACCAAAACAGGAGGTGATTTGCACACTTTTTATTTGATTGGGACACTTACTGTATAAGTATACAAAACACATTATAAACAATGTACAACTATGTTATGCATAAAATGAAATATCACAATTAGAACTTTAAATGTGCAAATCAATTCACTTTCAAAAATGATGCTAGTATCAATACTCATTACCCCTCATTTTACCTCCTCTACCTCCATTTTATCCCGCAGTATGCAACACAGTTTTTTATGATTTTTTGTTTCGTATTTTTTTCTCTTTACTTTTGACTTGTCAAACTTTATATTTCATGTTCCGTATTTTTTTTCGCCAGTTTACCCAATTTAATAATAAAACAGGATAATGTTTAATGATAGTTTTGTTCCGTATTTTTTTGTTTTTATCACTTTTGACTTATTAAACTTTATATTTTCTATTATGTTTTTTTTTTATTTTTTTATTTTACAGTTTTATAACAAAAGCAAAATTATAAAAAAAGGTTAGAAGGGGTATTGGTGGTCTTTAGAGTAGGGGTGACAATTTTCGACACTACACGAACCTGATACGAAATTAAACATGTTTATGTTGAGGATAAACAGGTTTAGGTTAAAAATAGGTCAACATCAAATGGATGTTACCACGAAAGGAGTGTCCTTTTACTATAATTAAGAACCTTTCTATAATTTATAAAGGGTCCTGCTATGCAGGCAGCAGGAACCCCATGTAGGCGGTGTTTGCAATTTTTTATGGTTCCCAATCACTGGATGCTTGGGCTGCTGCGGCAGCAAACTTTTTTTTTTTTTTTTTTTTTTTTTTTTTTTTTTTTTTTTTTTTTTACAACCTTCTTTTACAAAGTTTTACAACTTTTTTTTTTTTTTTTTTTTTTTTAGTTTTACAACTTTTTTTTTACAAGTTTTTTTTACAAGTTTTGTTTACAAAGTTTTATAACTTTTTTTACAAGTTTTTTGTTTTTGTTTTACAACTATTAGTTTCAGTTTTATAACTTTAAAAAAAACGTAGTCGGAAAGTTTTTGAGGCTCAGATTCGAAGGTTGCAAAGTGAGATTTTATTTCACTTTACCGTCTATTCGGTTTCGGTTATCATTATCGCCTCGGAAAATTTTAAGGCTCAAATTCGAAGGTTGCAAAGTGAGATTTGATCTCACTTTACCGTCCATTCGGTTTCGGTTATCATCATCGCCTCGGAAAATTTTAAGTCACAACTGCACAAAGTCACAAGTTCACAGGATTGTCACACTGCACAAGTCTCACAAGTCTCAAACTGCACAAGTCACTTGACTAACTTCACAAGTCACAAGTTCTAGGACACAAGCCTCACAAGTTCAACAATTTTCACGTTTACACGTTTTCAATATGCAAGTGGTAAGTAGGATTCCAAAACTGCAAAAGTTCACAAGAAAGTAAACAATATTCTCAAAGTGCAAGCACTTCAGGCTTATAATGCCACAAAAAAACAACAACAGCAACCAACAACAAGCAACAACACAAACTAGCAAGAAAGCAACAGCACCACAAGCAACAACACCAACAAGCACCACAAACAACAACCATGTCTAGTTTACCATTTGACACACAAGTGGTAAGGCTCAGATTATTAGCTCTTGATATCATGTTGGCTGCAAATATGAATGTTGCAAAGTGAGATATAAAATCACCTTGCCGGCCATTCATATTTGCCATGCCAAAACTATTAAGTTTTTTTTTTTTTTTTTTTTTTTTTTTTTTTTTTTTTAAATCATTATTGCATTGTTTTTAAAACCTATTTATTTCATTTAAAGTTGCAAAGTGAGATAAAACTGCTCACTTTACCATCCAGTAATGAAACTGCATAGGCACCCCAACAAGTTTCAACAGAAACATCACCACAACACATAATCAGGTGACTCATTAGAGTATCACCTGCAAAACATCACCACAAAAAATAAGTCATTGCCACAGAAATATCACCACCACAAAACAGATAACCTCACAGAAACATCACCACCATACTTTTCATTTTTTTTAGATCTAACAAGTAAACTTTTCAAAACTTTTCAGATAAACAGATACAACAACCTTTCAATTTTTTTGAAGATCTAAAAACCTTTGAAAATTAAAAAACTTGTTAGATCTAAAAAATAAGCAACGAAACAAGTAACCAACCTCACAGAAACATCACCACCACACCTTTCATTTTTTTTAAGATCTAACAAGTAAACTTTTCAAAACTTTTCAGATAAACAGATACAACAACTTTTCAATTTTTTTGAAGATCTAAAAACCTTTGAAAATTAAAAAACTTGTTAGATCTAAAAAAATAAGCAACGAAACAAGTAACCAACCTCACAGAAACATCACCACCACACTTTTCATTTTTTTTAGATCTAACAAGTAAACTTTTCAAAACTTTTCAGATAAACAGATACAACAACTTTTCATTTTTTTTGAAGATCTAAAAACCTTTAAAAATTAAAAAACTTGTTAGATCTAAAAAATAAGCAACGAAACAAGTAACCAACCTCACAGAAAATCACCACCACACTTTTCATTTTTTTTAGATCTAACAAGTCATTTTTCAAAAGTGAAAGGTGATGAAAATTGTGGCTATCGAGTTCTTGGCGTAGGTCTTGGTCATCCCGAACAAATATGGCCCAGACTTCGAACTCTTGTCAGGGAAGAGGTAGACAATAAAGGGAACTTTACATGCAAATGTGGGGGACTTTTTTTACACAGATTTCAAACTCGCTGAATTGCTTTGAATCAGGATATGCACCCCACGATTACTGGATGATTATGCCAGACACGGGAGTGGCTATTGCTACAGCTCTTAACCGTCCAATTGTATGCATATCCAATTCAGCATCTACCACGTGTCTTCCGCTTAGGTCCGGTCCACAGACAGCACAACTATTGTCCCCCGTTGTAATTCTTCGTGTGGGGGAAGACCAGGCTGCTCACTTCGTTCATGCGGTTCTGGATGAAAACTCACCACTCCCGTATACTCACCTACAATGGAGATGGTTCAGAAATGACTTGGCCGCGGGATGGGCACCTCTGTTTGCTGAACGACAAAGCATGTTTAGAAGGACGTAGTATAGACATATATTGCAAACGATTACTGATTTATAGAAAACTATTACTGATTTGTATTGTAAACGACAAAACATGTATAGACGATTACTGATTTATATTGTAAACGACAAAACATGTATAGACGATTACGGATTACTTATTTATAGTAAACGATTACTGATTTATAGTAAACGATTACTGATTTATAGTAAACGACTCCTCATCTTTTGTTACAGATTTCTGCTCCTGCTCCGGTTCTTCCTCATCTTTTGTTACAGGAATCGGATGACATTCAGTGGAGGGACATTCATTGTGTCAGCAACACATCCGCTCGTGTTGAGAGTCAAGATTATGTGCCTTCTTCTCCATCTTATGTGCCTCCCTCTCCAGCTATATCTCCAGCTGCAGATGAGGAGAATTTTATACACCATCCTCTGTCACACCCCCAAATTACCTGTTTTGCAGCGGAATGGAATTCCTGGGGATTGACTGTCATAGCATCACAATCACAGTTATATTGAACGACCTAAAGTGTCGTTTGGAAA
The DNA here is from genome assembly GCA_019973895.1 of Chrysanthemum seticuspe. Lineage (NCBI taxonomy): Eukaryota > Viridiplantae > Streptophyta > Magnoliopsida > Asterales > Asteraceae > Chrysanthemum > Chrysanthemum seticuspe. The sequence goes on from BPTQ01000002.1 coordinate 275,420,263, forward strand.
ACACATCGTTTGATTTAATAAAACATTCAGAGTTTACAAAGTATAGGTCCCAAATGAAAGTTACTATGTGCGGAAAATAAGTTTGGTACAAGTCAAACGATGTTTTAAAGTATATAAAACCCAAGTGAAACGCGTCGTCACCACGACTCTATGATAAGTCCACATGCATGCCATGAAGTGAATGCCTTAGATACCTGAGATAAAACATGCTAAAAGTGTCAACACAAAGGTTGAGTGAGTTCATAGAGTTTAAGTTGGAATGTAAAGTCTTTCAAAATCGTTTATGCAGCAAAGGCATTGTAAATCCACTCAGTTCCAAGTTCCGCCCATACAAAACTTGCAACCTGTGTGTTCACAACCCACTGCCAAAATATGTATAATTTATGTTCAAACACATGATGTCAAATGAATTTACATAATAGTGCATGACTTTATGTATCAATAGTTACTTGACATAATTATACCAAGACATTTAGTTCAATGAAAATCCCAAGACATTCAGCTCAATGATGTTCCCAAGACATTTAGCTCAATAATAATCCCAAGACATTCAGCTCAATGATAATCCCAAGACATTCAGCTCAATGATAATCCTATAGAAATTCTAAATATGACAATATTGCTACCTCGTATGATTAAACATTCATTTCAGTTAAACATGTAGTTGCAAATATCATGAATGTCATAAAAATAGTTGATCATGTATCTCCCCCAAAAGTAATTCAAAACAGTTAAAAGAGTAGGGGCTATGACTCACCTGGTGCAATGTTTATGATGATAAAATGGCAAAAGTGGATACACTGAAATGTAGCGTGAATCTCGAAAATGACCTATTATGAATGATATGATATGTAATAAGTCATGATGTAATGTTATGCATGCAATTCGAATGATATTTATACCACTTATGAATTTTTGAAAACAATACTTCTCGTCAAAAATATAATCTTTTAACGTCTTGACCATTTTTAAATTACTTCACATGTATTTACGTTGAAATAATATCCGACGATAATCATTTGGTGATTTATTAAGAAAATATAACTTTTCGTCGTAAAATAATGTCGTTGAAATTTCCATGAAAGTGACTAAAACGGCCTCGAAAAGCTAGTCGTAAAATGGTGCACGTCGAGCGTTATGAAACCAACTCAACGGTTTTGGGAAGCTTGTATCATTGTCTCAAAGTTTTAGTGTTTAAGTTTTCATCCTAGAGGTCTCGATCATAGAGAAAAGTATAGGTAAAGTATGGTACTTTTGTCCCAAAATATAGTTTAAGGGTGGTTTTCGGCAATGTTTAAGTGACTATATTTCATTCGTTACAACTCCGCTAAACAAGAGGTCGGACATTTTGGAAAGAATGCTTGGCGATCTTACTTTTATTAGAAGACATCACTTTATAAAAAGTTCTAAATCAATATTAAAAACAACCTTTAACTTGGTAACTAGTTTTTGCCGCAAAACTTGTCTAATAGAAATCAAGATATAGTTTTTCTTATATAATAAAAGTTACGGCAACTTTTGTAAACGTGTATAATTTAGTCGTTACAAATCCGTTTTCTACGTTTTAAAGATCCTTAGCTTTGTATCAAAGTATACTAACATATTTTTGATAAGTCGACATAATTTACAACGCCCAAGCTTCATTTTTGACTCGTACAAAATAAATAATGTTTGCTGAAATTTCCAGAAATTTATATTTTTCGTCGCCAAATTGAAAAATTCATAACTTCTTCGTTATAGCTCCGTTTTAATCCGTTCAAGCGGCCACGGTTTCGTTTTAAAGTATCTTTTCTAAATATCTAGGCCAAAAATTTTTACCTACTGTCGGATATTCCAGATTTTGAAAATAAGGACAGACCCTTTTGCAAACTTGTCGAAATGAGTTTTTCTCGCGCCAAACCTATTCTAACCCATTCAAAACAACTCCGAAGCTATTCTAATCCTACCATACACCTTCTTAGGGTGTCATGGTTTCCTAGACATCACCAAAACTAATATATAACAAGGAGTAATTATAGGATGACAATATATATATAACTCTTAAAAACATGTAAAAGTGGTATAAACATCCATGAGACTTGCATGTTTTCTCAAATATGATGAAATAAATTATCAATGAATATGAAATATGATGATGAGTATGAAATGCTTACTAGTAATTGATGAGGTTAATAGAACAAAGGGTTTTTCCTAATCACCAAAGGTTTTTATTTCAAATCCTTAATAAAGAGTGAGACTAGAGTATAAATCTTGTCTTGTAAAATATTTGATGATCCCTCTCTTGGTCCTTTGTGATTGCCGGTTTTGGAGAGAAGAGAAAGAGAGAAAATATTTTTGATCTTGAATATCTTGAAGTGAATGAGATAAGTGAAGAAAAAATGCATTTACTAATAGAGATATTTAGGAAATCCTAACATGACTCACCATATATGTCGACACCCATATGAAAAAGAAAAATGTTGTGCATTTTGTACATATTAAATGTATAAGTGTAATATTTAGTAAGTTATTTGAAGTTAAATGATAAGTTGTAGTCACTTTTGAATATTTAGGGTAGCGTTGGATAAAAATAAATTTTCCACGGGTCAAGATAAAATATATTGAGGTTATAAAAATTATAAAAATACATTTCTTGCAAAATTTGAGTGAAATAATAATAATCGTTTAGAATTTAAGAAAAACGTCGTAATTATATAAATACAACAATTTAGTTACAAAATAAATTTAAAACATTGGGTAAACTCATAATATTATTTTTATAACTTAATATGAGTATAAAAATATATCGGGATAATTTTTGGAATTAATGGATCAATTGTTCAAAATAATTACTTACGCGATAACGTTTATTTAATATAAAATTAAACGTTTAACGAAAAATGCAAAACCATGCATAATATTGATATGAAATGATGACAATGATGTTAATGAAATGTAGACTAAACTTAGTCTATATGAAATGACCTCGATGATATGATCATGAATTCACAGCTAAACCATTACGGTTACGTGAATTTGATGCTCGTAAACCTAGTTCACGATAAATGATAAATAATGAAGCATGAATAATGTTTTGAAGTATGACCTGAAAATACGAGTTGTCACATTCGCCCAACCAAAAAGGAATTCAGTCCCTGAATTCAGTTCGTGTTAGTCTATCGAATTTGTGAGTTTGTGATGAATAACGAGGAGAGAAGATATGAAGAGGTGTCGTTATGGTTGTCGATGATTGAGAGTGTATAAAACATCATAGTAAAGAAAATATTGGATGAATCTCCCACGAGTAACACTTTGACTTTGGAATATGTGAACATTCTGCTTTCACTAAGATTTATAAATAACTGCTCCCAACATAACATGATCCCTCCAGAATTAGACATAGTTAGCTAGGCTATGTATAATTAAGGAACGATAATGTGACGTTCGGTTTAGTTGTTATAACTCTCAATGTTTACATAGATTTAAACCGTGTCGTTAAAATGGTAGTTAAAGAAAAAGGAAGTAAAATTCTCGTAAGTGATAACAAATCGGAAAGAAAATAGAGTACGATAGATGAGAATATTTTACAACGAGTGGTTTATCAAACAGTAAGACATCTTAAGTTCTAAAGATCCGAATACGATGGAAGACATAAACTTAGTACGACATAGTACATAAGGAAAATTAAGACTGTTAGTTTCCGAACTTCTTCAGTCTTCCGCGTTATTGAGACCATGACGAGCTTTTCCTCCTTCTAACATGTATGCATTCCCATGAGCACCTTCGACTTGTTGACCTTGGTTTTGGGGACATTGGTTCCGATAGTGTCCTTGCTCTCCACATCCGAAGCATGTGACTATGGATTTACCTCTACAATCTCTGGCATGGTGTCCTAGTTTTTGACACTTGTAGCACTTAACAGGGCAAAGACCCGAGTGATGATACTTACATCGATTACATAGTGGGTAGGTTCCAGCATACCCTCTGCCTTCTATTGGTGCAACAACATAAACCATTGCGGCAACATACCTCGGGCGTGATTGATCTTAGTTTCTAGTTATATTGTGATTTTGTGAACCATGTATCAACTATTAATCTATAACAAGATTGGTTATTTATGTATTCGAAGCTTCTAATTTTGTGAACCATGATATTACTGATTTATGTTGTGAATAATTATACAAATTCTTTTGGCCAGATGCAACAAGAACATCTTTACTTGTGTCGTTGTCGACGTGGATTTATAATTGAAAGAACATCCCACAAGCCCAAAACTTGTGGTCTGAAGTATTATGCATGTCCTTTGTCAAAGGTAAATAATTAAACGTTTGTTTATTTACGTAAATATATCGATAACTTGTTTGTTTAGAATACATTTCTTATAATTATTTCATCATGTAACAGACAGAGACTGAAAACTATGGGTGTCGATACTTTATGTGGAAGGATGTATTTCAACAAAAGTACTTTGGTCAAGACTCTTCTTCAACGCAATGCTCAAACTACGAAACTAAAGATAACACGATCAACATGCTATTGGCTCAAAACAATTTGTTGAAGGCAAGAATAAAGACGTTGGAGGCATCACTGGAATTGGCAAGAAATCCAGTTGATCACGCATGTCAGTCGAGTGGAATACTCTATGAACTTATAGATGACATTAATAATCTTCATCTGGAGTAGATTTCGTTGTAGTAGTAGTAGCATTTGTTGTTGTACTTGTTTAATGTTTTAATGTTTAATGTGTTATTGTTATTGTTTAATTAAATGGAAAAAAATACACAATTAAAAAAACACAACGTAAAATAAGTACTCTACATATAAAAACACTACACAAATAAATACACTATACATATAAAAACACTACACAAATAAATACACTATACATATAAAAACAATACACAATTTAAACAATACTACAAATTAACTCTACACAATTAAATACACAAATTAACTCTACACAATTAAAAAAAAAAGAAAAAAAGAAAAGGAAAAGACGTTGTACGGACGGGCCCCCCACCCTATGGGGTGCTTGGGAAGCATATTTGGGGGTACTTGGGTAGATTACCCCTTTATAAAAAAGTATATATATTTTCTTTTTAGAACACAAGTACATTTTAACTTTTTAAGTGATTTTTTCCAATACACATTCCAATAGAATCGGCCAAATCACTGATATTTTGTTTCGCATTTAACCTTTTATTCAATTTGTTACACTAAATCCCAATATGAAGTTTTATTTGTTTCATAATACAATCTCAAACCCAAGAAACCCATAATATTATGAACAAAAAGATGAAATCTAGGTGGGTTTTTAAGAATTTGCATTAAAAAAAAAAAAAAAAAAAAAAAAAAAAACCCTTTGCACTTCGACTAAAGATCTACCATTACGGTATAGTTTTTTCAAATTTAACTTTGATACATGTATCTCAATTAGCATCGAACAAAAGTTATAGCATAGATAGTCCTTTGTCTATTTCGTTTGTCAAATCGTAGTGCTTCTATGAACTTACATGCATTCGACATTTTTGGCCATTTTTCCAAGTTATAACCCCAAAGTCGATCACTTGAACACGTATATTATAACGGAGACGTGAACATTTGAATCTAGAACGTATAATTGGGGTGACATACTTTTTGGCGTTTTAGTACATCTCCTACTAGTTGATGTGAGCTTCCTTGCTTGTTTCGTTTTCGAATTTGTGTATCTAGCAAAAGAATACAATGCATCCAGGTAATGCCTCTCATGTGCATTTGTTTTTATCAGTTGTAGTTTATTGAAAAACACATCTGATCACAGATAGGCATGTCTTTTTAATGATTTCTAAACAGAACATATATAGTTCAGCATTCAAATATAGCTTTTTGTACAATCTTATATTAAATAATTGACCAACATATATACATTGAATAAGTGGTCATGACTCTTGTTTGGTAATGATGTAAATTGTGTTCAATGTATATATTACTGTATTTAGATCAGATATTAAAAGAATAAAAGCATTTATTCACAAAATATTTTGTAGCATAAGTTCTAGATCAAGAAGTCTTGTTGAATGAAGTCAAATTGAGTCATTGTCACATAAAGGTTGGTTTGTGTACTTGGATCAAATGAATGTGGTCGTTAAAGTCAAAACCGACACGTTGAATCAAACACCGTACTTGAAAGGGAAGACGTAAATCATTTGTAAAACAAAACTTAGCCCATCAATCGATGGCGAAAGTAAGTTGCTTGTTTTACTTACTTATGAGGTATACATGTTTGGTTGCGTAAGGGAACGATCATTTTCACCTACATTTTTTTGTAATATGAGTACTGAGTTTTAGTCGACTAAGTCTATAACATTCAGTTTATTATTACAGTTTTAAACCAAGTAAAAAAGTATTCACAGAGAGATTTACATAAAATAAGATAAATTTAAAATTGATGAACATCAGAATCGAACTTTCATTGTACTATAAGATAAGATAAGCATTTCGATTGGGGCATCAGACTTGCTACTCTTATAAGACGCTATAGCACTATAAAACTACCTTAGTTTCCTTAGGGGCCTTAAAATTACCTTACTGGTATGAAAATAGAAATACATTGTACCTATTGAGATTTTGAAGTCGTGAAAAATATAAGGTCTATAACTTGTTCTTAGCGACTTATGGCAACGAGGCGCTATATAGTACATATAGCATGTAATACATAATGTTCATATTACAATTGATAAGTTATAATGTATTTAGATTCTTGATTAAATTCAGATTAGTATCATTAGTTCTTTGAGTACATGAAAACTTTATATATTAGCAAATGACCATATGACAGACATCATTACTCTTATTATTAATTAAAAGATGTTTTAAAGTATGTTCATATTGGCTTAGATACCTTTTTGTATAAAATAAAAATATTTGAGGAGAGTTGGTGCTATATATAGAGCTTCACATTTGAAAGAGTGAAAGGTGTGCTTCTTCATTTCTTTCTGGCTTTGTCTCTTGCACACACCATCGTTCTTTGCTTGATTTACAGAAAGAAATCGACTGCAAGAATGGAGAACAGCAAGGATTCACCTGATGTACTTCCGTCACTGATCGGATCTGTGGATTCAAACCAAATAACGGGTTTTGATGATGGTGTCATGAAGCAAGATGGCGCCAATGTTCAGTTTATGGTATGTTTTAACACATAGACTTGCTTTGTATACCGCTTTTAATATGGTCTGTTGACGGGTCAAAATAGGATGGGTCTTGATAATCTAATGCCTTTTATATAATAATTTGAATTAAGATTAAAATATATCAAAAGTGTGGATTCCATTAATGTTGTGGTTGTTAAACTTGTGTTCCATATTTTCAGGAGTCCAATGCAAAAACCAACGGAAGCCCGGTAGATCTTTCGTATGAACAAACAACAGTAACACAATCTGTTTCCATTAGCATGCCACCTTCTCCACTGGATGCCAAAAGAGTTTTGTTCAAAGACGACATTAAAGCAGTAGGGAATGACAGCCCGAGGAACTCTGACACGCTATCGGGCTCTATAGCCACGGGCTGTGGAATAGATGAGGCAGGGGCAGGGAAAACCCCAGACCGTCTCATGCTCCCTGTAAAGAACCCAAGGATGGATGAGTTGAGGGACAATCGATACAACTCTTTCAAGACATGGTCCGGTCGACTTGAGAGACAACTTTCCACGTTACGTGGGAAGTCACTCCCACGCAATGATCCAGAGATCGACCCTCCTCATATTCTTGAAGGGGAGAGTTTATCCGTGGATAGATATTTCGATGCTTTAGAAGGACCCGAACTGGAGACACTTAGGGTAAGTTTCAAATCGTCTTTTAACTTATTTTATATGAGAATAAACCATTTTATACAGCATTTAGTAATGGATATGGTCACTAGGAACTAGGAACACCCTTTGCTTCCACTATCAACAAAATTTTGATCTTCGTTTGTTGGTTTCACAGCCGTCCGAAGAAATTATGCTTCCTGAAGATAAAAAATGGCCGTTTCTTCTTCGTTATCCAATCTCATCATTTGGTATGTGTCTCGGCGTTAGTAGCCAAGCGATAATGTGGAAAAACCTGGCCTCGACGGCTTCCACTCATTTCCTTCATATAAGCCTTAAAGTGAACTACATATTATGGTGCATATCTATCCTTCTTTTCGCCATTGTGGCCACAACATATCTTCTAAAGATTATATTTTACTTTGAAGCGGTTCGGAGAGAATACTACCATCCCATTCGGGTTAACTTCTTTTTCGCCCCATGGATCGCATTACTCTTTTTAGCTATTGGGGTTCCAGAGAGTATCACGACAAAGCTGCCTCATTCATTATGGTATGTGCTAATGACACCGATATTTATTCTGGAGCTCAAGATTTACGGGCAATGGATGTCGGGAGGGCAGAGGAGGTTGTCTAAAGTGGCGAACCCGTCAAACCATCTATCAGTGGTTGGGAATTTTGTCGGGGCCTTGTTGGGGGCGTCTATGGGTTTGAAAGAAGGCCCAATTTTCTTCTTTGCAGTTGGATTGGCTCATTATACAGTCTTGTTTGTGACATTGTATCAAAGGCTTCCAACAAACGAAACTCTTCCAAAAGAGCTTCATCCGGTTTTCTTTTTGTTTGTTGCGGCTCCTAGTGTTGCTTCAATGGCCTGGGCCAAAATAAACGGGTCGTTTGATTATGGATCACGAGTCGCATACTTCATTGCGTTGTTCCTTTACTTTTCATTGGTCAGTTCCACTCCCTTTAACTTTTGGATTATATGTTATTTGGTCAATTTTGATCTAAATTTGGTATATTACTATTATTTGCAGGCGGTACGTGTAAATTTCTTTAGAGGGTTCAAATTCTCGCTAGCATGGTGGGCTTACACTTTCCCAATGACTGGAGCTGCAATCGCGACAATTAGATACTCGAGCGAGGTCCCAAATATAGTAACAAAAGCGTTATCATTAACCCTTTCAAGTGCTGCTACACTAACAGTGACAGGGTTACTGATAACCACAATTATTCATGCCTTTGTGTTACGAGACCTTTTCCCAAACGATATAGGGATTGCTATTAGTGAGAGGAAACCAAAAACTCAAAGGAAATGGTTTAATCGGAACACATGTGGGTCGGCCAAAGATATTGAACATAATGCTAGGTCCACAAAATCTGGGGAAAAGATAATCGAGGTTCCAGTGATATCTCCAGGCTTAGGCGTAAAACCATTTTCAGTGCGAGTACTGTGATTGATAAATACAATGAAGATTGAGTGATCGTACAAAGGAGGAACTTAGTTACTTAGGAAAGTTCCAATGAACTTGAATGTATATATTAAGGCTCCACGTCATAAGAATGTAACATTAATGTTATTGTTTTGCTGATTTATATTGGTTCAACGTCAAATTTCACCATTTTTGTTTACCTCAAGAGACTCCACGTTCACATGCCTATTCACGTATATGATTCTGCTGTGTGTTGATATCTGGTAGACGATTATATAGCATAATCTTGTGTGTTCTTAGGGGCGGTGATTCTTGAAGTTCAGGTTCGAGGGTAAGAGCAACCAACTCAAACACGACCTATTCAAGTAATCAGCCGTGTCAACCCTGACTCACTTACACATAGGCCGAACATGATCCGTTTATCCTGTTTATTTAAACAGGTTGGTGGGTCAAATAGGTCAACTGGGTTGTGGGTTCGACTTGTTTTAACCATTTAACCCATTATGAATAAATAGTTTACTTAATGTAGCGAAAATGTTTAACCATAACAAGTTAACAACATATATATTCTTCTATATTTGTATTGGTATATTCGATGATACAAAATCATACGTTGATTTCATTACAATCTCCATGAAAATAGGCAAAAGAAACGGGTATTTTTTGTGCTGCATATGGACCACCTTTTCTTTTCATAAGAAGAAACCAAAAACGCAGAAGAATTTTGTTCTCCCTTTTGGTGGCATCGTTCTTCCAGAAATCACAACCCCCTCCTGAAACCACATTTTGGTATCAGATTGGGGGAATTTGGTGGTGGTCGTGGTTTTTGGGGGCAAATGATGTCCATGAAGATTCAATAACATAGCAACATTGTCATTCAAATACAGCCTCATTAGTTTCATTCCTTACTAACGATCTGGTACGTGTCCTTTTACCATTTTGCTATCAAGAATCAAGAAAATGCATCATACGTGGATCAATTCCATTATTTTACGTATCTTTTATTGATTTTGTGTCTTAGGAATTTGATTGTCATGGAGAACAGCCAGGATGATGTTTCAGATGACCAAAATGTTAGCATTAAAATGCCAACCTCACCACCTAAAACAAAAAAGGTTGCATTCAAGGATGAAATAGAATTAGCCACCTACGACAAAACGGCTAAACCTGGAATTAAGTCCAGTACCCATCATGACTCCAACCTTCATCCTCCAGCTGAACCAGCCGTCCTCCCTGTGTCAACGCCAAAGTCTGGTAAACCGAAGGCTATTGGATACAAGTCATTCAAGACGTTTGTAAGTCGACCAGAAATAAAATTTGCAGTGTTTTGCGCAAAACTTGATTCAAAATTACAAAAAGAGCCAAAGACAAATCCTACAGAGATACATACTGGTGTCGCGGATCATGTGTCCGTCAGTAGGTACTTTGATGCTTTAGAAGGGCCCGAGTTGAACACCCTAAAGGTACACCCTCACTCTTATCTTTTCTGTAAATGTGGCAAAACGGGAACGTCAGATTAAAGTTGAAATAAATTTAGGTCAAAACGGGCCAGGTCATAGTGTGCCAAATGTGATTAGAAAGTTCTTTTCTTTTCCTAAACGACATTTAAATAAAGAAATATCGTGTGATTTTTATGCATCAGAAACAGTTTGGGTGAAATTTGCTAGTTCAACCTTATTTGTTTATTAAACGTTCTTATGTCTTGTGTTAAAACAGCCTTCGGAGCAAATAATGCTCCCAGAAGACCAGGAATGGCCATTTCTTCTTCGTTATCCAGTCACAACATTTGGTATATGTCTGGGTGTTAGCAGTCAAGCTATGTTGTGGAAAAACTTGGCATCAAATACTTCGACAGAATTTCTTAACATAAGCCCTGAAGTAAATCGTGTGCTATGGTTCATATCGGTCCTTCTCTTTGCTGTTGTAGCCTCAACATACCTGTTAAAAATGATACTATACTTCAAAGCGGTTCAAAGAGAATACTACCATCCAGTTCGTATCAACTTTTTTTTTGCTCCCTGGGTTGTATTACTCTTCTTATCCATTGGGATCCCACCATCTATTACCACAAAGCTACCTCCTTTTTTGTGGTATGTGTTAATGGCGCCAATATTCTTTTTAGAGCTCAAGCTTTATGGGCAATGGATGTCGGGTGGGAAGAGACGGCTGTCAAAGGTGGCAAATCCATCTAATCATTTATCAGTGGTTGGAAATTTTGTTGGGGCGTACTTGGGGGCGACAATGGGGTTAAAAGAAGGGCCACTCTTCTTCTTTGCTGTCGGGTTAGCTCATTATACAGTCTTATTTGTGACTTTGTACCAAAGGCTTCCTACAGCACAAACTCTACCGAAAGATCTCCATCCTGTTTTCTTTCTGTTTGTTGCTGGTCCAAGTGTCGGGTCGATGGCATGGGCGAAACTGAGCGGCTCATTTGATTTTGGCTCACGGATTATCTACTTCATTGCCTTGTTTCTCTATTTCTCACTGGTTAGTTTATGATTATTGAGCTACCCAAATACATTCTTCAGAAGAGGTGATACATTGGGCGGAGTGCGTAATGGGGCAAAATGGGTAACTTTTGTCTGGGTCGGGTTAGCTTGCCCCGAAACACTTTCTATCCAACTTTTTATAGAAAAATCATATAACTGAAGTGCCAAACACGATTACACAAGATATAATGTTTTGACAGAAACCTAAATTTTTTACTAAAATGATTTTTAAAGTCTTATGCATCGAAAATACATGGGTCACTTTTGATTTATCTGACCAGTTTCCGCATTTATTAGTTGTCTTATCTTCGAGGGCATTCACAATTATCCGTGTTTACTTATTGCTTTTTACAGGCTTTTCGTATACATTTCTTTAGAGGATTCAAGTTTTCATTGACATGGTGGGCTTACACCTTCCCAATGACTGGAGCTGCAATCGCGACAATCAAATACGCGGATGAGGTGTCAACAATAGCAAGCAGAATACTACTGGTTACCCTGTCAGGAATCGCCATAGTTATAGTCTTCTACCTATTCCTAGTCACTATTCTACATGCTATTATGTATCAGGATCTCTTCCCCAATGATCACAGCATTGCTATTAATACCACTAAAGCGAAAACAGAATGTAAATGGCCTAATCCAGGCTGTTCAAACAGTGATACAAAATCTGACACGAAAGATGAGAAGGTTTCGGAGACAACTCAAGATTCATGTGCATTCCCTCGAGAGAAATAAGTCTTTTAGGCTGTACATAATCGTTAGCTGAAGCTTGATACTAATCAGACAAAGGAGGAACTTGGTAAGGTAGTTCGAATGATCTTGGATGCAATGTAGGATTTTGAGGCTTGAAAGCGACAATGTTGTTGTCTTGTATTCGTTTTTGTCAATTAACATTTCATATTGAGAATTAATAACATGTAAAAATGGTGATTTCGGCAGGATTCACATGTTACTATTCACTGTAGCACTTCATTCCAGATCTATTCTTTGGGTATCTTTAGTAGCCATGTGTCACAAGCTTGTATCTACAAGCTTGTGTGTGGCGTTGATAAGCACATGTACTAAATCATACACAAATAGAGTTATGTTCAAGGTCTTATAGTAGATGAGTGAGCATGATAAATTATACGTAATTTTGTTGTCATCTTCTTACCATATCTACATACATCCAGTTTATTTGGTTTCGTGAACCTGCCGCTAAAAACCTAAAGAACATAGTGAGGTAAGGTGATGTGATTTGACACATAAAATGACCAAAACCGGTAACGTTGCAGCTAAGCTTGTCCCTTGATTGTTTGTTGCTATCACACTTTGTCATTGTCAATTTCAATTATGTGCCCCCTTGAATGGTGTATCTCAGAATGGGTCGCAATATGTTGCTCAATCATTCCATGTGATGAGCGTATGTGGTCCTATCCAACCTTTGTTTACTTGTTCACTTTGGCAGGACAAGAAATCTATGCATGTAAACTTTATGAAATCCAATCTAGGCCATTATATGAGCTCGTAAATTTAATTTATAGCCTATACGCTACTTAATTAGCTTCTTACTTAGAATTTAAAAGCTGGTAACCACTTAGATTATATTGTTTGTTTCTTTGAGAAATTCAGACGATATACCAGCTTGCCTTTGACCTAGCAATGCCAATGTGCCCCCCGCCCTGAGTTCATGTCAAACATGCAGAAGTGCATGCGAAGAAGTTACCAAAATCTACACGATACAGTGCTTCAAAATATAGGATATAAGCACGTTACAAGTAAAATTTATAAGTCAGCAGGAATCCTCTATCCAAGATATATGAATCATGAGGAAAACACACATGATTAAAAATAACTTGTAATCTTTAGGTCTAGCTTTTAAGCTGATCATATCGAGTAAAAAACTGGACCAACAACAAATATGATGCAGTCGCTGGTATAGTACAACGAACATGTTTAACAAAACATGAAGCATATCCTCTCCTCATATGTATTATTGACTATACTAAACAACTACTTGGAGAAACAAGAAACTCTCATGTCGTCATGCCAATAGTTTTCTTGCAATGTACAACTGCCTCATGAATCGAGCTCTCGGAATCACACGATACTCGACGATTATCTACCCAACACCCTCCTCCTGTCTTAGGACCGGAACTGGTTGAGCTTTCCCAATTCTCGACTCCTTGTACTCTACTACTATCAGACCTTCCCCTCCTCATTCTACACCAAAGTGGCTTAACCATATCAATATACTTTTGAATGATTTTTTTGGGTAAGCTATTACACTTACGTAATGACATAGAACGGCTTTTACGAAAACGCCCTTCCTCACGGGTAGCAGAAGAGGATGAAATAGGAAAGGGGTCGGAAGATGGACCATATGATTTTGAAGGAAGCAGGATACCGTTTGAGATTAGCTCATCAGCATGGGCACGAGTCATATGGGATTGAGATGTTGGCACATCAAAATTAAAATCATGATGAACGAGGAATCTTTTGGAGGGTGTAAGATTAGGATCCATTTCGATGAAAGAAGCACCATCGGCTGCATCAAATGAGCCTTTCAAGGAACCGTTCAGGCTATCAAGACACAGGGTTTGGTTCGTTAGCCAAGCATATGAGAAGCTCTCAACAGAGAGTGGTTTCGAAGCTTCCATGGAAAGATAGGTGTTTAATAAGTGTAATAATTCAAATGTTTTCAGTCTATTGGATATGTTTATCAGATATCTAAGTCCTAAACTATATATAACAGCAAAGACAATTATTAAGTGGTCCTTTCCTACATAAATAAAGGAATGTAAACGACAAATGTTAACCCTACACATGATGCAATGTCGCATGTTATGTTTTCAATGTTAAAAAAAGAGCAGGCATTGGTCCCTTACCTTAAACTATATTTTTCAACACTTGCAGAAGAAAAAACCTCAAGTTGCATAGCCCTGATAATCTAAACCATGAGTAGGCAGTGGTCCATTCACGTACTTAAATATATTCATACCTCAAGTGTCCAGGAAACATAATTAACCTTTCGACATTCGTTAAGCTTGCAAAATTAATTTGAATACACGTTGTAGTGTTATACTATCAACATTCAGTAAGGTTGCGAACATTAAGTGTACCATCGACATTCAGTGAGCTTGCAAACATTATATAATAGGGCAAATGTTTTTAAAATGTATCATATTTGTCACCATTTACTTTTGTGGGTACCGAACAATTTTTAATTTTTTTTTTTTTTTTTTGTGAGTACTTTTCTTTCAAATTCATCCTTTTTAGGTTACCATGTGATATTTTTGCCCTTCGGGGAAAAAGAAAATCGATTAGCTTAGAAGGGCAAAAATGTCCAAAAATTTCACAAAATACCCAAAAAATGATGAATTTGAAAGAAAAGTACCCACAAAAGAAAAAAAATTTGTTCACTGCCCACAAAAACAAATGATGACAAATATGATACATTTTAAAAACATTTTCCCCATATAATATATATATATGGACTGTAAAACTTGCAACCCTTTTTACCTATATGTTCAATTTCTCTCTGTTTAACCTTGTTCTCCATTTATCAGTTACTGATAAAGGAAACATCCTCATAATTTTATGCCTAAACTAATGACAAGTGTTGTGAGTTGATTGGAATGTAAGTATGCAACTAAGTGCATGGGTCAACTTCTTTTTATATCCCGATGATATGCGACATTATGAATGCTTTTAAGAATATTATATCAAGAGGCTGTATCTTTGTATAACTCGTAAACATGAAGAGTAAAATTAGACCAAAAGGAGTAGGGTGGATAATAATGTTCCATGGCTAGACATATAGCATGTGATTGATTATCCATCGTACACCATAACCAAGTGGGTCCACGTGATGAAATCTTAAATTGTTAAGAAATAGTATTCTATAAAAATCTAAAATAATTTATTTCCAACCAACATAAAGAAACAAAAACATGAGACAATGGTACACTTTGGCTGTCGGGGAAAGAAATGGACATGAAGCATGGTAGGAAATAGAAAGAGACTACAAACCAAACAAAGGCAATTTATAACTAGATTTATATTCCAGACAAATGTACGTAACTAGATTCATCTTCCATACTCATGTTCCTTAATGACTGCCTCTTAAGCCTTTAACTCTTTTTTCGGCATCTGTCTACCAAAAAGACCATATTTCTACTCTAGTCACTCTTGCTTGCGACCTAACAACCGCACAAAACAAAGACTTGACAAGAATTTAAGCACAAACATATATACAATTTCATTTTTCTTGGATCACTAATACATATTCAACAACATCGAGCTTGGCTTATTATGCTGCAAAAGAGTGATCTTATCTTATAAACTAAAGTATCATCTAAACGATTGAATACATCTTTCTTGACTAGCACACGTAGACCCTGAATCTTCCTTTCGCCAAAACTCCAAAGAAGGAAACATTTTTGTAATGGTATAACGTTTCATGTTGAACCGGATTACAAGATAGATAAACAACACTAACATTATCACAGTATACAAGCGTAGCGGAAAAAAAGGTGTATGCAGCTCACGAAGTAAATTTCGTAACCAACAAGTCTCAACAACAACATTGGCAACACCACGATACTCAGCCTCTGCACTAGAACGAGAAAGCGTCGGTTGACGTTTAGAGGACCAAGAGAGTAGGTTGTTGCCAAGAAAGACACAATATCCTCAAGTCGATATCCTAGTAGTGGGACAACCAGTCCAATCCGCATCCGAAGAAGCAACCAATGATGTAATAGAAGATGCAAACAACTGTAACGCATAGTCTAATGTTCCCCGAACATACCGCAAAATCCGTTTAAGAGCTGAGAAATGAGGCTCTCGAGGATCATGCATATAAAGACATATTTGCTGAACGGCATAAGAAATATCTAGGTGAGTAAAGGTAAGATACTGAAGAGAACCTGCAAGACTCCTGTAACACGCCAAAAACGACAACATTTTTTTACTAGGTTGGTTTTAGTCTAAAATAGACCCTTTTATACTTTGAAATGACTCATTTCTTGCAGAAACTTAGAATAGACACATTTACATCTATTATGAACTTATTTCCTGGTACTCTAAAAATGACTCATTTGCAGTCTAAAATAGACTTTTTTCCTGTAAATTTTCTGCAACTTACATATTTTGACCCATTTTCATTACATACAACCTTTACCACTTCTGAATTACTTCAAACCTTCAAAAAATCATTAACTTGACATAATAAATCATGTACATAATCATTAACCCATTTACAACCCAAAATGGGTATAAATACACATTATTCCAAACACCCCCTTAACATAAGCATAAACACTTAAACCGTGCTATAACATGCCGTTTGACGACCCAATTACTTCAACGGCCATAACATATACCTTGACACTTGACAACACGTTTACAAACCATTTAAGACTTCCAGGGGTAAAACATTGACTTGAGCTCGGTATCTACCTAAGCTCCTACTTCCTTACCAACTTTCTAACCTTCCGCACTAGCAATCCTTAAGCCTTATTCCAAGCTTTACCGGCTTAGCATGATAATCTACAAACATGGTAAACATCTAAACCGTAAGCATGAGGATTAGCAAGTAAATGTTTATAACATAATATCATAATCATTCACACATTACACATCATAACTCATTAGTCCATTACCATATTAAACATTAATACATACCTTAACTCACTTAAAGCACCGATAATCCTTATAGGTTATGTCATCAACACACCTTAGCCTAATCCATCCTTGTCTAACTTTCATGACTAGTATTGCCAAACTAGTCTCAAACACACTTACACATAAACACATACATCCAATCACACAAATTATTTTAACATATCAATTCACATAACACATAATGTATAAAATCATTACAACATCACATCATAACCGGTTTACTTACCTTGATTCCAAGCTAGTTAAACCAAGAACATCCTCATTAGCCTCTTCTTCACATCTTAGGTCAAATTATCATAACCATAATCTTTTAATAATCATAGTTAAATAACTATAATAATGGTTTATATAACCATAATCCCATCTCTTGCATACTTTTAATCATCATATAATCATATCTTGATTATATGATGATCAACCCTATAAATTACTAACTTTAACCCAATATAATCATCTCATGAATACTATGCAGGATTACTCCCCTTTACCCAAAAAAAAAAAACCCTTAATTAGCTTATAAACACCTCTTACCTAATTTTCCCAAATTAGGGTTCATCAACCCTAATCTTTTAATTCATCAATTAAACACTAATTAAAGTCACTTACTTGCATGGTTAGGGCTTCAACTTAACATTAGAAGCCTAATCTTCTTCACAAATTGATCATTAAGCTCCATTCTCTCTCCATTTCATGACACACACACCCACACATACAATATTCTAGAACTCTTATGATGATAAGAGAATTATTCAGACATTAGTAGTTGGTATGCTTGGCTAAATGACACATTAGGTCCCTCAAGTCCCTTTCATTCTATTTTGGCCACAAACACTTAATAACACATTTACGACTTAACAACTTTAGTCCCTTACGTCTATTTTCCTTATAAATGTGACACGTCATATTTTCTATAGCCATTTACATAACATTTAATACTTATAGTTTGACTATCGGGTTTGAATAACTAATCCCGTAAGTCCTTAGAACTTATAAAAGGCATGGTCAACTATTACAATGGCATTTTTGTAATAAAATACTTAGGCCTGGTTTCAAGGTGTTATAACTCTGGTATAAAGTCGGATCAGATACGGGATCACCATCATGTCCCAGCTTAGACTCAGTATCTCTAGGAGTCCGACTGGGATTACAAGAAGCCATATGTGGTCTCTCAAGAATCTCAAAGGCATATCTGCGTGGAGATAAGAGCAATCTTGGAGAATCACGGCTAATAGAAATACCTAGAAAATAGTTAAGAGAACCGAGATCGGTCATGAAAAACTCATAATGTAATGAACGAGTGATCTGTTGCAACAAAGTATCAGAAGAAGTAGTAAGTACAATATCATCAACAACAAATAAGCAGTGTCCATCCCCTGTTTGTATATAAATAATGATGAGTCACAGCGACTACGATAAAACCCAACCCGGGTAGTATAAGATGAAAATCACTACCTCTAGGGGCCTGCTTGAGTCCATACAGAGACCGTTGTAATAAACACACATAATCAGGATGTATAGAATCCTGAAACTCCGAAGGCTGATGCATATAAACTGTCTCAGATAAATCACCATGCAAGAAAGCATTCTTTACGTCAAGCTGATGAATCGGCCAATGTCGAGAAGTAGCCAAACTTAAAACAGTCCGAATAGTACCCGATTTAATAACCGGACTAAAAGTCTCATCTACATCAACCCCCTCTAATTGAGTACTACCATTTGCCACAAGACGAGCCTTGTAGCGACTAAGAGTTCCATCAGCCAAATACTTATGGCAGGAAAGCAACATACAACAAACAATGTTGGTGTCCGTGGTTCGAGGCACTAGAGTCCAAGTTCTGTTTTTAATAAGTTCATTGTATTCATCACGCATAGCATTTTTCCAATTTGGATCATTAAACGCATCACAATATGATATTGGTAAAGGTGAAACTAAAGACACATGCAAACTGAGACGCTGAGTAGGATGATTGGTCCCGACACGAAAGTGTGTGACCATTGGATGAATCAAGGCAGGGTTTGGGTTATGACGAGGTTCGGGAATAATTTGTTGGTGTTGGGTCGCGGATGGGGATGGATTTGGTGTATGTTGTTAGGCCGCGGATCGGGATGGGGGTGGTGTTGGATGTTGGGCAGCCTCATGTTAGGATGCATTGGGTTGTGCAATTGGTGGGGTGGGAGTGGTAGGAATTGGTA
Source organism: Chrysanthemum seticuspe (assembly GCA_019973895.1). Classification (NCBI taxonomy): domain Eukaryota; kingdom Viridiplantae; phylum Streptophyta; class Magnoliopsida; order Asterales; family Asteraceae; genus Chrysanthemum; species Chrysanthemum seticuspe. Next base: position 275,439,803 of record BPTQ01000002.1, read on the forward strand.
TTGTTGGCTCGGGTGTGGGTTGAAGCACAGTGGAATGCATAACTGGGGCGGATGGAATGATTGGAGGAATTATATCAGGTGCGTCATCTAAAAAATTATACGTGGGTGCCGATGTTGGTTTAGAAGAGCCATATGGAAAAATAGTTTCATCAAAAGTGACATGCCGAGAAAGGATGATGTTATTGGTGTTTACTTCCAGAGAACGATATCCACGATGATTGGAAGCTTGTCCCAAAAAGATTGAGGGTGTGGCGCGAGGTTCAAGTTTGTGGTTAGGACATAAGTGAGGTAACATAAACATCCAAATGTTCAAAAGGCTATAATCCAGGTATTTGCCAAATAAACGGGTATAAGCTATGTCATTGGCAATAATAGTGGAAGGCAAGATATTGAGTAAATGAACAAACATATTGAGAGCTTCAACCCAAAATATTGGTGGAAGATTGGCCTGAAAAAGCAAAGTTCGAATAAGGTTGTTGATGGTGTGAACCATACGTTCGGACTTGCCATTTTGTTAGGATGTTTTTGGACATGAAAAGCTAAACGGAAGGCCATTGTCGGTAAAACGTTTTTGTTTATGTAGGTTACGGTTATTGAATTCACCATCATGATCACACTGAAATGACTTGATTTCACACTTGAACTGAGTATGCACATAGTTACAAAACAATACAAATTTAGACAAAGCATCAGATTTGTTAATCAATGGATAAACCCAAAAAAATGCGAATAATGATCCAAGAACAATACAAAATATTTCCGAAAGACTCGGAGTTGGTGAAGTCCATACATCCGAGTGAATAATGTCAAAACAAGCATTAACGATAGAATTAGAACTAACAAACGGAAGCCTCACGTGTTTGCAAAGATGACAAGCAGGATAAAGAATGGTTGGTTTCTCTTCATTACACGAAATAAAATTATTTGAAACAAGACGACGTAACACTTTGCTTCCTGGATGTCCAAGATGCTGATGCCATGTATGCTGACTGACAAGAAAGGCATGTGGAATTGGAGACGGAGCCATGACTGGGTAAATATCGCTCGTACTATCACATCGAAGAAGCACCCGATGAGTCATGAAATCCTTAACAGAAAAACCAAAAGGATCAAATTCAAAAGGGTCAAATTCAACAGTGCAATTATTATCATGAAAAAAATGATAAGCACCAATTAATTTTTTGACAATATGAGGAGTAATAAGTATGTTATTTAAGTGAAGAGATCTAAAAGGATTTGGCAAAATACTATGGCCCGTATTGGTGACAGGGATAGAATGATCGTCACCTACCGAAACAGACAGATACATACACATATTAAAAACTTCACTAAGACTAGTAACATAATCATTAAGGTGAGAGCTCGCACCTATATCCATGTTCCATGTACCAGTAATGGGATCTTAAAGCGTCCCGACAGTAAAGGCATGGGGTAAAGTGGTTTCCTGTCCCGAGGTAACCATGGGTCCCATTGACCTGAGAGAAGCAAGTGTGGACCCGGATTGGGCCTGTTGGGCCGGGTGCATAATAGTATAACTAAGGGGTTGTTGGACTACCAAATGTAAACGAGACATGGTATAATGGGGATTGGGCCGATATTGGAGTGAAGTGAGTCATAATAGGTGGTTGTTGGACTGGCTAAATAGCAAAACTAGGTGAAGGCCCATTAGGTGTATTGGGCGAGGCTGTTGGGCCGTAGGGTATGATGGGCTGTAATATCCAACCGAGTCTGGGTTTGCATAGGTGTGATATGCAACTGGGTTATGTGGTGTTTTAGGTTGATGACTAGCATTAATAGAAGTAGTTTCGACATGTGAAATTATTCCCAACCGACCCAATAATTTGACCAATAAGTCATTTGCATTATTTTGCTCTTTGTTGACACCACTGTTGGTACTATTTTTGACATTCACATCATGAGCAAACTTGCAAGCATCACCAAATCGCCACATACCATTTGCAAAATTATAACATGGTCGCCACGATTTAACCTGAGGATTAGAAGGGCGACGAAAGTTACCTGATTCGGCCATAAGGACCACGGGAGAAAAAGATGAAAAGACCATAGGAATGGATTGAGACTTGGACTTGAGGCGCATCTCTTATGTGGTTAGCATTAAACGAGCTGTTTTGAGATTGGGAAAGGTGTCCCGATAATGCATGATTCCACAAACATTATCATACTTGTCCTTTAAGCCTTCGAGAGCAAATGTGACTACATCTTCACCACTAACAGGCGAGCCAATACTTGTAAGAATGGTAGCAATCGATTCAATTTTCTAAAAGTCTGCATCGATTCTTAAGTCACCAAGTTTAAGGGATCTTAGTTCGGCCTTAAATGTAATGGTACGTGATTGTTTATTGTCTTTAACGATCTCGGTAAGGAGATCCCATGCATCTTTAGCGAATTGTGGATGTTTACAACCAACCGAGCTTGAAGATCATCCGAGAGTGTGGTGAAGATCCATGAAAGAACAATATTATCCACCTTACGTTCTTCGGGAGTGAGAGGTGGAGGGGCACTTGTAGACGCAACAACGAACAATTTCCCTTACATAATGATGAGTGTGTAAATACTCATCATTTTTGGGTCATTCTGAACTGCAAAACGTTTAAAAATGCTCAGAAATGCATCAAAATACTGAAAATATTCTAAAATTGCATTTTATATGTTTCAGATGCAAAATGTTCAAAATCAGATGAAAAATGAGCTAAGTTTGCATAATTGGCAGTTTCAGTCCCCCAAGTTTCAAAAATTGTCAGAAATAGTCCCTGAGCACATAATTTCAAAAGAAAAATCACCAAAGGTCCTTTTTAAATCATAACTTGTCAAAATTAGTCCTTTGATGAAAAATATCAAAAGTTTTGAGAAATTACAAAATTGGTCCTTCAAGTTTAAAAATTGGCAGAAATGGCCCTTGAAAAATTGGAAAATGTCAAGTTTGGTCCTTGCATTATTGAAACTTGTCACTTTTAGTCCTTGGAGCAACTTTGTTGAATTGGCAGCTTTGGTCCTTGAATTTTCAGAATTTACACATTAGGCCCTTGTTTATATTAAACCTTTAATACACCTTTGGCCTTGTCAAAACTCAAATGGACCCCTGCCAAACACTTTGGACCCTTACCAATTTGACCCTGCCCTTTGATATTTAACCTTGGTCAAACCTCTGGTCAACAAACAAAACACGCGCCAAAACTTCTTCCCCATCAACTGCTTTCTGCAAATGCCTGCCAACACTCCATCTCCCCTCCTCCAGCTCATCTTCACCAACCTTTTCACTCCACCTCAACATCCCTCCAAATAACATTAAATGCACCCTTGTCCATCTCACTCAACCCTCCCAACTGGCTAATACCCATTTCCCGCCAAAAATGATCAATGGCCAAAATGATCCTAAAGTCATCCAATGGCCAAAAACAAAGGTGGGAACTGCTCATTTTAGAGAGAGAAAGCATTTGGAGCTATAAAAGAGAGAGAAGAAGCAAGCAAAAGAAAGTAGTTAGTTTGAAGTTTTTCCTTTATGTCGTTTTTTAAGTAAATGTTGTAGTTTAAATTAAAAGTTGTAATTTCAAGTTCATTTGTATCAAACTAAGTTGTCTAAGTGTATGACAACTGTTTTCAAACATTAATTCAAGTTGGTATTCATATTTCATGTTATTTTTTACTGTTGCAAATTTCAGTTTCTATTTCATATGTACAAGCTGTCAGCAGCTTATTTTTAAGCTCACACAGGTTTATTCAAGCTTATTATAGCTTTGAGTAAGCTCATAGTTCAGTTTCAAACAACTTGGGTAATTGGTCAACGAAAGTCAAACTGGGTGCAAATTGGTTTTGGTGATGATGTGGGATGATGCAGAGGTTGATTTGGGTTAAAATGGATTAGGTTAGTGTAGGGTTGGATTTGGTTTTAGCTTGCATAACAGCTGGACATTTGTGAGTATCTCATTTTCATTTTCTATCCATTTTGCTTATTGTGTTTGTATCTGTATCTATGGTTAAGAATGGCTTAAACCTGTTTATTTAGTGTTAAGTAGGGTAATTAGAGTTAGCTTGTTTGATTAGATAAGCTTGTTCAGTAGTTTGTCTCTTTTAAATTACAAAACAGTCATAAATAGGGTGTTTGGTTCAGTAGTTTAAACTGTGCTAGAGGATAGTTCAGTGGTTTAGACCAGTTGTTTCATGCTTGTTAAAGTCTATTATACTCATATCTGTCTTGTTATTCCACCTGCAAAGCTCAAAAGTCAAAATTCATTCTCAAATTGTCTTAATAGCCTTACTGTTGGGATTTTTGATATTCAAAAGCTTGTTTTGTGTTCCAAATACATAGATATAGTTTTCAGTAGTTCTTTTTTATCAATTAACATCAATATCTGTCCATAAATTAATCCCAAAGTTGGAAAAAGTCAACTTTCAAGTCTGTCAAATAAAAGTCAAAACCTTGAAAAGTCAGTTTTTGGCCAACTAGGGTGAATTTTCTTGGACTCATCTTTGGGCCAATTTCAATAAAAATTGTGGTTTTAAAAACTTCCCTTGGTCTATTTTATTATTGTCATTTTTTTGGATTTTTGTCAAATTTTTATAAGCTTCAAAATGGGGTGGCAAAATGAGCATAAATGCCCTGTGCATAAACTCAGTCAATACTGAGTCTGCACAGGGGTTTTGCAAAGCTTGTACAAAGCTCATTTGAGCTTATCTAGGTCTCCTTTTTGGATTACAAGCTCTCACCCAGGTCTTCTTTAGTTCCTTCTTTTGTTTTTTAGTTTCTAGCTTAATTAAGTACTTATTTTTCAGCTGCAAAGTAGACCCTAGAAACTGTTTTTGTGCTTAAACTCAAATAAGCCAAATCATAGCAGTGTGTAATTCAGAGGTCTAAGCCAGTTGTAACTTGTTGAATTTTAGTAGTTTTATCAATATATAGCTTCTGAGTTGGATTGGTGCTCATTTGGTCCTTTTAGCTTATCTTAAGTGCTTATCTATAAGCACTTTGCACTGCAGCCTCAATTTCCTCCACACAAGCACCTATTTTTCCATTTTTCTTAGATTCCTTATATTATTTTAGACTTTTCTTGAATTTTTCATATTTTTCCAAGTCAGTTTGCTATTTTTCTGCATTTTAATCAATTTTTAGTACTTTTTAATTAGCATTTAATACAAAAAATTAAGAAAAGCTTCAAAAAAATAATTTTTCATTTTTCTTAAGTTAAGATAAATATAAAAAGACAAAAAAATATTTTTCCAAATTTTTCTTAGTTAAATTTGTATTTTTAAGTGATTTAAGTAGTTTTAAATAGTTTAAAGTTCATAGAAAATACAAAAATATTCAGAAAAATACAAAAATAGTTTTGAAAATTCTATTTTGATATTTTAGATTTTTCCAATTCATAATTTTATTTTTCTAGCTTTATTTCCTATTTTCTTGTATTTTAGGCTAATATTAAATAGTTAAAAATAGTTTTTAATTAATAATAATTAGATAAATAGTTATAAAAATAATTTTCTTTTTCTATAAATTTTCTTTTATCATTAGGTTTGTAAAAATATCATTTTCATATTTTTAGGATTAATACTGCTTCAGTTTCACATTTTCTTTTGTACGTAACGTAGTTTTTAAATTAAGTTTTATAAAAACATAAAATCAAAAACATCATTTTGCAAATAGTGATAGCGTTTATTTAATATTTTTTATCTTTTTATTTTCCTTTAATTTGCATTTAAGCCCTTGTAGTTTATGTACTTTATCTGTAGTTATAATCATTCACAACCTATTTTCCGTTCAAATCTCTCGATCACTATACGTTTGGTGATTCTTCGCATAGCTCGCTGGGACATAATGACCCGGGGAAACCCTATTCTCTCCAGATCTTCATTGCATTGGTGTCTGAGCTGTTTTAAGTTTCTTACGGTCGGCCATTCACAAGTGGCCGGTTTGTGTGAGAAAACTTGACGGTTTGGCACGGATCTAATTTTTGGCGCCGCTGCCGGGGAGCTGTGCTGATTATCTTCCGTCTAGCAGATTAGTGATTTGGATATTCACTCATTGTTTATACCATCTGTATGTGTTTATATTTTCTTTTAAAAATCAAAAATCCAAAAAGATTTTCAGTCTTTGTTTTTACAAAATGTTTTTCAAAAATACCAAAAATATTCATCTTAACCCTCTTACCCTTTTTGATTCTTTATCCCTCTACCCTCTATCCATTTGATTCTAACTTCTTCTATTCTCATGGAATCTCTCTAGGACGAATTCTGGGACGAAGTTGAAAAACTTCAAACTTTATCACAAATGTCAAGAATTCGTGTTGTTCGTGATGATCCATTAATTCTGCGTAGGGAAATGGAACGAAAAATCGAGGTGACAAAGGACCAGGTACTTCCCTCTGATAATGGAAGTGCTAAATACGTCCAACCTACGGTTATCCAAAGCTCTAACCCCTCAATTGCTCCTAAGCCGTCTAAAATTGATCCTAAACTTTCACGATTCACGGTTAAAAGCAAACATGCAGAATTTAGACCGGTGACTAGCAAGAATGACTTGCCTAATCTTCACGTTTCTCAAGAACCAGAACCAGAGACCATAACGGAAGTGGTGGAAATTGCTAGCTCTCAGAGCACACCTCCTGATTTTTCAAAATGTTCTTCGAGACTTGATAGTCATTCAGATCACCATGTTGGTTTTGTTGATTCTTTGAATAAACTGATTCTTTTTCATAACTATCAAATGCAATCGTTTATTCCTTGTGTCGGTTGTGGTGAGCCTCTTTTTGGTTCACCCTGTCGTTGGTGTACGTGTGTACAATGTGGTAATGATATTCATAACGGGAGTTGTTTGTTTTGTGGTTCGAGGAATTCATTTGATTATGATCCTAATCCGAACTCATTTAACGACCCCTCAAACTTTTCCGATTACCCACCACAGCCCGACTTATCTTCATATAATCAACATACCTGCTGTGAATTTTGTGGAGGTCCTCACCTAGAATTTGATTGTCAATCCGGAAACACGTTTGTCTATGAACAGTTTTCCAGTGATGTTCAGAACTTTAGTTATGACCAATATCCATATGATTCACCTGTCCAGACTCAACAGTTTTACTGTTGTGAGAACTGTGGAGGTACCCATTTCAGCTCTGATTGTCAAATAGGGAACCCATTTCCTTGTAACAATCATGACTCTTACAGGTTTGAAAATTTCCAACCTCCACAGCACCATACGGTTCAAACTCCACCTGAGCCGTTGTCTCAAGAAATCTCCCAAGATTTTGAAACCGCAATGAAAACACTTGAGGATATGATTCAAAACTTTAAGAATCAAGTGAGTGGTGAAAAGACCATGGGAGAATTGCTTGCCGAAGAACGAGAGGCCCGTAAATCTAGGGAAGAATTATTAGTCCTAGAGCAAGCAGCTCTAAGGCGTTCCCAAATTCTTAAGGCAGCTCTTTATGATGATGACGATGAGAGTTTTTATCCTTTTAAAGATAATATTTCTCAACTCCCTCAGTCAGTTGATATCCCAGCAGTTGAGATTCCATCTCAAACAACTGCTATCACACCCGAAGCTCCCACTCACTCTCTGAACATGGGGGATGAGCATCTTGACACTGTTCCTGAAAAGGAATCGGACGAATTCATAAAGTCTAGTGTTAAGGACCTTGTCCCAATCCCGAGAGAGTCACAGGGAACTTCTGAGCATATGTGTGATTCTCTTTGCCCTCTTGAGTGTTCAAAAGATCATTTTGAAACTTTCTCTGATCTTAGCGACGATTGTGCTTCCTATGGAAATATCGAGTATGTTGAGTCATCTCTCCCACAGTCTGATCCTCTTCTTGAGGAGTTCACCGATGAACTCACTCACATCAATCCACTTTCATCAGAAAGTAACGATGTTCTCTTTGATTTCGAAGCCGATCTGGGAGAGACTGAAAGTCTCCTTGATAATGATCGTTCACTCACTTCTTATCCCAACAGTCCAATAGAGAATGTTGATCACTTTTTCCTGAAGCATTCAAAACAACTCTCACTAATCCTCTATTTGAATTCGACTCTGAATTCACTTTAGTTTCTGAGAATCCACTCTTTGATACTCAGACCGAGGATAGTGATGAGCCCACAATGGAACAAGAGTTCACAACATCACTTCATGTGAATGATTCTCTTCATGAAGAGTTCTCCGGTGAACTCTCTCATGACATATCTCCTCCGGAACATGATCATTTCTATTTTGATCTTGAGGATGATATTAGCTCGGAGGAAGGTGTACTCTATCATACGAGTTTGCTTATTAATGATACTACCCTCACCCTTCCTCCCATTATGTCTACATTTGAGGATGAAGAATGGATCTTGATTTTTATCAAAACCTTTCTTCCTTTCCTCAAATATCTTGTGATTTCTCTTCATCTTCACTCCTTCGGGAATGAAGACACTATCTTTGACCCCGGCATTTTCAATTATCATTTTTGAGCCGGTTCTATGTATATCTCATCGGTGTGGAACTTTCACGTGCTTCAAATGTTTGTCCAAACATCTTGAATGAAAGTCCGATGGAGATTGTTTTTTCCACGTTACTTTCCCCATGAACCAATGAATTCGGGGTCGAGTCAAGCTAGCGACTCGGTAATCAAAAACAGTAGCATGCCATATGGGTTTTCACCCATATTTCTGACTTCTTTCTATCTTTCTACCACCCTAGTGTGGGGGGGGGGGGGGGGTTGCCCCACATGTTTTGTATATATAAGTTTTCAAAAAAAAAAAAAAAAAAAAAAAAAAAAAATCTTTCTAAATAATGGCCGTAGTATTTCCCTTTTACGTTCTCAGTTTCGGCATAACCGCCGGTACTTTGAATATTGAGGGCAATATTCATTTCTAAGTGTGGGGGGGAATTCTCACGAATTTTATCATGTAATTATACCGCCCAATTCCCCCGTTTTTGGCCAAATTTTTTTTTTGGAGTAAGTGTTTTGCACTTACTCAATTGGTTATCAGTCCGCCTTGTCTAATAAACAAAAGGATTGGCTAATCCAGGAGCAAACGGCTCTTGGTAAAGATATCTCAAATCCGTTGACGGCTTGCAATTTGCCCAAAATTGTATGGTATTCAGCTCACCATATCCTAAAAAGTGAAGAGTTGGCTAGCCCACAAGTTTATGGCTTGTGGTAAAGGCAGTGGAAAAACCATAATTGGTAATCAGCTCACCAAAGATAATACTGATAATTTATCTAAGAGTTGGCTAGTCCAGAGCAAACGGCTTCTGGTAAAGACAAATCAAATCCGTTGGAAGCTGGTGGTTTGCTCAAAATCACATGGTTATCGGTGTACCATGGTTCTTACTTGAACTGAAACATTTGGCTACTCCAGAAGTAATGGCTTTTGGTAAAGAGATTCAAATCCATTAAGTTTTCTCAAAAGATTGCTAGGGACTAGCAATAGTTTAGTGTGGGGGATTGATGAGTGTGTAAATACTCATCATTTTTGGGTCAATCTGAACTGCAAAACGTTTAAAAATGCTCAGAAATGCATCAAAATACTGAAAATATTCTAAAATTGCATTTTATATGTTTCAGATGCAAAATGTTCAAAATCAGATGAAAAATGAGCTAAGTTTGCATAATTGGCAGTTTCAGTCCCCCAAGTTTCAAAAATTATCAGAAATAGTCCCTGAGCACATAATTTCAAAAGAAAAATCACCAAAGGTCCTTTTTAAATCATAACTTGTCAAAATTAGTCCTTTGATGAAAAAAATTTCAAAAGTTTTGAGAAATTACAAAATTGGTCCTTCAAGTTTAAAAATTGGCAGAAATGGCCCTTGGAAAATTGGAAAATGTCAAGTTTGGTCTTTGCATTATTGAAACTTGTCACTTTTAGTCCTTGGAGCAACTTTGTTGAATTGGCAGCTTTGGTCCTTGAATTTTTAGAATTTACACATTAGGCCCTTGTTTATATTAAACCTTTAATACACCTTTGGCCTTGTCAAAACTCAAATGGACCCCTGCCAAACACTTTGGACCCTTACCAATTTGACCCTGCCCTTTGATATTTAACCTTGGTCAAACCTCTGGTCAACAAACAAAACACGCGCCAAAAATTCTTCCCCTTCAACTGCTTTCTGCAAATGCCTGCCAACACTCCATCTCCCCTCCTCCAGCTCATCTTCACCAACCTTTTCACTCTACCTCAACATCCCTCCAAATAACATTAAATGCACCCTTGTCCATCTCACTCAACCCTCCCAACTGGCTAATACCCATTTCCCGCAAAAAATGATCAATGGCCAAAATGATCCTAAAGTCATCCAATGGCCAAAAACAAAGGTGGGAACTGCTCATTTTAGAGAGAGAAAGCATTTGGAGCTATAAAAGAGAGAGAAGAAGCAAGCAAAAGAAAGTAGTTAGTTTGAAATTTTTCCTTTATGTCGTTTTTTAAGTAAATGTTGTAGTTTAAATTAAAAGTTGTAATTTCAAGTTCATTTGTATCAAACTAAGTTGTCTAAGTGTATGACAACTGTTTTCAAACATTAATTCAAGTTGGTATTCATATTTCATGTTATTTGTTACTGTTGCAAATTTCAATTTCTATTTCATATGTACAAGCTGTCAGCAGCTTATTTTTAAGCTCACACAGGTTTATTCAAGCTTATTATAGCTTTGAGTAAGCTCATAGTTCAGTTTCAAACAACTTGGGTAATTGGTCAACGAAAGTCAAACTGGGTGCAAATTGGTTTTGGTGATGATGTGGGATGATGCAGAGGTTGATTTGGGTTAAAATGGATTAGGTTAGTGTAGGGTTGGATTTGGTTTTAGCTTGCATAACAGCTGGACATTTGTGAGTATCTCATTTTCATTTTCTATCCATTTTGCTTATTGTGTTTGTATCTGTATCTATGGTTAAGAATGGCTTAAACCTATTTATTTAGTGTTAAGTAGGGTAATTAGAGTTAGCTTGTTTGATTAGACAAGCTTGTTCAGTAGTTTGTCTCTTTTAAATTACAAAACAGTCATAAATAGGGTGTTTGGTTCAGTAGTTTAAACTGTGCTAGAGGATAGTTCAGTGGTTTAGACCAGTTGTTTCATGCTTGTTAAAGTCTATTATACTCATATCTGTCTTGTTATTCCACCTGCAAAGCTCAAAAGTCAAAATTCATTCTCAAATTGTCTTAATAGCCTTACTGTTGGGATTTTTGATATTCAAAAGCTTGTTTTGTGTTCCAAATACATAGATATAGTTTTCAGTAGTTCTTTTTCATCAATTAACATCAATATCTGTCCATAAATTAATCCCAAAGTTGGAAAAAGTCAACTTTCAAGTCTGTCAAATAAAAGTCAAAACCTTGAAAAGTCAGTTTTTGGCCAACTAGGGTGAATTTTCTTGGACTCATCTCTGGGCCAATTTCAATGAAAATTGTGGTTTTAAAAACTTCCCTTGGTCTATTTTATTGTTGTCATTTTTTTGGATTTTTGTCAAATTTTTATAAGCTTCAAAATAGGGTGGCAAAATGAGCATAAATGCCCTGTGCATAAACTCAGTCAATACTGAGTCTGCACAGGTGTTTTGCAAAGCTTGTTCAAAGCTCATTTGAGCTTATCTAGGTCTCCTTTTTGGATTACAAGCTCTCACCCAGGTCTTCTTTAGTTCCTTCTTTTGTTTTTTAGTTTCTAGCTTAATTAAGTGCTTATTTTTCAGCTGCAAAGTAGACCCTAGAAACTGTTTTTGTGCTTAAACTCAAATAAGCCAAATCATAGCAGTGTGTAATTCAGAGGTCTAAGCCAGTTGTAACTTGTTGAATTTTAGTAGTTTTATCAATATAGCTTCTGAGTTGGATTGGTGCTCATTTGGTCCTTTTAGCTTATCTTAAGTGCTTATCTATAAGCACTTTGCACTGCAGCCTCAATTTCCTCCACACAAGCACCTGTTTTTCCATTTTTCTTAGATTCCTTATATTATTTTAGACTTTTCTTGAATTTTTGCATATTTTTCCAAGTCAGTTTGCTATTTTTCTGCATTTTAATCAATTTTTAGTACTTTTTAATTAGCATTTAATACAAAAAATTAAGAAAAGCTTCAAAAAAATAATTTTTCATTTTTATTAAGTTAAGATAAATATAAAAAGACAAAAAAATATTTTTCCAAATTTTTCTTAGTTAAATTTGTATTTTTAAGTGATTGAAGTAGTTTTAAATAGTTTAAAGTTCATAGAAAATACAAAATTATTCAGAAAAATACAAAAATAGTTTTGAAAATTCTCTTTTGATATTTTAGATTTTTCCAATTCATAATTTTATTTTTCTAGCTTTATTTCCTATTTTCTTGTATTTTAGGCTAATATTAAATAGTTAAAAATAGTTTTTAATTAATAATAATTAGATAAATAGTTATAAAAATAATTTTCTTTTTCTATAAATTTTCTTTTATCATTAGGTTTGTAAAAATATCATTTTCATATTTTTAGGATTAATACTGCTTCAGTTTCACATTTTCTTTTGTACGTAACGTAGTTTTTAAATTAAGTTTTATAAAAACATAAAATCAAAAACATCATTTTGCAAATAGTGATAGCGTTTATTTAATATTTTTTATCTTTTTATTTTCCTTTAATTTGAATTTAAGCCCTTGTAGTTTATGTACTTTATCTGTAGTTATAATCATTCACAACCTATTTTCCGTTCAAATCTCTCGATCACTATACGTTTGGTGATTCTTCACATAGCTCGCTGGGACATAACGACCCGGGGAAACCCTATTCTCTCCAGATCTTCATTGCATTGGTGTCTGAGCTGTTTTAAGTTTCTTACGGTCGGCCATTCACAAGTGGCCGGTTTGTGTGAGAAAACTTGACGGTTTGGCACGGATCACATAACTTAAAGCAAAACGATCTCGCTGCTTACATAGAACACCAATAACACAAAGTTGGAACAACCAACATGACTGCGTTGATATAAACGCTCAACCAAGATACAACCGTTGTCACACTTTAAGCAATCTCAGTCGCACAACCTCCAAACAATCTCATTGATTCTATAATCACCCTATGAAACAACAAATTCCAAAAAAAAGCAACGCATACCTAAATTTATGAACAACCAAACCATAAAAATGAGGGTTTTCCACCCACACTTTCAACAACAACAATTGACACCTCAAAAGTCGCAAATCAACAAACAATCGACCATGAAACCCAAGTAAACAAAAAGCCCCAAAAACTGAAACCTAATCGATCAAATAAGTTAGGGCTTGTTAAATATCAAAAACCGATTAAGCCACATGTTTATCTTGTTGGATATACCTTAGTAACAAAGAAAGAAGAAGAAACAGAAGAACAAGCGTAGTATAAATCTCCTCTCCTTTTAGTGGAAATTTTATATATATTGAAACACGCATAAAAAACATTATACATCATGCATTGAATACTTGTACTTTGGGGGTATACATGAAATTAATAATGAATGTAGGTGATATATGAAATTAATAGAAAAAGGAGGGAAGTCCAAAATGACAGATTTTGGCGTCCTTATACACTATAGCGGGGTACCCGCGCGTTGCGGCGGCGGGTACCCATGTGATTATACTATTTGGCGATAGCAAGGTTTTTCCGATGCATTACTTTTAAAAAAGGAAAAAGAAAATGTCCAAGAGAGGTTATTAATTGGAAATTAGTTTGTTTTCTCACTTATGCATTTAGTAACATAATAAAATGCTTTTATAGCATGGTGTCTACGCGATTATTTGTTGTTCATGATGCTAATTTAACACATGGCGATAACTTAATGGAACAACTTTAACGCACAATGTTGCTTTAAAAAATGGCATCACGATGAAACGACGATACGGAAACGATGGTCAAAGTTATAGCTATTCGTTTAGGACGTGTAATATATTTAAACATACAAGGTGTTTTCAAATAGCAGTTTTAGCACCATATAGTGGTGTCTATATTGCTAAGTTGTGGTGGTAAATGGTGGTCCGTTGCGTGGTCGAAAAAGGTGATTTCAGAAATTCTGACAGCATAAAAGATTGGTTTCTATGATTTGCTTAATGATTTGTAAATTTTATTTAGTAGGTGTTTTAAAGAAGAAATATAAGATAAGATGATTTATGCGTTATTATTTTATGTCATTGGATATATCAATGTTGCATAAATCGGCCAATTAATCACCGATTAATCATTAATCGGCCATATACCTTGTTGATTTTTGAAAATCGGTGGAAAAATCGGCCTAGGCAAAAAATCGGCCACTAATCAGTCAAGAATCGGCCAAATCGGTTGCTTTTAAAATAATAATAATTTAGGCATTCTACTTAATTTAAGGATCATTTATTTTACTTATAATGCCCATTGGGCTTCATAATAAGAATTGGAGCCTTTTATTGAGGTTTGGAAATATTGTAGGCTTGAAATCGGTTAAGATATTTTGTTTGATCTACAGAAATACCCAAAACTTGCAGGAAATGCCAATCCAATTAATCACCGATTAATCCCGACTTGACCGATTAATCGCTGCAGGGTGGTCGACCGCCCGACTACCAATTCACGATTTTTGCAACATTGGGATATATTAATTGTACTTTTGAGTGAAAAGTATTTTAATAATATCATTATTTAGTGGGTGTTTGAAAGATATAAATGATAAAATAATTTATGCATTATTGTTTTGTATCATTTGATATATTAATTGTACTTTTGAGTGATGGGGTATTTTAATTATATTATTAATGATTTGTAAATTTCGTTAGTGAGTGTTTTAATGAAAAAGAAAAATTAGATGATTTATGTATTATTGTTTTGTACCAACTGCTATATTAATTGTACTTTTGAGTGAGAGTATTTTAATGATTTCATTAATTCTGACATTAATATACACAAATGTTAAATGTTAGAAGTTAGATGATTTATGCATTATTGTTTTGTACCAAATGCTATATTAATTGTATTTTTGATTACAAGTTTAGTGAGTTACTTTTATTAGAAATGTTTTTGGTCTTAAAAATTTTAAGACTTCTATATTTAGAATGTCCTAAACACTTTATATAGTAGTATAGATAATTTGTATTATTTGTATTAGTGACATTTAATGTAGGAATTGTGTTTAATTTGGTTGTACAATATGCTTGATAATTTGTATTTATTATGTTAGGAGTGTTTTAATAACTGTATTAATTGTATTTATTGATCAATTAATTAATTGACTATATTAAATAACATTAATGTGATGTTTTGTTTTTTTTAATATATGCATTAAAGTGGTGTACGCTATGCTTTTTGTCTTGTACGTCTGAAAATTATATGCATTAAAGTGTTGTACATTATGCTTCTTTTATTAATTATATGAATTACTAATCTATACTACTTATAATGCACAAACCACTCTCTCTCCTATTTAATTTTCAGACTTTTCAGACTTGAAAGTACTAAAGCATGATGTACAACACATTAAAGCACAAAAATTCAGACTAAAAGCTCAATAACAGTTTACGCATAACAAATCTGAAAAGGAAATAGAACGAGACAAGATCCTGACTTCACCATCAATCTCCAACACCAAGACCTCAAGACCCTGATTTCAAAACATCAAGACCCTGATTTCAAAACCTCATTAATTTATAGGTTTAAAAAAAAAACCTCAAGACCAATTATCAAAACCTCTTTCAGGTTTTAAAAAAAAAACCTCAAGACCAATTATCAATACCAAACATCAATCAACAACATCAACAACTCTTTCAGGTTTAAAAAAAAAACAAAGAAAAACAAAAAAAGATAGACAGAAAATAAAATATCAAACAATCTCAGGTTATAAACTTGTTTTCAAATCTTTCAAAGATTTACAAGTTATTCAAACCCATCATCGATCGATCTATTGAAGCTTAACTTCTGTTTAATTTCCGAAATTTAAAAGAAAGAACAAAAACAATTGTTTCATCCTTCCTCTCCTTCGGTTTGAATAAAATCTATATCAAATCAAGAATAAAAAACCTACCCGTGTTCATCTTTGTGATTCGGATTGTTGAAAGAGGAAAACAAGGACAATTTTTTTAGATCTGCGGTTGGTTTTTTATTAGAAACGAAAAGTTTGTGACTGCGTATGATATAAGATAAAAAGGGTGAGAGAATTTTTGTGTGGTTGCTGCGTTTTAGAGAAATTAGGGTAAGTATTTTCAGGTTTGTGTTGGTAACATAATAGATTAGAAGTTATCAAATGGGCCGGGCTGTTAGAATTAGTTATGTATGTCCATGTCTATTTTGTTTATCCAATACACAATACACAACATTAAACTAAATAGCCATCAACCACTTTCAATAATCAAATGTTGAAACACAACATGGCATATTGACATTTTGAAGTCAGATTATCTAAATAGATAGTTACAATATTTTAATCGTTAGTCCAAACGGGGTTGAGCCCGACTGGGCACGGGCCAAACGGGGTCAGATTATCGTTAGTTACAACATTTTGAAGTCAGATTATCCAAACGGGGTCGAGCCCGAAAGGGCACGGGCCAAACGGGGTCGAGCTCGAACGAGAATGGGTCAAACGGGCTCTAGCCCGAAGAGGCACGGGCTAAACAAAATTCTTGATCTCGGCAAATTTATTGTCAAAAAGAATATAATAAACTAAAATACATGATTTATCGAAAAATTTTACTTCAGGGTACCCGCCGCCGCAACGCGCGGGTACCCTGCTAGTTATAGTAACATATGGAGGCTTATATTTTTAAGACTTCCTTTCATAAGAAGTACTAAATACATTATTATGTAGTATAGATATAGATAGTATAGATATAGTCTAATAGAATTAACTGGAGAGGAAGCCCACACGCATGTTCTTGTATTTTTTTGTTTGGGCTCGTAACCCAAATCTATACGTACATATTTACATTCCTAAACCCTCCCTAGCCCCTCTTTTATTTATATATAAGTCTCGTACGTTGGGGATCTGAGGGAAGAAAATATGGAACGTAAAAGGTCTCGTTTTGTTGAAGAAGAAAATCGGCTAAGCTTGTTACCAGATTTTTTAATTGCAGAAATCCTTGGTCGCTTAGAATCAACAAAAGAGGCGATTAGAACAAGTATTCTCTCAAAAAGATGGATTAATCTGTGGACTTTAGCTCCTA
Source organism: Chrysanthemum seticuspe (assembly GCA_019973895.1). Lineage (NCBI taxonomy): Eukaryota > Viridiplantae > Streptophyta > Magnoliopsida > Asterales > Asteraceae > Chrysanthemum > Chrysanthemum seticuspe. Next base: position 275,456,903 of record BPTQ01000002.1, read on the forward strand.
ATCTTGTTTTCGACATTGACATCTTTCCCGCAATGCATAAAAATATTCCCATCAAAGGTTTCTCTTCCTTTATTGACAAAACCATATCTCAATGCCCTTTGAACATCAACAAATTCCAAATCTCCATTCGTTACTTTTATCAATATGCACCAAGCGTCAAGTATTGGGTTCGTTATGCTATTAATCGCAACGTTCAGGAGTTTCGTTTACTTATACCTAGATTATATCCTCAATTTGGGTTTGTGCTACCTCAATTGTTTTTCATCAATTCATGTTTTACTGTACTTGAATTAGATGGATGTATATTTAACCCATGTACTTCCATAATTACTTGGAAAAACCTTAAGAGTTTGTCTATTTCAAACGCCAAGCTGGATCATGATTTGATTCAAAATATATTATCCGGTAGTCCTCTTTTGGAGACTTTCAAGTTGCACCTTTGCTATGGTTTCACGCTCATTGATATTCCTTCAAAGAGTGTAAAAAACTTGCTGTTTTCTGGATTCCGTGATCCTAAACAAACCGGACGTCGTACTACTACACATGCTATCGAAATCAATGCCCCTTATACTTTGTCACTCGCGGTCGATGATCTATTGTGCATATATAAGCTATCCTTGCTAAATGTCTCATCATTAATAAAAGCGGAGTTAAATTATTCGAAACGTCGATATCGGTATGAGGATCCAAAGGTGGCGGAAGAAGAAATGCTTAAAGCTGTTATACTAAGCTTAGGTCATGTCAAACAACTTACAATTGGGGAATCTTGTTTACAGGTCCACTGCTCATCTTTATATCTTTGATGCTTATTATCCTATAGCTCTTCCTAACGGCAATTATATTCTTGCAGGTCCTCGATCGTTTGAAAGCTAAAGGTTTTACCTTTTCCATCAAACATGAACAAGTCTATTAATTCAACTGAAAACGAACTTCTTGTTCATGCTAGACATGATATGGTTACTCCATTCCAAATGTTACATCCAAGTGATGTTGTATTAGGCAATCTGTTAATTGATTATCTTCTTCGCTCACAACCTTATGTAACATTTTTTGATCTTTTCATATACTTGTTAACTTTTGTGTATGAAGCATGCTTTGCTTGCTTACGCTCGGCATTCTATAACTTTTGTGTTACCATATGTCCTGCCAACCTTGATAGGACCACTTGGAAGAAGAAAGTCTGATCTTAAGCATAAAACTTTGGTAACTGTACCATAAGAAACCACCTTCTAATTTTCTGTTTAATGTTGAGTGAATACACTGAAACACAGCAGCTAACAACCCCGAATCAGCAGCTAACAACCCCGAATCAGCAGCAACTTTGCACTTGGAACAGTAGCAAATAAGACCTGTAACAACAGCAACAACAAGAAACTTATAGATAGTTATTGTGTCTAACACTTGAAACTCCAACAGACAACTCCGTCAATGGTAGGACTTACAGAGCTGCATCTGCTTAGCTGGTCGCTACGAGATTCAATCATTCAAGGTTAGACCAGCTTCACCTATCTTGTGCCAATCAAGGCGGTTTACAACCTTAAATGAATAGAAGAGAAATTGCACTGATTCTAGGTGGATTTTGTAGCTGTGTAGTGTTCTTAAGACAAAATTCATCTTGTGATTATGTTTGGATATAGAGAAAAAGAAGAATGTATATATTATATGTTTTTCATTTAGCCATGACTTTAGGTATTATTTGTATCCTCTTGACAATGATTTATGTGATTTTTACTTGATTGGTCACAGTTTTGTTGACTGTTTATATCATGAATTTATATACAAGTTAATTTATTTTTAATCTTGGATAGCAAGAACCCGTGCGTGCAAAGTTTCAAAAACTAGTTTATATTGCTGTTTGCTTAAGGTAGATTACTTTACCAACGCCCATAGATTCATTCCACTTAAGAAAGGTGGTTTTCTCAACCATTTCTGTGCAACAAAGTTTTCAGCATCCATAGGTGAATGTAAAAAGATGAAGACGAAAGACAAATATGGTTTATCTTACATCATTTTTTGCGGGGACACATATTTTGATTATAAGTTACTAGGTTCTACTTTTAATTGTCCTTCATCTCTTAAATTTGGTGGTGAATGATATAGGATTTGATATCAGTTTTTATCATGTTTTTTATGCGAATTTTTGTACTTTCATTATACAGTATATTACTTGAGAGAGGCAGAGGAAGTGATGACCTATATGATTGTGATTTTTGAACTTGAGGACATGTTACCCAAACAACTTTATTGCATTAGCGATTCCTATAGTCATTCTACCATATACTTATAGCCGTACCATTGTGATTCATGGGAACAAACCAAATGCCCCCTAAATAACGTGGGGACAACCCACTGAATTGGTGTTTACAGTAGAGAGAAATAATGAGATGGTGATGAGATATTGTATATATATATACCCTTCCATCACACAGCTATTACATGCATGTGCATAACAAGCTATCCCTATAACCACTGGCAGAGTGCCACGAGTCCCGGGGATCCCTCTAATTTATTGTAAATAGTAGAATGAAAGTAACAAATAGTAAGAAAAGAATGAAATGCCCTTGCAATATCACTCCCTTCTTTTGAGAATAACCTTGAAACTTCTTCCCATGTACTATCTTCTATATGAGTGTTGGCCCACCCGACTACCTTGCTCCTTTTCTTAGCATTCTTTTGTCCAATATTTTGAGAGGAAGAATTCGAATTTCCCACTAATACCTCAGAGACTACCCCGACTGCTGAGAGTGTGATTTCTTCAGGAGGTAGTTCCAGCTTGTAAGATTTTGCAAAATCTGATAGGGCCCAAAATAACTTGCTGAAGACTTTGCTCACAGCTTGTGGAAAGCTTTCATGTTCAATGAGTGTTGTCTATATGGCTGCAGTTTCTGGTTGAAACAATCCCCCACCTCCAATATCCTTTCACTTATATGTTTGTTAGCTTGGACTTTCATTCGGTTCTGAGCTTGCAACAGGGAAGATTTAAGAAGCTGCAAGTGGTTGTCTTTAGCTCTCATCATAGCATTAATAGTTTGGTTAGAAGAGTCTTTTGGGGTGTAGTGAACCAAATTAGGAGGGGTTTGTCCCTACACCCAACATTGCTTGATATGGTGCTTGTAGCTTAATTTCCTTCCACTTGTACACTGAATTGGATTTTCTCCTTCCACCCAGTGAATAAGCTTGAAATGGCGAAACAAGTAACCATGGAAGTTGCAAGAGGTTGTCTTGACAAGGGACTGCTACATGATTCTTAGTTCTTTCTCGTATACGACATGTATTGCAGCCACAATAATTTACTTAACCATTTCTGCAAGGTGGAATTACATTCTTTTTGTTCCAAAGATGTATTTGAGGGATTGGTGTTTTGAATAAGCATCTGTTTCTATGGTGAAGGGATCATTAAAGTTTGGGAGCCCCAACACCGCAATAGCTTTTTTGAGGTAACTGAAGCCTCTTCATTCTCGTGAAAATTGTTTTTCTTTAGCAAATTAATCTTCTACAAATCTCTTGTAGTAGCCAGTTAGATCAAGGACGCCCTTAGCTCTTTATGGGTCTTAGGCTCACGCCACTTAAGCATATCTTCTACTTTTTCGGGGTTTAGCTCTTGCCCCATCTGTGCTTAAAACATGCCCCAAATAGTCTGCCTATTTGCTGGAAAAGGTGCACTTTTAGACGTAAGGACCGGTAAATGCTGTAGACTAGGATGACATCAAAGAATACAATTATAAATTTCCTTAGGAAGGGTTTAGATATGGAGTTCATTAGATTTTGGAAGGTGACAGGAGCATTGGAGAATGCCCAAAGGGCGTCACTACAAACTCATACAGTCCTTCGTGTGACCTCATTCTTATTTTGTGGTACACACTTCTAAGATCCAATTTGGAAAAGTAGCAGCTAGATCATCTGTTAGCTCATCTGAGATCCAGTTTGATGGTAGGGTGGTTAAGCCTTATGTAGTATACAGAACCTCCAAGACCCATCCTTCTTTTTTACAAGCACCACAAACACAAAGTACCACAGGTGATAATAACACCACTATTCAACATTTTCTGCACAAGATCTTCGATGATGTTTCCAGGTATCTCAAGTGTCATGTCGGTTGAACTGAAATATGTTCATTTTCATGTACTTTGGATGTGAAAATTGCAAATTACTCGAGCTTTTTGAGCTCAAGGTTCCCTCATGAAGGCTTGCCAAGCTCGAGCCAAACATAATATCGTTAAGTCGAGTCGAGCCAAGTCCTGCCAAGAGGAAATATATCACTAAAAGTAATGGAGTTGGATCCTAGTCCATCATCTGTGGTTTAAAGACATTGGTACACAAGTAACTTACATGAGAATCTAACCTCGAACTGGTAGGGTGACCCATATGAAGAAATGAAAGCTAGATTATCATTCACAGCAACTATTCCTTTTTACATAATTACCCATGGGCTGTACAACTTTTCGTCCAGTAGTACGTTTCAGCTTAGCATGGTAGGATGCCCTGTTTGGAGCATCCCGTTAAACATGTCATCCGGACGCTGACTCTAATGAACTAAAAATAAGGCAGTGGCATGAAGATTAGTTCATGACTTTATTTGGATACCAAGGGAACAATCCCACCCTCCATCTCAATTTTTTTCCAAATATTAATATCTCTTAAACCGTTTATCGTTAAGCGAAAAAAATATACCATCAAGACAAGAATTTAATTATCTTTCTATAGATAGGCACTTTGATATACTTTCGATAATTTTATTTTTATTTTTATTTTTTTCTGTTTTTTCACCTTTTTTTTCCGTTTTTTTTTCCCGTTGTTTAAGCTTGCATTATGAAGTCACATGTGAGTAGAGACTAAACTGAATATACTAATAAAATCACACGTGATATTGGTGTTAAATCACATATGATTTTATTACATATCATATGTGATTTAATATTAATATCACATGTGATTTTATTAAAATATTCAAATTAATGTTTAATCACATATGATTTCTCATGCAAGTTTCAACAACGAAGAAAAAAAGACTAAAAAATATAAAAAAGAAAAAAAGAAAAAAAAGTTTGTCGAAAATATATCAAAGTGTCCGTCTATAGAAAATAATTAAATGTTGGGTTGACAATAAAAAATATATGTGAAATATTAGAATGATTTTAATCTTAACCATTGATTTCATTTTATATAGATGGTGGGGATTAGTTTTTTGATATGTGAAAAAAGTTTCGTATGTAAACTACCTCTCATCTTTTGATAAAAATAATTTATGCAACAAGCAGGATGTTTTTGGTGATGATAAGTCCTATGTCATGCAACCATCAATTTTTTTGGTCAAACATAGAAAGAATAAACCAAACTTGGTTATACTGTTATTACTGTATATCTTATGATAAACAGGTGAAACAAGATGAAGTCACCCAAAATAACATATAGAGTATATAAATAACAAGAGTCTCCAAAAGTTGAAAATAGGCTAAGGATACAATCGATTGGGGAGGTCTCACAAAACCATCAACCCAAAACACCGAATCAACAATAACATACATTGTTCATATTTCAAACGCACTGACAAGTTTCTTATTCGGAAACTAATTATTTGACTTGTTCTTCTTATTTCTCTTTATTCTTCACACCCTCTGCACAAAGAGTGATGCCCTCTGTTTTGGTAAGGATTTCTTCAATCTCTCCATGTCCTGCACAAGAATTTTCCAAAAGTTGAAAAGGCTAGATTTATAAAATAAAAAACTCGACCAGGTTAAGTTTGTAAAATAAAAAGAAATTGGGTCTCACCATCTTCGTGCAAATATAAATTCTCAGCATTCCCAACTTCGTGCTTATAAAGATCCTCAATCATTATTGCTTCCTGCAATTGTATTCGAAATTTTTAAGAGGAGAACCAATTCTAAACTGGGCACAACTTGTAGAATATAAGACAACAGAAAAACGTATTTTTACCTTTTCGGAAGGCTGTACGATAGTCCTCCTCAGCATGGCCTGCGAGTGTTGGCCCTCTCCTTTGACAGCCTTGGCAAAATATATACATATATTAGGCTCAACTAAGATCAACATTCAATTTACATATGGTGGATATGCATTAAGTCAATGATCAGCTAAATCTATCGTCATATGTACTATATGTATCAAACAGAAAAGGACTTTGAAAAACATAATTAGATCCCACCTTACCATCCCTTTGGATCGATTTTGCAATCTGGTTTCTCATACAATAGACCTTGTTCATTACAAAGTTTATGTTTTCAATTCCTAATTCCACAAACTAGCCAATATATCAAAAGACCTTTAAAGGGTGTTTGGGATTGCTTATTAAACTTTATTTCCTGAAACGTTAATGAACAAAATTTCAACCAGGGTCTATCTTGCGTACGCAATTAACCTATCCAGAATTTGACACAAATTTACGCTAAGCGGCAAAAACACGTGCGATTGACGCCCCTAAGCATAATTATTTAGATCATAATAACATAAGAAAGCAAAACGAACCTGGATACTCCATGATTTAACACTAGTCTTGTTATTCTTAGCGTGGCTTGGTCTCGCGGCATAAGGAGATACAAGGCTTGGCACAAATCGGTGAGCCCTAATATATCTCCAGGAACTTGACAAGCATTTATTATCATCACAGAAGAAACTCATCCTCTTATTCTTAGGTGAAGGGAACTCGACCATTTTCATATGGTGTACAACCTGATGCTTCATCTCGTAATTTTTGGGCAACAGTTCCCAAGAGTGTTGGGCATTGTAGCTTCTCATTACCCATATTTCGCGCGGGAGTTTGTCGTGTCTGTTAAGATAAAAAAGGCACAATTGGTTTTCCACAATGCCTGGTACGGGTATAGATCGGCGGGAATGCCACTCATATCTTGGGTGATTAGGTTGGGGGATTACTTTAAATTCCTCGCGAGATAAATCAAAAGAAATGATAATTCTATCTTTGTTCTCTTTGTTCCTAGTACTGTAATCAAAGACAACCCAATGAAGTGCCCCATGAAGCAAGATACCGGGTTCGTTCGACATAAACTTATAATTGAAATCTCCAATAAGTTTCCAAGTATTGGATCTCAATGATAGGACTTGAATGAGTGTCACACCATTATTTTTATCGATCTCCATGACAACCTTGTAATCATTTGTGGATGAATCATAAGCAAAACTCAAACATATTCCACCCATGTTTTGATGTTCGGGAACAAAGGGCGACATTGGCAGTCCTCTAACCTCTCTAGTGCAAGGATTGCATAGCAAAATTAGAGACACTTCTTCATATATACGATACAAGCATACAAGGCCATTGGAGGAACCAGCAACGTTCCATAGATTATATTCATACAACCTCGCATTAGGTATTTTCCAATATGTTGGCATAGCTATCCTTAGCTCGTTGCAAGTTACTATCATCTTTAGATGAGCTTTATGAAAACGAGGACTTGATATCAAAGAATACCATGACTTACAAACCCTCTTCCATGGGACCAGATCGTTCGCATCGGATCTTAACAGTATCTCCTCAATAACATCAAACGCAAACATCGCTGCCAATCGAATCTAGACTAGTTTGTGAACGATAATTTATACACAGAGTAGATGACGCAATATAATAGCGGTTGTATTTTTCTTAAGCCCAGCCCAACAATTTTATAGTAACTTTCCAAGTAGAGATTATGGTATATTAATTCTTAGAGTAAATTGCAAATTTCGTCCTCGTGGTTTCAACATTTTTCATCTTTCGTTCTTTGAATTTAAAATTAAACTGCTCGTCCTTTCGGTTGTCCATTTCTAAGGGACCAATTCTTTGACAAACGGTCGTTAATTGTCATCCGTTAAGTTCACTTACATGAAGGTAATTTCATCTTTTTACACTAGTTATAATACCCGTGCACGCACGAGGTTTTGACAAAAAAAAATATTTTGTATTAATACTGAATATTGTGTCTTTAACGCTAATTGCATATAATTATATAGTTATAAGTTTCGTAAACGCACGAAGTTTACACATAACTCAAATTTATTTTAACATTTTAGTTCAATATATAAACATATAATAATTTGCCCATGAAAATTGTGATATAAGTACAACTAATACTTATGCACGAGTTTCTCATTATGCATTAATATCTATTATAATTTGGAAAAATATTTGAAAAAATTTCTGTTAAGTAACTCAAGATTTAATTTTATTTAGCTGACAAAAATGTTGATGTTGTTATTTAAATTTCACTACTGATATTATGTTTTACACATGATGCAAGTTTAATAGCAAATAATGAGCGTTGATAAAGTTAAAGTATACTCCTTAAAGTTTTTTAAAAACGTTTTTCTAGATATCCTTATATATATAAATAAGAATTACATGGGTCATTGTTATAAGTACAATCGCGTATATTAATTTTTATATTAAAGTAACCCGTGCTTACAATTTGATAATTGTATTCCCGTTTTCAGTAATTTAACCGTATTTAAAATGTAAACTCGTGTCCACATAGGTTAAACATTTAAAAATGATATAAATGAGTCTTTATTGAACATATATAGTAAAATAATTGATACTTATAATCTTATGCAAATTTATATGTTGTTATTTTAAAACAACATATACATTGTATTTTTTAAGATATAAAATATAAAGGGTATAAAGTATAAGGGTGTATTTGTTTATAATCCAAAGTTATTAAAAAATATAGAGACTTATAATATTATATTTAACTCTATATAATTTTTAAAAATTCAACCACTAAAGTTTTATTAATTACCTCCTCCTTTTTTTAAGTTTTTGTTTTCATAAATTTGACACATATATTTTTATGTATTTTTTTTATCAATCAAATTTCTCCACCAAATTTATTAAAGTTTAACCAAAATCAATTTAATTTTGACTTTTATTAACCAATCACATCACACGATTTTGCTTACGTGGCAAAATCGAGCTCTCCTATTGGCCCAATTGTTTTTTCAATAAGAATTAATTGACAAAATCACTCTGAAATGATGTAATTCCTTTATTATATAAAAGATATCATCCGATCCTCAACCTTAAAGTATTTTCATGAACTTTCAATTTTATTAAAATATTCAAATTAGTGTTTAATCATATATGATTTCTCATGCAAGTTTCAACAACGAAGAAAAAAAAGACTAAAAAACATTAAAAAAAAGAATTTGTTTTTTTTGTCGAAATATATCAAAGTGCCCGTCTATAGAAAATAATTAAATGTTGGGCTTTACGATATAAAAGATATGTGAAATATTAAAATAGTTTTAATCTTAACAATTGATTTTATTTTAGATAAATGGTGGGGATAAGTCCTTTGGTATATAGAGAAAAATTTGTTATGTAAAGTAACTCTCATCTTTTGATAGAAGTAATTTATGCAACAAGTAGGATGTTATTGGTGATGATAAGTCATATGTCATGCGACCATCAATTTTATTGGTCAAACATAGAAAGAATAAACCAAACTTGGGTTATATATTTTATGATAAACAGGTGAAACAAGATGAAGTCACCCAAAATAACACATAGTATATACATCCGTCCCATATTAATTATCTTTTTTTCGTAACTTTGATCTTAAATATTTTTATTTTTGTTATATAATATTTAATAAAAATTATACCAATAAAAAATACATTTAAAACTCAATCTATTCATATATTTTGCATCAAGTATTATATAACACAATTAAAAATATTTAAAGTCAAAGTTAGAAATGAAAGATCTAGAAAATTCAAAGTGGACAGTCAATATGGGACGGAGGAAGTAAATAATAACAGTCTCGAAAGTTGAAAATAGGAGAATGATGCAATCGATTGGGGAGGTCTCGCAAAACCATCAACCCAAAAAACCGAATCAACAATAACATACATTGTTCATATTTCAAACGCACTGACAAGTTTCTTATTCGTAAACTAATTATTTGACTTGTTCTTATTTCTCTTTATTCTCCACACCCTCTGCACAAAGAGTGATGCCCTCTGTTTTGGTAAGGATTTCTTCAATCTCTCCATTTCCTGCACATGAATGTTTCAAAAGTTTAAAAGGCTAGATTTATAAAATAAAATAAAAAACTCCAAACCAGGTTAAGCTTGTAGAATAAAAAGAAATGAGTCACCTTCTTCATGAAAATAATAATTCTCGGTCTCTCCAACTTCCTGCCTATAAACTACCTCAATCTTTTTTAAACTCTGCAATTGTATTTGAAAATTTAAAGGTTAACCAATTTAAACTACGTACAACTTGTAGAATATAAGACAACAGAAAAACGTATTTTTACCTGTTCGGAAGCCTTGAGAATAAACCTTCTTATGGTGGCTTGTGAGTGTTGGCGCTCTCCTTCAAAACCCTTGGCAAAATATACAAATATTAGGCTCAACTAAGATCAATCTTCAATTTACATATTGTGGATATGCATTAAGTCAATGATCAGGTAAATCTATTTTCGTCTACAATATATGTATCAGAAAGAAAAGGACCTAGAAAAACATAACTAGAACCCACCTTATCATCCACTTTAGATCGATTTTGCAATTCAGTTTCTCTTAATAGACCTTGCTTATCAGAAAGTTTATGTTCTTCAATTCCTACTTCTACAAACTAGCCAATACATGAAAAGACCTTTAGAGCGTATCTAGGATTGCTTCTTTTTTCTGCTTACTTGATTATTAATAGGTTCTCAATTCTTCAAGTTATTGCACGAAATCATATTGCTAATAGTGTAAAAGTAATAATAATCATAGAACGGTGCGGGTTTGGTGTGGCATCGCGCCAAAAAAGGACACCTCGATAAAATCCCTGATGGGGAATGGAGCGGGTTTGGGGGAGAATCATGACGGGGCACCCTGATAAGATCCTCAATGGGGATCAGGATGGGTTTGAGAAGACCTTTGGTAATCGGGTTTGGGGATAGGATGACCCCCCTTCCTAGTGAAGTGTTTGGATGGGAAAACTGTTTTTCTACTAATGAAAAAAAAAAAAAAAAAAAAAAAAAAAAAAAAAAAAAAAAAACGTCTTAATTAATGAACCATCTCTTCATGATACAAATAAAAGGTATTTTGTGTAAAGTTTTTTTCCTATTAAAAATCAAGGCGCTAGCTTCGTCTTTATCAAGGGTAAAAAGTAAGGGGTTGTTTGACAAAATTAAAATTATTTAGCATCAAATGATTCCAAATGCTGAACAAATCAAAGACTCTGAATGAGTTAGGTTTTGAATTTTAACAGACTCTTTGGCAAGTGCTCTCACATGACGCACTCTGAATGACATAAAAATTAGCACTTTAACCTCGTGTTGTACTAGTATATAACAAAATATGATTGTTTAAATGTCCTATTTATTATAAAAAATTATTCTAATTTTCCACAAAATAATATAAAGTGAATAATTTCAAACATCATTAAAAATGGTTTATACCAGTTTTATTTATTGATCTTTTGTATCGCAAGCTGGTAATTCAGACGGTAATGACAACAAGACTACTAGCATTTTCATGAGCAAAATAAATGCATCCTAACAATTTAAGTTATAGCGGTGAATGTTTAGAAAAAGACACTATAGAACAACAACAATAACCAATCCCGTCTGAGCGAGGTATATGAGGAATGTGGCGTGTAGACAGATCATACCCCTACCTAAGGTAAACCCGAGAGTAGGGAGACTGCTTTCAAGAAGACCTCCGACAAGTGAATGTGTGTATGTAAATGAGATCAAAATATATGTGGATGTGCGCTTGTGTAAAAATGCAAGAAGAGCAAAACTATGAAAGAAATAAGCATAGAAGCAAGAGAACATATAACACATAGCATACAAGGCGAACAACATATACCAACAAAAGACTTGAAAATATATAGGTGTTGGAAGATTAGTCTCTATATTAGCAAGCTATTAAGTCTAGGGGTTAAAGTGTCATATTTGCTTGAGTCCCAAGCTTTACGTTTTCCTTATTCTGTTTTTGGAACCGACTTAGGAGTCATTGTTAGAGTCGGTTTATCTCCCCCCTCATCTCTATAAAAGGAGGTGAGGGGGGAGGGGTCTTGTACGTTATTCTTTCAATACTAATCATTCGGTTAGGGTAACTTACTTGTGCATTATCTTTTCTGTCAACCACGTCTTCAAGATCGAGTTATCCGTTGCTAGTAACCGGGTTGTTAGGGATCTAATCCTAACAAGTGGTATCAAGAGCTTTGGTTCTCGAAGTTTTTTGGTTATCTAGGATCGATCTTGAAGGGTCTTTGCTGTTAGGTTCCTGGTAGGAGCAGAAGGGTGTGTTTCTGTTTGGGCTACTAGGTAATTGACGACCAACGTTTGGTTTTCCTGGTTGAAGAAGACGATCGGAATTTTTTTCCGGTGGGTTTTTTGTTTGGAACGAAGAAGAAGGTTTTTTGTTGAAGTAATAATCAAGAATACTACAAGTCTTTGGTTTTTTAAGTCAAAAAGGAAAAGATTGGTTGGTCATAAAGCAAAAGAAAGTTGGAGCAGGTGCACGTGAAGGTGTGTCAAGTGATTGATACTTTTATTTAAAAAAATCAAAAGATTTTTTATTATATTAATACTTTTGGTAATATAATCAAGGGTATTAAATTAGAGGTATTGCACAAGGGACTTTTTTAGTTTGTGATTGTGAGGTTTTTTCACAAGGTTTAGCAAATTAATAAAGGGTTTAAAGAATGACGGGAGCCAAGTTTGAGATCGAGAAATTTGATGGAACTGGTGATTTCGGGTTATGGAGAGTTAAGATGCGTGCTTTATTAATCCAACATGGATGTGAAGCAGCTCTGGAGGTTTTACCCGCGACTATGGATGCTACAGCAAAAGCTGAGCTAAACAAGAAAGCTCACAGTGCCATGATTTTGTGTTTAGGTAACAAGGTTCTGAGAGAGGTTACCGGGGAGACGACTGCAGCGGGGGTTTGGACCAAGCTCGAGACTTTGTACATGACAAAGTCCTTGGCCAACAAGTTGTACCTGAAGAAGAAGTTGTACACATTCTACATGCCGGCTGGACGAACGATTTCCGAGCATATAGATGAGTTCAACAAAATCGTTGTTGATTTAGCAAATATTGAGGTAAAATTCGAGGATGAAGATCTTGCTTTATTATTACTCACTTCTTTACCAGCATCATACGAACACTTTGTGGATACCTTGCTTTATGGACGGGAAGCTTTGACTTTGGAGGATGTGATGGCCACACTGAATTCAAAGGAAATCAAAGAAAGATCTAAAGCGAAGGGGGATGATGGTGAAGGGTTATACGTGAGGGGAAGATCTGATCGCATGAATTCGCATCAGTCTAGGGGAAAGTCAAGATCGAAGTCTCGAGGTGGAAGACTCAAGTGCTATATTTGCCAATCTGAGGAGCACTTGAAGAGAAACTGTCCGAAGAATAATCGCAAGAAGTCAAATGGTTTCGTCAAGAAAGATGATCAGCCAAGCTCTAGTGGTTCGATTTATGACGGTTCTGAGGTGATGATGGGTATGAGTGCAGAGTTATCCGTTGCAAGTAACCGGGTTGTTAGGGATCTAATCCTAACAATAGGCATAAGCATACAACGCATGGAGGCAAAGCATAAAATATAAGAAGCACAAATAAGGTGGGTTGGGGGAGGCATGCATAAAGGCATAAACGCTGACAATAAACGCTGACAGAGAGAACGGGCCTATGAGAAAAAAATAAAGAAAAATAAATAAATTAGAATCTAAAGAGAATATCGTAGAATTGGTAAGGGCTCTATATCTAAGAGCAAAGACAAACATATACACGGAAAGCCACTAAGATACGCCTAAAAACACTACAGGGCAAACTAAGACTTTATCTAAGACGCGGGGGAAATAGTGAGACGCTGAATGATTTTGTACCCCACCCCATGGCTACTTTTATGTTATGAAACCTAGCCCCTAAAACTCTATAGCTTGCCTTGACTGCGTAAAACTTAAGGTGGCTAAATTTGCAAGACAAATCTGTGCGTGCGTAAGCGAAACCAATCAGAAAACAAAATCAATACAGTAATTTAGTTTTGGTCCAAACATGAGGACAGTAAGAAAGCAATTGTTAGGGATATAAAACAAGTGTAATCATGAAAAATACAGTAAATCTAAAATAATATGGCAGAATTCAAATTTTATTTATGAAATTTTCATTTATTTATGTAAATATGATGGACTAACTAAACAAGACATGTAACACAAAATTTTATGATCATGTTCACTTTAGAGAAATCGGGATTTTGACAAAAAAAAAAAAAGTACATGCAAAAAGCCATGTGGTTCACATGAACCCACTTGGGTTCGCCCCCTCCCTATAATAAGTTACGTATATCTTAAGCGTGGCGGCGTAGTCACCCAAGTGTGGCAGCTCATCATTTTCAGCTTTCACTTCCCTTATCATAGCTAACTTACCAACTCTCCAAACATTTCTATTGAAAAAATACAGCTTGTAAGCTCATGTTTTACAGCTTAAAGCTAGTTTTGCCAACCATATTTTTTTTTTAATTTTTTTTTTCTAATTTTGTTGGGGGTGGTCTTTTGCTCAAGCCAAAAGGGTGCCACATTGGTTTGGCGCGAGTGCACCCCTTGCTCTAGTGAGAACATAATAATTAATAAGAAAAAAATGCAGAAATCGTCCTTGTGGTTTGCTCAGATTGCATGTTTCGTCCCTGAGTTTTCGAAAGTGCAGGCGGCCTCCATGATAGGAAAAGTTGAGTTCATTTTCGTCCCTGACCAAATTGAAATGACTGAAATACCCTCGTCTTCATCCCCTTTGAATTTCCAGGGACGAAATCTGCAATTTGTACAAACCACAGGGACCATTTATTTTTTTCCAAAAATAATTTTTTTTCGAAAAAAAATTTCGAAAATAGTTTTTTCCGAAAATAATTTTTTATCGGTTTTCATCCGTTTTTTTTTCTGTTTTTCTTACCTTTTTTTTTAGATTTTTGTCCGTTTTTATCCATTTTTCTTACGTTTTGTCTATTTTAATTCGTTTTTGCCCGTTTTTGTCCGTTTTTTTACATTTTTGTCTGTTTTTCTTACGTTTTTGTTTGTTTTTGTAATATTTCAACATTTTTAAAAAAAAATTCAAAAATAAAAAAAATTTTAAAAAAAAATTAGAAATTTTTCGCAAATTTGAAAAAAAAATTCCCAAAAAAATGTTTTCGTAAATACTTGTTTTTCAAAAAAAAGAAATTGGAATTTTTTTTTCTAAATTGTTTTTTTCGAAATTTTTTTACAAATTTTTTTTTTCGAAATTTGGACATATTGAAAAAAAATTATTTTCGAAATATTTTGTATTTGTGACTTTTCGGATTTGTTTCAGAACTTTCGAAAAAAAATTATTTTTGGAAAAAAATTATTTTGAAATTTTTTTTCGAAAAATAATTATGTTCGGAAAAAAATAAATGGTCCATGTGGTTTGCTCAAATTGCAGAATTCGTCCCTGGAAATTCAAAGGGGGTGAAGACGAGGGTATTTCAGTCGTTTCAATTTGGTTAGGGACGAATATGAACTCTACTTTTTTTCTCAGGGAGGCCGCCTGCACTTTCGAAAACTCAGGGACGAAACATGCAATCTGAGCAAACCACAAGGACGATTTCTGCATTTTACTCTAATTAATAAGCATAAACATAATAAGCATAACTAACCTTAATAGTCCATGATTTAATACTTTTCTTGTAATTCTTGGCGTGGCTTGGTCTCGCGGCATACGGAGATACAAGGCTTGGCACAAATAGATGAGCATTAATATGATTCCAGGCCCTAGAGAAGCATTTATTATCATCATCACAAAAGAAACTCATCCTCTTCTTCTTAGATGAAATTGACTCAAGAATTTTCATATGGAGTACAACCTCGCACTTCATCTCGTAAGTATCAGGCAGTAGTTCCCAAAATCGTTCACCATTGCAGCTTCTTATTACCCATATATTACATGGGGGATCATAGTCTCCGTCACGAAAAAATAGGCATAGCTGGTCTTCCACAATCCCAACATAATAATGAAAATTATTGATGCAAAATTCAAACTTTGAAACATCAGGTTCGGGTAATAATACTGTAAATTCCTCCCGGGATAAATCAAAAGAAAGGATAACTCTCCTTTTGTTCCCAACATTATTATAATCAGATGCAAGCCAATGAAGTGCACCATTAAATAGGATACCAGGCATGTTCCTAAAAAGCCGATACTTGAATTCTACGATAGATTTCCAAGTATTTGATTTCAATGAAAAGACTTTAATAAGTGTCTCGTTGGTCATGCTACTCCAGATCCCCATAACAACCTTGTAATCATCTGTTGATGAATCATAACCAAAACTCAAACACGTGTCCCACAGGGACGCTTCGGTTTGCAAAACTGAGGGCAGTTTTCTAAGCTCTCTAGTCCAAGGATTGTTAACCAAAATTAGATTATCTGCGGGTAAAGGAGAGAAGCATACAAGGCCATTGGAAGAACCAATAACCGACCATGAATCAAATTGGAAGGCCCTCTCATTAGGAACTTTCCAATATGTTGGCATAGCTATCCTTACATGTCCAAGCTCGTTATTAGTGTTGCTGCTATTGCAAGTATGCTTCTTTAGATGGGCTTTAGCAAAACCAGAAGTTGATATCAAAGAATACCATGACTTACAAACGCTTTTGCATCGGAGAACATCTTCCACAGCTAATCTTAGCAGAATATCCTCAACCAGATCTTCAAGCAAAACCATCACTGCCAATCGAAAAAAAATCTGCCAATCGAATCAAACCAGAGTCTCAATGAGATGACGCAATGTATATTTTGGACTTGTAAAGCATATATAGCATGTGTACCTTTTTCAAGCCCAGCCCAAATACTTTACGCCCATCATCCCAAGACTTTGCTTTTGCGTATTATTCCTAAATCTTACACACATTAAAACAAGACTAAACTGCAACCCAAAGCTTCAAAAGTACAAGTGCCAACTAATTTGGTTGCAAGTGTCCATGACTAAAATCAGTGACAGAACTTGACAATTTATTTTTGGGGGCCGAATCGAAGATTTGTTTGTAACCTCAACTAAATTACCCCTAAAACCTATAATATTTACACTAGGTGTCGTAAATTTTGGGGGGGGGGCCGAGACCCTCCCCTGCCCTCAAAGAGGTCCGCCACTGACTAAAATTAAGGGTAAGCAAAGAAACCAAAAACCAAAAAAAATCAAACCGAAACTAAAAATCAATGGTTTGGTTTTGCTTTTTAAAAAACCAAAAATTTCGGTTCGGTTTCGATTTTAGTCCAAAAACTGAACCGTAAAACCGAACAAAATCGATTTTATTACAAGCATATAATAATATTGATAGCGTATTAATATTAATGGACTAAGTCCACTAAATATACACACGAATCAAGCCGTTACCAAGGCCCATCAACACTTGACAGAGGCCCGGCTAGAATCGTTTCAGCTTAAGATGTACAACTTCTCGTCCAGTAGTACGTTTCAGCTGAGCATGATAAGATGCCCAGTTTCGAGCATCCTGTTAAACATGTCTTCGGAACGCTGGCTCTAATGAACTAAAAATAAGGCAGTAACCTGAAGGCAAGTTCATGACCCGCTTTAAAGTCTTGCAATAATCACAACACTTGCAATTTGATATAACAAATTTATGCAACAAGCAGAATGTTATTGATGATGATAAGTCATATGTCATGCAACCATCATTTTTATTGGTCAAACTTAGAAAGAATAAACCAAACTTGGTCGATCTGGCTTGTATACCTTATGATAAACAGGTGAAACAAGATGAACTCACCCAAAATAACATATAGTAATATAAATAATAACAGTCTCCAAAAGTTGAAAATAGGCGAATGATACAATCGATTGGGGAGGTCTTACTAAACCAACCCAAAACACTGAGTCAACAATAACACATTGTTCATATTATCAAACACACGACAAGCTTCTTTCTCTTTTTCTTACTCGGAAATTAGTACAGATCTTCTTATTCCTCTTACTCTTTATTCTTCCCATCCTCTTCCTCTTTCTGCACAAATAGTGACGCCCTCAAATTTAATCCGGTGTTCTTCAATCTCTCTACTTTCTGCACATGAATTTTCCAAATATTGAAAAGGCTCGATTTATTAAAAAAAATTCTAGACCAGGTTAAGCTTGTAACAAAAAAAAAAAAAAAAAAAAAAAAAAAAAAAAAAAAAAACGGGTCTCACCATCTTCATGCAAATATAAATTTTCAGTCTCCCCAACTTCCTGCGTAGAAATTTCCTCAATAATTCTTGTTTCCTGCAATTGTATTCGAAAATTTTAAAAGGAGAACCAATTCTAAACTGGATACAACTTTTTAGAATATAAGACAACAGAAAAACGTGTTTCTACCTGTTCGGAAGACTTAACAATAGTCCTCCTCAGCATGGCCTGCGAGTGTCGGCCCTCTCCTTTGACAGCCTTGGCAAAATATATACACATATTAGGCTCAACTAAGATCAACATTCAATTTACATATGTGTTGGCCTCAAACGTTTGGATCTATGGTCTATAACGTGGTCAAGATATACCAAGTAAATAAGAACAATGAATCTGTAAAAGCTTTAATATGAATTTGTCATCTATCTTTACAATCTATATGTTCTAAGTATATATACAAAATGAAAGAGTATAAAGAGAATCGTTGTGATGGTTCGATCCATCCAACAGATGTGTCCCTTAGTTTATAACTGCTTGTAACCGTTTTTGTAACTGTCAAGAAACTGCCAAGTTGACTTTTGTGTTTCTGACTTTGTGTTTGAGTTGTGTCGATTGGGTGTTTAACTTGGGTCGATTGGAATTAACCCAATATTCTCCCCCTTAATCACAATCACTTTGTTGCAGATCTTTGACTCCAATTAGTTGTCTCATTGTTAATTCAGTAGTGCTTTTGTGAGTATGTCAGCCTTCTGAAATTCTCCACTTATAAACTCGACTTTTAAATCTTGTCTTTTGACGCATTCTCTTATAAAGTGGTATTTTATATCAATGTGCTTACTCCTTCCATTGAATACATGATTCTTCATTAGTTCTAATGTTCTATGGCAGACTTGTTGTCGACCATTATTGTTACCTTTTCTTCTTGTGTGTGTGTGTAAGCTTGCTTAGTAATCTCTTTAACCATAATGCTTGTGTTGATGCTGTTGTTGCTGCAATAAATTCGGATTCACATGATGATAGAGCTACTGTGGCTTGCTTTTGCATACTCCAACTGATTGGTGATTCACCATAGTAGAATATAATTCCAATAGTTCTTTTTCCTTCTTGAGTGTTGACTCCGTAGCTACTGTCACTATAACCTTGTATCTGGTTTCCTCCATTGTGTTTGTAGGTGATTCCATAGTCTTTTGTTCCTTTTACATAGCGTAGTACTTGCCTTATAGCTTTCATGTCTTGTTCCTTTGGTTCTTGCATAAAACGACTAAGTAATCCAACGGAATAACTTAAGTCGGGTCTTTTATGTAGCAGATATCTTAAGCATCCAATTAAACTTCTATATTCAGTTGAGTTGACCATTGTTTCTTTAGTGTTCTTTGTTAGTCTTGTTCCTGGATCCATAGGTATTAGAGTTTCATTGCAGTATAGCATTCCAACTTCCTTTAGGATCTTGCTTGCGTAGGCAGATTAAAAAAAATGTTTACAGGTCTTGTATTTGCATCTCCAGGATCGATAATAATCAGACAACATCATGTTTGTAATTATCATTCAAAGAATCGATAATAAGAGAAAAACAAAGAAGAAGATGGGTAAACCTCTTTATATTCTGATATATAAAAGTGAAGAGGTTAACTCTTGATTACAGAAAACCTAACCTATTTATACAAGATGAAATGGTGTCTTAAAGAGACATACCGATTCAATAAACCGTTGCAACCCTATAAACTATAACTGTCATATTAATGGGTTTGCTGGCCTGAGGCCCAACCTAAATACAGGGTTTTAAAATAAAACATCTGTTTGGTATAATAGACATTAATCAGTCCAGCATATCCCTCCTAATGTCGAATGCCAAACTTTTGTTTGTAAATCTTCTGTAATTCCTTTCATCTTGAGACTCCCACAGTCTTCTTCTTGAACCTTCGCGGTTGTTTTTGTGATCTTCCTAAAGTCTAGGTTGATCATATTTTTCTGGTTACTTCCACCTTCGTTGTTGTTCTTTCTTACGAATTTAAGACCTTCACAACCTTGTTCCTTCGTGTCTTGATAAGGAAGATTGTTTCACTGATGTTGAGTGCATTTCTAAGCTCGTGGGAAAAGTGAATTCGGAGAATCTCATAGTTGCTACCTAGAAAAACTAGCAGAAATTTAATAAGGTTGGTATTTTCTTTCATATTTCATCAATGCTTAACTATCTTTTAGGATGATCACATGTTTATTGATGCACTGATCATCATACTCATGTAGATCGAGTACTCATTTGAACATGTTTGACCAGATGAAGTCATTTGGATTGAATTTTATCTTTTTAATACATGTTTTTTTTTTGTTTAATGTTTGTAGGTTGCTCGCCTTCCTGTTGTGACCTACACGTCAAACAATGAGTTGGTGATATATCCTCCTAGTCCAGCACAGCTCGCCTTTCTTGATAAACCCGCAGTTGAGAGACTATAAAAGATATTCAAGGAAGCATCTGATGTGTACAGGAAGGTCAAAAAGATATTCAAGGAGAGACTTTTGTTCTGATACTGTGATGTCTACTTTTGTTCTGATACTCTGCTGTCTACGTTTCTTCTAATACTCTGATATCCGACTTTAATTGCGCTTTGATCTTTGTGACCTTCATGTACATAGCATATGCTTCCTCGAATATCTTTTTCTGTCTCTCAGCTGCATGTTTATCAAGAATGGCGAGTTGTGCTGGACTGGGAGAAGATATCACCAACTCATTGTTTGGCGTTTAGGTCATAACAGGAAGGCGAGCAACCTACAAACATTAAACAAAAAAACATGTATTAGAAAGAGAAAAATCAATCCAAATGACTTCATCTGGCCAAACATGTTCAAATAAGTACTCGATCTACATGAGTATGATGATCAGTGCATCAATAAACCTGTGATCATCCTAAAAGATAGTAAAGCATTCATAAAATATGAAAGAAAATACCAACCCTATTAAATTTCTACTAGTTTTTCTAGATAGCAACTATGAGATTCTCGGAATTCACTTTCCCCACGAGCTTAGAAATGCACTCAACATAAGTGAAGCAATCTTCCTTATCAAGACATGTCAAAGTGACGCGAGAAAGATTATGAGCATTGAGATGTCGAATGACATCGGAGTCAAGGCACCTAAAAAAGTTATTAGAACTTCCAGAAAAGCAGACAATTAAAAGTCAACAAGGGCTTACCAAGTGCTCGCAAGAACAACAACATCGCCAATAAGAAGGATAGCATCTTCTAAGAATTTTTCCAACCCGCGCTCAAGAATTTTTTCCCACATAGACTTGTCTGGGACAATCTTCTTATACGGTCCCTCATAAGTAAACGGAGTCTAAGTGACTGCAGTAGAGTCTTTATAACATTAAAACACACTATATAAAGCTATAGACAGAACGAGTGAGTTTACGACTTTATTCCAATTAAAGAGTGACAGGTTGCAGCATGTACACACAAACCAACAAGTTTATTCCAATTACTATCTTAAACGTAACACCTTAGTTATGAAACACTACAAAATACACTAAATATCTCAATTAAGCTCTAAAACACTACAAAATACACTAGCGGTTGTTTGATAGGCTATAAATGGGATAATTAAGAGGCCTTCCATTGATTCGGTCGACCGTTTGATAACACAAAAGTGACACGCTTAGTCATTTATCCTATTCTGAACGATTTAGCACTAGGTGGGGTTCAAAACCATTCAGCGTCTCACAATTTACCATGTAGTCTTATTTTACAATTATTCTTTATAAAACTATATATGTTATAGGGGTATTCATGGTGCCATTTCTAGACTAGAAATATTAAAACTAAAATTGTTATGATGCATTTCTTTACCATCATTTATCAAATGAGGATTTGATGTCATCCTAACAAATTTAGCGTAAATCATTTTGTCAAAACGAAAGAGTGAAAGACTTATACGTAAAACTGATTGTATCTACTTTTAATAATGTGAATATTTTAATTATTTTGTTGTTAGTAATTTCTATTTTACAAGTTATAAAATTTATCACCCGAGACCACTTATTAAACAATCATGTTTCATGATACAACCAAAGTTTATGTTGGTAATTTTATGTTATTAAGAGCACTAACTCGTAACATCTGTCAAACAACCTATTTTGATTCGCATCAGGTTCATTTAAAGTCTTTGATTCATTTAGACTTTCAAATCATTCAGTGCTAAATCACTCTATTTTATCAAACAGCCTCTAAATATCTCAGTTAACAATAGATTAATCAACAGAGAGGTGCTTCAACACGAAAGCTCAAAACTTAAACAAAAAAACTGCGGGCAATGACAATAAATAAACGAAATAGTGACCAACTACCCTTTTTGGTCCCCGCGATATTTAACAGAACAAATTTACACAATCTCATAATCCCAATTAGAAGCAAGATAGAAAATCTCCCAAGGTATCACATACACTCCTATATTTCCTAATCATCATCAATAAAAAGGGACTTACCATGTTCCTAAACCGCGATCACTACTTAAAACCAATTCACATACACTAAGCCTAAATCGACTATTCTCGACCAAAAAAAAAAGCCTAAATCGATATTTGCATTTAGACTCCTATAAATATAAGTAATGAATGAAGAAATTTTAATCACATAACATATCAACAAATCAGAACACGCAAAACATGTGCCTTATGACATATTCATGTTGCTACAAATCTCGTTTATAAACTTTTAATGCACTTAAAATCCATTATTACAGGTATTATCAAAATCAGAATACTAAGCCTTTTATACGAATATGAAAGGCTATGAATCTATAACAAATCACATGTTGTATCCAAACACACATAAATGACTTAAAAACTAGAGATTATGACAAATTCGTAATCAAGAACTAAGTAACATAAAGGACAAAAAAGCATTGCAAACACAAACCGCAAATGTTTTAGAATCAATCCTATCTTCAATGTCGATGCTCAAACAGATACACAAACAAAGCGAGACAATAAGCCTAAATCTCAATCGTATATGTCTCCTCCATCAAAACTAACAAAAACCTAATGCGTTATTCCAAAAGAACGACGCTATGAACAAATATAGTACAAATTTTACTCAAGAATCATATTTCAATCCCGTTTGGAAATTCATATTTAATCTGGCAGCATTATGAAATTACATAACCATCAAATCATCTTACTTAAGAATCATAATCAGATCCAAAGTAAACAATTCGGCTTAATTTCTAAGTTTCAGCATCAATCAAACAGTTTAAATAAGTCACAATCATCTTAACTATCTCTTTATTTGAATCAAACAGTTTAAACAGCATACAGCTTAAAATGCATAGCAACATTACCAAAACACACTATATTAAGCTGTGCACAGAACGAGTGCGTTTACGACTTTACGCTACATCTACAACAAATCTTAATAAGCCTAAATCTCAATCCTATATGACATTATATGTGCAGTTCCGCAGCTATATTACTCAGTTTTGCGAAAAAAAACACAGGTCATTCTCACACTGACAACATACAACCCTGAGAATATAGCAAACATATAGTCTACAACAATAACACATTTCAAAAGCCAAGCCCCAATCTGACTCACTTAATTCAATTTTAACTTATTATCATCATTTTAATTTTAATTTATAAAGAAGCAATGACTATTTAAGTACTTCTCTCATGTAAATAGTCAAGGTAGGCTTAAAAAACTCTTAACTATGTATTGGTTTTATTTACCAACAAATTTTCTAAAAAAAATACAGAAATGAAGCAAAAACAAAGGCGTTTTTGAATAAAACCTTGGCTAAATCCACTCACCCCAATTAAACAAATACCACAAAAGCATAATAAGCGGTTAACACAAATCAAGGAGGCATATTTATATTATTTTACACAAGACATAAAAATCTATGCAATTAATCACTAAACCTTAAAAAAAAAATTACATCTACAACTAATTAAATTACTATAGAATCAGAGTAAACAAAGAAGAAAGCAGATCATCAATAAAATAAACAGCACAAATATACAAAACAAATGTTGATTTAAAAGCCAGATACATAGAATTAAAGAGGGGTTGGGATTGGGATTTAAAAGCCAGATTATTGGGGTTGGGATTTGCCATCACACTTTTTCTTATCTTGTTCTATTAATAGGGCCTAGTGGTTTGTTGTGATATTAACTTTTGACATTTATTACTCCCACCTAGATCAAGATCAAATATTTACTGCTCATGGACTACAGTAGAAACTCGATAAATTAATACTCGATTATTTAAAAACTCTCTAAGATAATATTTTTTGCCGGTCACCTGCTATAGATATAGCAGAACTTAAGTCGACTTATTCGTAAGTAAATAGGCCGAAATTGCTACATCTAGTAATTTTCCGTGTATTGTGGCTACTTGTAATATTTGGAAATCCAACCGTGCAGTGATCGTTCTTTGAATCATCAAGGGATGAGTAAACACAACTTCCTTGAAGTAGGTGCTGCTGCCCTTCTCTTAGGGGACATGGAAGCTAAAATGAAAGGTGAATTTTGGAGAAATTTTGGTAGCATTGACATGCCTTACCTTGATCAACTATTACAACCTTCGTTATTGACTACTGTGACCAATTCCGCCTCTGCTCGTGCTCACTTGAGAGCAATAACAGCTTCTAAACGCTCCAACCATCAGATTTGGTATGCTTGTATGTATCGTTTTATAATGTTTTTCTTATCAATGTTATCAGTTTGTTAATGAACGCGTGTTCCTGTTTTGCAGGGAAGATTCTCCTATGACAACCTTCCGACCACTGTTTCACTATCGACACTACAGGTATAATGTGGTTTGATTAAATTGACCACATGAGGAAACTATTACCAGATCTGGCTGTAACGTGGTCGATTTGGATCCTATATCCACATGGAAATCATCCTTGTTCTTGCAACTGTCATCATGTTATCATTGACATTGATTTTTGGACTTTTATTGTTTGTTTGCTATTTTATGTACTCTTTGTTGGTCCCTACGTTGATTTGTGTGAGTCGATATGAAATATGCAAACAATAATGATAAGATCTTTGAATAACTAAATCGTCTAACTATTGAAATGATTCATTACAACGAGTATAAATACTAAACGAAAGGGTACGAGTAAACAATGTGTCGGTTAGTCTATAACCGTTTGTAACTGCCCCTAAGTAACTACCCTATAACCGTTTTTGGCGGTTGTAACTGCTAGTAACCGCTAGTCGGTTATTATCTTTGAAATGAGCAAGTTTGGTCCTTTGAGTTAGAAGCAATGGCGAGATTATAAAGTCTTCATTCTCCTCCTTAATCTTGATCGTTGCTTCATCCTAAGTCTTGAACTCCGAGCATTTGTCGCATAGTCACGAACTTGAGTCTTGGAAAAGCTTTCGTTAAGATATCTGCTCTTTGTAGTTCTCCACTTACGTGTTCTACTTTGATATAACCATTCTCTACGCATTCACGAATGAAATGATAGCGAATTTCTATGTGCTTGCTCCTTCCATGAAAAACTGGGTTCTTTACGAGTTTTATAGCTGATATATTGTCAACTCTAAGCGTTATCTTCTTTTCTTCTAATCCAGTTAATTCACCGAGTAATCGTTTTAGCCATAAGGCTTGACATGTTGCTGCTGTAGCTGCCATGAATTCTGATTCACATGATGAGAGTGCTACTGTCGGTTTCTTCTGAGTACACCAAGTGATGGGTGACTCTCCAAAGTAAAATACTATTCCAGTAGTTCCTTTTCCTTGATCTGTATTGATTCCATAACTACTGTCGCTGTATCCTGTAATCTTGGAGCCTCCTTCTTTCTTGTATATTATTCCATGGTCTTTCGTTCCTTTGATGTATCAGATTACTTGTTTCACTGCCTTCAGGTGATGATCCTTCAGGTCTTGCATAAATCTGCTGAGTAGTCCGACTGAGTAACTAAGATCTGGTCTTGTATGTAGTAAGTATCTGAGACTTCCAATTAGGCTTCGGTAATAAGTTGCGTCAACTGGGTTTCCATCTTCCGCCTTGACCAACTTAGTGCCGGGATCCGTTGGTGTCTTCGTGTCATTACTATCCGTCATGCTTGTTTCTTTTAAGATCTTGTTAATGTATCCAGTTTGCTTGATCGTAATCTCTCCTCCTGTCTGTGTAACTTCTATCCCAAGGTAATATGCTAGCAAACCTAAGTCGCTCATTTAGAATTTATCTTCCATCTGGGATTTGAACAAGTCTACTTCCTTCTTTGGAGTGCCCGTGATTATCAAATCATCTGCATATACTCCAACGATAAGTGTAGAAGTCTTGCTTCTCTTTGTGTAGATTGCTTGTTCGAGATTACATTTCTTAAAGTCTAATGTCTTCAAGGTCTGGTCAAGCTTCGCGTTCCAAGCTCTAGGTGCTTGTCTTAAGCCATACAAAGCTTTAGTTAGCTTGTAGACTTTCCCAAGGTTCTCTTGTTGAATGAAACCTTCAGGTTGTGTAACATAGACTTCTTCCTTCAATTCTCCATGTAAAAAATGATGATTTTACATGTAAGTGGTGTACTTGCCATCCATGATATGCTGCTAGTGCTAATATTAATCGAACTGTCTCTATCCTAGCAACTGGTGTAAACACTTCATCGAAGTCTATTCCTTGTTCTTGTACATAACCTTTTGCTACTAATCTTGCTTTATACTTTATGATCCTACCTTGTGCATCTCTCTTGGTTTTATAAACCCACTTGAGACCTATTGCCTTCTGATTTTCAGGCAATGTGGTGAGGGTCCATGTGTTGTTTTTGTTAATTGAATCTAATTCAATTTGCATGGCCTCAATCCACTTCTCATCTTTTGATGCTTCCTTGTAATTACGGGGTTCTTCTTCTGTGAAAAATAAGCTAGGTGCTTCTACTTCACGTGCAGTTTGGTAAATTTCCGTAATATCCTTTAAACCTTGTATAGGTCTATGATCACATCTCTGTTCTGAGCTTTCGAACGAACTTATAGTAGCTCTTTCTTCATCTTCTGAGTTAGGGTTATAAGTGTATGATGGTGGTGTGATTGGTGAAGGTGGATCTGGTATAGGTTCTTGTTCTTGATACGTGTTATCAGTGTTTTCTAAGTTGACTGGTGTAGGATTATCATAGTCAACTCCATCTACCATAAAGCTAGTCCAAAATGTATCGTCTGTGTCTGTATCTTCTTCATTGTTGTTCCAATCCCACGGTTTTGTTTCCATAAACTTCACATCCCTACTAACATGTTTTTTCTTTCCTACTGGATCATATAGCCTACATGCTTAGATAAAATCCCTGATGGGGAATGGAGCGGGTTTGGGGGAGAATCATGACGGGGCACCCTGATAAGATCCTCAATGGGGATCAGGATGGGTTTGAGAAGACCTTTGGTAATCGGGTTTGGGGATAGGATGACCCCCCTTCCTAGTGAAGTGTTTGGATGGGAAAACTGTTTTTCTACTAATGAAAAAAAAAAAAAAAAAAAAAAAAAAAAAAAAAAAAAAAAAAAACGTCTTAATTAATGAACCATCTCTTCATGATACAAATAAAAGGTATTTTGTGTAAAGTTTTTTTCCTATTAAAAATCAAGGCGCTAGCTTCGTCTTTATCAAGGGTAAAAAGTAAGGGGTTGTTTGACAAAATTAAAATTATTTAGCATCAAATTCCAAATGCTGAACAAATCAAAGACTCTGAATGAGTTAGGTTTTGAATTTTAACAGACTCTTTGGCAAGTGCTCTCACATGACGCACTCTGAATGACATAAAAATTAGCACTTTAACCTCGTGTTGTACTAGTATATAACAAAATATGATTGTTTAAATGTCCTATTTATTATAAAAAATTATTCTAATTTTCCACAAAATAATATAAAGTGAATAATTTCAAACATCATTAAAAATGGTTTATACCAGTTTTATTTATTGGTCTTTTGTATCGCAAGCTGGTAATTCAGACGGTAATGACAACAAGACTACTAGCATTTTCATGAGCAAAATAAATACATCCTAACAATTTAAGTTATAGCGGTGAATGTTTAGAAAAAGACACTATAGAACAACAACAATAACCAATCCCGTCTGAGCGAGGTATATGAGGAATGTGGCGTGTAGACAGATCATACCCCTACCTAAGGTAAACCCGAGAGTAGGGAGACTGCTTCCAAGAAGACCTCCGACAAGTGAATGTGTGTATGTAAATGAGATCAAAATATATGTGGATGTGTGCTTGTGTAAAAATGCAAGAAGAGCAAAACTATGAAAGAAATAAGCATAGAAGCAAGAGAACATATAACACATAGCATACAAGGCGAACAACATATACCAACAAAAGACTTGAAAATATATAGGCATAAGCATACAACGCATGGAGGCAAAGCATAAAATATAAGAAGCACAAATAAGGTGGGTTGGGGGAGGCATGCATAAAGGCATAAACGCTGACAATAAACGCTGACAGAGAGAACGGGCCTATGAGAAAAAAATAAAGAAAAATAAATAAATTAGAATCTAAAGAGAATATCGTAGAATTGGTAAGGGCTCTATATCTAAGAGCAAAGACAAACATATACACGGAAAGCCACTAAGATACGCCTAAAAACACTACAGGGCAAACTAAGACTTTATCTAAGACGCGGGGGAAATAGTGAGACGCTGAATGATTTTGTACCCCACCCCATGGCTACTTTTATGTTATGAAACCTAGCCCCTAAAACTCTATAGCTTGCCTTGACTGCGTAAAACTTAAGGTGGCTAAATTTGCAAGACAAATCTGTGCGTGCGTAAGCGAAACCAATCAGAAAACAAAATCAATACAGTAATTTAGTTTTGGTCCAAACATGAGGACAGTAAGAAAGCAATTGTTAGGGATATAAAACAAGTGTAATCATGAAAAATACAGTAAATCTAAAATAATATGGCAGAATTCAAATTTTATTTATGAAATTTTCATTTATTTATGTAAATATGATGGACTAACTAAACAAGACATGTAACACAAAATTTTATGATCATGTTCACTTTAGAGAAATCGGGATTTTGACAAAAAAAAAAAAAAGTACATGCAAAAAGCCATGTGGTTCACATGAACCCACTTGGGTTCGCCCCCTCCCTATAATAAGTTACGTATATCTTAAGCGTGGCGGCGTAGTCACCCAAGTGTGGCAGCTCATCATTTTCAGCTTTCACTTCCCTTATCATAGCTAACTTACCAACTCTCCAAACATTTCTATTGAAAAAATACAGCTTGTAAGCTCATGTTTTACAGCTTAAAGCTAGTTTTGCCAACCATATTTTTTTTTTAATTTTTTTTTTCTAATTTTGTTGGGGGTGGTCTTTTGCTCAAGCCAAAAGGGTGCCACATTGGTTTGGCGCGAGTGCACCCCTTGCTCTAGTGAGAACATAATAATTAATAAGAATAAAATGCAGAAATCGTCCTTGTGGTTTGCTCAGATTGCATGTTTCGTCCCTGAGTTTTCGAAAGTGCAGGCGGCCTCCATGATAGGAAAAGTTGAGTTCATTTTCGTCCCTGACCAAATTGAAATGACTGAAATACCCTCGTCTTCATCCCCTTTGAATTTCCAGGGACGAAATCTGCAATTTGTACAAACCACAGGGACCATTTATTTTTTTCCAAAAATAATTTTTTTTCGAAAAAAAATTTCGAAAATAGTTTTTTCCGAAAATAATTTTTTATCGGTTTTCATCCGTTTTTTTTTTCTGTTTTTCTTACCTTTTTTTTTAGATTTTTGTCCGTTTTTATCCATTTTTCTTACGTTTTGTCTATTTTAATTCGTTTTTGCCCGTTTTTGTCCGTTTTTTTACATTTTTGTCTGTTTTTCTTACGTTTTTGTTTGTTTTTGTAATATTTCAACATTTTTTAAAAAAAATTCAAAAAGAAAAAAAAATTTAAAAAAAAATGAGAAATTTTTCGCAAATTTGAAAAAAAAATTCCCAAAAAAATGTTTTCGTAAATACTTGTTTTTCAAAAAAAAGAAATTGGAATTTTTTTTTCTAAATTGTTTTTTTCGAAATTTTTTTACAAATTTTTTTTTTCGAAATTTGGACATATTGAAAAAAAATTATTTTCGAAATATTTTGTATTTGTGACTTTTCGGATTTGTTTCAGAACTTTCGAAAAAAAATTATTTTTGGAAAAAAATTATTTTGAAATTTTTTTTCGAAAAATAATTATGTTCGGAAAAAAATAAATGGTCCATGTGGTTTGCTCAAATTGCAGAATTCGTCCCTGGAAATTCAAAGGGGGTGAAGACGAGGGTATTTCAGTCGTTTCAATTTGGTTAGGGACGAATATGAACTCTACTTTTTTTCTCAGGGAGGCCGCCTGCACTTTCGAAAACTCAGGGACGAAACATGCAATCTGAGCAAACCACAAGGACGATTTCTGCATTTTACTCTAATTAATAAGCATAAACATAATAAGCATAACTAACCTTAATAGTCCATGATTTAATACTTTTCTTGTAATTCTTGGCGTGGCTTGGTCTCGCGGCATACGGAGATACAAGGCTTGGCACAAATAGATGAGCATTAATATGATTCCAGGCCCTAGAGAAGCATTTATTATCATCATCACAAAAGAAACTCATCCTCTTCTTCTTAGATGAAATTGACTCAAGAATTTTCATATGGAGTACAACCTCGCACTTCATCTCGTAAGTATCAGGCAGTAGTTCCCAAAATCGTTCACCATTGCAGCTTCTTATTACCCATATATTACATGGGGGATCATAGTCTCCGTCACGAAAAAATAGGCATAGCTGGTCTTCCACAATCCCAACATAATAATGAAAATTATTGATGCAAAATTCAAACTTTGAATCATCAGGTTCGGGTAATAATACTGTAAATTCCTCCCGGGATAAATCAAAAGAAAGGATAACTCTCCTTTTGTTCCCAACATTATTATAATCAGATGCAAGCCAATGAAGTGCACCATTAAATAGGATACCAGGCATGTTCCTAAAAAGCCGATACTTGAATTCTACGATAGATTTCCAAGTATTTGATTTCAATGAAAAGACTTTAATAAGTGTCTCGTTGGTCATGCTACTCCAGATCCCCATAACAACCTTGTAATCATCTGTTGATGAATCATAACCAAAACTCAAACACGTGTCCCACAGGGACGCTTCGGTTTGCAAAACTGAGGGCAGTTTTCTAAGCTCTCTAGTCCAAGGATTGTTAACCAAAATTAGATTATCTGCGGGTAAAGGAGAGAAGCATACAAGGCCATTGGAAGAACCAATAACCGACCATGAATCAAATTGGAAGGCCCTCTCATTAGGAACTTTCCAATATGTTGGCATAGCTATCCTTACATGTCCAAGCTCGTTATTAGTGTTGCTGCTATTGCAAGTATGCTTCTTTAGATGGGCTTTAGCAAAACCAGAAGTTGATATCAAAGAATACCATGACTTACAAACGCTTTTGCATCGGAGAACATCTTCCACAGCTAATCTTAGCAGAATATCCTCAACCAGATCTTCAAGCAAAACCATCACTGCCAATCGAAAAAAAATCTGCCAATCGAATCAAACCAGAGTCTCAATGAGATGACGCAATGTATATTTTGGACTTGTAAAGCATATATAGCATGTGTACCTTTTTCAAGCCCAGCCCAAATACTTTACGCCCATCATCCCAAGACTTTGCTTTTGCGTATTATTCCTAAATCTTACACACATTAAAACAAGACTAAACTGCAACCCAAAGCTTCAAAAGTACAAGTGCCAACTAATTTGGTTGCAAGTGTCCATGACTAAAATCAGTGACAGAACTTGACAATTTATTTTTGGGGGCCGAATCGAAGATTTGTTTGTAACCTCAACTAAATTACCCCTAAAACCTATAATATTTACACTAGGTGTCGTAAATTTTGGGGGGGGGGGGCCGAGACCCTCCCCTGCCCTCAAAGAGGTCCGCCACTGACTAAAATTAAGGGTAAGCAAAGAAACCAAAAACCAAAAAAAATCAAACCGAAACTAAAAATCAATGGTTTGGTTTTGCTTTTTAAAAAACCAAAAATTTCGGTTCGGTTTCGATTTTAGTCCAAAAACTGAACCGTAAAACCGAACAAAATCGATTTTATTACAAGCATATAATAATATTGATAGCGTATTAATATTAATGGACTAAGTCCACTAAATATACACACGAATCAAGCCGTTACCAAGGCCCATCAACACTTGACAGAGGCCCGGCTAGAATCGTTTCAGCTTAAGATGTACAACTTCTCGTCCAGTAGTACGTTTCAGCTGAGCATGATAAGATGCCCAGTTTCGAGCATCCTGTTAAACATGTCTTCGGAACGCTGGCTCTAATGAACTAAAAATAAGGCAGTAACCTGAAGGCAAGTTCATGACCCGCTTTAAAGTCTTGCAATAATCACAACACTTGCAATTTGATATAACAAATTTATGCAACAAGCAGAATGTTATTGATGATGATAAGTCATATGTCATGCAACCATCATTTTTATTGGTCAAACTTAGAAAGAATAAACCAAACTTGGTCGATCTGGCTTGTATACCTTATGATAAACAGGTGAAACAAGATGAACTCACCCAAAATAACATATAGTAATATAAATAATAACAGTCTCCAAAAGTTGAAAATAGGCGAATGATACAATCGATTGGGGAGGTCTTACTAAACCAACCCAAAACACTGAGTCAACAATAACACATTGTTCATATTATCAAACACACGACAAGCTTCTTTCTCTTTTTCTTACTCGGAAATTAGTACAGATCTTCTTATTCCTCTTACTCTTTATTCTTCCCATCCTCTTCCTCTTTCTGCACAAATAGTGACGCCCTCAAATTTAATCCGGTGTTCTTCAATCTCTCTACTTTCTGCACATGAATTTTCCAAATATTGAAAAGGCTCGATTTATTAAAAAAAATTCTAGACCAGGTTAAGCTTGTAACAAAAAAAAAAAAAAAAAAAAAAAAAAAAAAACGGGTCTCACCATCTTCATGCAAATATAAATTTTCAGTCTCCCCAACTTCCTGCGTAGAAATTTCCTCAATAATTCTTGTTTCCTGCAATTGTATTCGAAAATTTTAAAAGGAGAACCAATTCTAAACTGGATACAACTTTTTAGAATATAAGACAACAGAAAAACGTGTTTCTACCTGTTCGGAAGACTTAACAATAGTCCTCCTCAGCATGGCCTGCGAGTGTCGGCCCTCTCCTTTGACAGCCTTGGCAAAATATATACACATATTAGGCTCAACTAAGATCAACATTCAATTTACATATGTGTTGGCCTCAAACGTTTGGATCTATGGTCTATAACGTGGTCAAGATATACCAAGTAAATAAGAACAATGAATCTGTAAAAGCTTTAATATGAATTTGTCATCTATCTTTACAATCTATATGTTCTAAGTATATATACAAAATGAAAGAGTATAAAGAGAATCGTTGTGATGGTTCGATCCATCCAACAGATGTGTCCCTTAGTTTATAACTGCTTGTAACCGTTTTTGTAACTGTCAAGAAACTGCCAAGTTGACTTTTGTGTTTCTGACTTTGTGTTTGAGTTGTGTCGATTGGGTGTTTAACTTGGGTCGATTGGAATTAACCCAATATTCTCCCCCTTAATCACAATCACTTTGTTGCAGATCTTTGACTCCAATTAGTTGTCTCATTGTTAATTCAGTAGTGCTTTTGTGAGTATGTCAGCCTTCTGAAATTCTCCACTTATAAACTCGACTTTTAAATCTTGTCTTTTGACGCATTCTCTTATAAAGTGGTATTTTATATCAATGTGCTTACTCCTTCCATTGAATACATGATTCTTCATTAGTTCTAATGTTCTATGGCAGACTTGTTGTCGACCATTATTGTTACCTTTTCTTCTTGTGTGTGTGTGTAAGCTTGCTTAGTAATCTCTTTAACCATAATGCTTGTGTTGATGCTGTTGTTGCTGCAATAAATTCGGATTCACATGATGATAGAGCTACTGTGGCTTGCTTTTGCATACTCCAACTGATTGGTGATTCACCATAGTAGAATATAATTCCAATAGTTCTTTTTCCTTCTTGAGTGTTGACTCCGTAGCTACTGTCACTATAACCTTGTATCTGGTTTCCTCCATTGTGTTTGTAGGTGATTCCATAGTCTTTTGTTCCTTTTACATAGCGTAGTACTTGCCTTATAGCTTTCATGTCTTGTTCCTTTGGTTCTTGCATAAAACGACTAAGTAATCCAACGGAATAACTTAAGTCGGGTCTTTTATGTAGCAGATATCTTAAGCATCCAATTAAACTTCTATATTCAGTTGAGTTGACCATTGTTTCTTTAGTGTTCTTTGTTAGTCTTGTTCCTGGATCCATAGGTATTAGAGTTTCATTGCAGTATAGCATTCCAACTTCCTTTAGGATCTTGCTTGCGTAGGCAGATTAAAAAAAATGTTTACAGGTCTTGTATTTGCATCTCCAGGATCGATAATAATCAGACAACATCATGTTTGTAATTATCATTCAAAGAATCGATAATAAGAGAAAAACAAAGAAGAAGATGGGTAAACCTCTTTATATTCTGATATATAAAAGTGAAGAGGTTAACTCTTGATTACAGAAAACCTAACCTATTTATACAAGATGAAATGGTGTCTTAAAGAGACATACCGATTCAATAAACCGTTGCAACCCTATAAACTATAACTGTCATATTAATGGGTTTGCTGGCCTGAGGCCCAACCTAAATACAGGGTTTTAAAATAAAACATCTGTTTGGTATAATAGACATTAATCAGTCCAGCATATCCCTCCTAATGTCGAATGCCAAACTTTTGTTTGTAAATCTTCTGTAATTCCTTTCATCTTGAGACTCCCACAGTCTTCTTCTTGAACCTTCGCGGTTGTTTTTGTGATCTTCCTAAAGTCTAGGTTGATCATATTTTTCTGGTTACTTCCACCTTCGTTGTTGTTCTTTCTTACGAATTTAAGACCTTCACAACCTTGTTCCTTCGTGTCTTGATAAGGAAGATTGTTTCACTGATGTTGAGTGCATTTCTAAGCTCGTGGGAAAAGTGAATTCGGAGAATCTCATAGTTGCTACCTAGAAAAACTAGCAGAAATTTAATAAGGTTGGTATTTTCTTTCATATTTCATCAATGCTTAACTATCTTTTAGGATGATCACATGTTTATTGATGCACTGATCATCATACTCATGTAGATCGAGTACTCATTTGAACATGTTTGACCAGATGAAGTCATTTGGATTGAATTTTATCTTTTTAATACATGTTTTTTTTTTGTTTAATGTTTGTAGGTTGCTCGCCTTCCTGTTGTGACCTACACGTCAAACAATGAGTTGGTGATATATCCTCCTAGTCCAGCACAGCTCGCCTTTCTTGATAAACCCGCAGTTGAGAGACTATAAAAGATATTCAAGGAAGCATCTGATGTGTACAGGAAGGTCAAAAAGATATTCAAGGAGAGACTTTTGTTCTGATACTGTGATGTCTACTTTTGTTCTGATACTCTGCTGTCTACGTTTCTTCTAATACTCTGATATCCGACTTTAATTGCGCTTTGATCTTTGTGACCTTCATGTACATAGCATATGCTTCCTCGAATATCTTTTTCTGTCTCTCAGCTGCATGTTTATCAAGAATGGCGAGTTGTGCTGGACTGGGAGAAGATATCACCAACTCATTGTTTGGCGTTTAGGTCATAACAGGAAGGCGAGCAACCTACAAACATTAAACAAAAAAACATGTATTAGAAAGAGAAAAATCAATCCAAATGACTTCATCTGGCCAAACATGTTCAAATAAGTACTCGATCTACATGAGTATGATGATCAGTGCATCAATAAACCTGTGATCATCCTAAAAGATAGTAAAGCATTCATAAAATATGAAAGAAAATACCAACCCTATTAAATTTCTGCTAGTTTTTCTAGATAGCAACTATGAGATTCTCGGAATTCACTTTCCCCACGAGCTTAGAAATGCACTCAACATAAGTGAAGCAATCTTCCTTATCAAGACATGTCAAAGTGACGCGAGAAAGATTATGAGCATTGAGATGTCGAATGACATCGGAGTCAAGGCACCTAAAAAAGTTATTAGAACTTCCAGAAAAGCAGACAATTAAAAGTCAACGAGGGCTTACCAAGTGCTCGCAAGAACAACAACATCGCCAATAAGAAGGATAGCATCTTCTAAGAATTTTTCCAACCCGCGCTCAAGAATTTTTTCCCACATAGACTTGTCTGGGACAATCTTCTTATACGGTCCCTCATAAGTAAACGGAGTCTAAGTGACTGCAGTAGAGTCTTTATAACATTAAAACACACTATATAAAGCTATAGACAGAACGAGTGAGTTTACGACTTTATTCCAATTAAAGAGTGACAGGTTGTAGCATGTACACACAAACCAACAAGTTTATTCCAATTACTATCTTAAACGTAACACCTTAGTTATGAAACACTACAAAATACACTAAATATCTCAATTAAGCTCTAAAACACTACAAAATACACTAGCGGTTGTTTGATAGGCTATAAATGGGATAATTAAGAGGCCTTCCATTGATTCGGTCGACCGTTTGATAACACAAAAGTGACACGCTTAGTCATTTATCCTATTCTGAACGATTTAGCACTAGGTGGGGTTCAAAACCATTCAGCGTCTCACAATTTACCATGTAGTCTTATTTT
Source organism: Chrysanthemum seticuspe (assembly GCA_019973895.1). Lineage (NCBI taxonomy): Eukaryota > Viridiplantae > Streptophyta > Magnoliopsida > Asterales > Asteraceae > Chrysanthemum > Chrysanthemum seticuspe. The sequence continues at coordinate 275,493,735 of BPTQ01000002.1, forward strand.
ACAATTATTCTTTATAAAACTATATATGTTATAGGGGTATTCATGGTGCCATTTCTAGACTAGAAATATTAAAACTAAAATTGTTATGATGCATTTCTTTACCATCATTTATCAAATGAGGATTTGATGTCATCCTAACAAATTTAGCGTAAATCATTTTGTCAAAACGAAAGAGTGAAAGACTTATACGTAAAACTGATTGTATCTACTTTTAATAATGTGAATATTTTAATTATTTTGTTGTTAGTAATTTCTATTTTACAAGTTATAAAATTTATCACCCGAGACCACTTATTAAACAATCATGTTTCATGATACAACCAAAGTTTATGTTGGTAATTTTATGTTATTAAGAGCACTAACTCGTAACATCTGTCAAACAACCTATTTTGATTCGCATCAGGTTCATTTAAAGTCTTTGATTCATTTAGACTTTCAAATCATTCAGTGCTAAATCACTCTATTTTATCAAACAGCCTCTAAATATCTCAGTTAACAATAGATTAATCAACAGAGAGGTGCTTCAACACGAAAGCTCAAAACTTAAACAAAAAAACTGCGGGCAATGACAATAAATAAACGAAATAGTGACCAACTACCCTTTTTGGTCCCCGCGATATTTAACAGAACAAATTTACACAATCTCATAATCCCAATTAGAAGCAAGATAGAAAATCTCCCAAGGTATCACATACACTCCTATATTTCCTAATCATCATCAATAAAAAGGGACTTACCATGTTCCTAAACCGCGATCACTACTTAAAACCAATTCACATACACTAAGCCTAAATCGACTATTCTCGACCAAAAAAAAAAAGCCTAAATCGATATTTGCATTTAGACTCCTATAAATATAAGTAATGAATGAAGAAATTTTAATCACATAACATATCAACAAATCAGAACACGCAAAACATGTGCCTTATGACATATTCATGTTGCTACAAATCTCGTTTATAAACTTTTAATGCACTTAAAATCCATTATTACAGGTATTATCAAAATCAGAATACTAAGCCTTTTATACGAATATGAAAGGCTATGAATCTATAACAAATCACATGTTGTATCCAAACACACATAAATGACTTAAAAACTAGAGATTATGACAAATTCGTAATCAAGAACTAAGTAACATAAAGGACAAAAAAGCATTGCAAACACAAACCGCAAATGTTTTAGAATCAATCCTATCTTCAATGTCGATGCTCAAACAGATACACAAACAAAGCGAGACAATAAGCCTAAATCTCAATCGTATATGTCTCCTCCATCAAAACTAACAAAAACCTAATGCGTTATTCCAAAAGAACGACGCTATGAACAAATATAGTACAAATTTTACTCAAGAATCATATTTCAATCCCGTTTGGAAATTCATATTTAATCTGGCAGCATTATGAAATTACATAACCATCAAATCATCTTACTTAAGAATCATAATCAGATCCAAAGTAAACAATTCGGCTTAATTTCTAAGTTTCAGCATCAATCAAACAGTTTAAATAAGTCACAATCATCTTAACTATCTCTTTATTTGAATCAAACAGTTTAAACAGCATACAGCTTAAAATGCATAGCAACATTACCAAAACACACTATATTAAGCTGTGCACAGAACGAGTGCGTTTACGACATTACGCTACATCTACAACAAATCTTAATAAGCCTAAATCTCAATCCTATATGACATTATATGTGCAGTTCCGCAGCTATATTACTCAGTTTTGCGAAAAAAAACACAGGTCATTCTCACACTGACAACATACAACCCTGAGAATATAGCAAACATATAGTCTACAACAATAACACATTTCAAAAGCCAAGCCCCAATCTGACTCACTTAATTCAATTTTAACTTATTATCATCATTTTAATTTTAATTTATAAAGAAGCAATGACTATTTAAGTACTTCTCTCATGTAAATAGTCAAGGTAGGCTTAAAAAACTCTTAACTATGTATTGGTTTTATTTACCAACAAATTTTCTAAAAAAAATACAGAAATGAAGCAAAAACAAAGGCGTTTTTGAATAAAACCTTGGCTAAATCCACTCACCCCAATTAAACAAATACCACAAAAGCATAATAAGCGGTTAACACAAATCAAGGAGGCATATTTATATTATTTTACACAAGACATAAAAATCTATGCAATTAATCACTAAACCTTAAAAAAAAAAAAAAAAAAAAAAAAAAAAAAAAAAAAAAAAAAAAAAAAAAAAAAAAAAATTACAGCTACAACTAATTAAATTACTATAGAATCATAGTAAACAAAGAAGAAAGCAGATCATCAATAAAATAAACAGCACAAATATACAAAACAAATGTTGATTTAAAAGCCAGATACATAGAATTAAAGAGAGGTTGGGATTGGGATTTAAAAGCCAGGGATTTGCCATCACACTTTTTCTTATCTTGTTCTATTAATAGGGCCTAGTGGTTTGTTGTGATATTAACTTTTGACATTTATTACTCCCACCTAGATCAAGATCAAATATTTACTGCTCATGGACTACAGTAGAAACTCGATAAATTAATACTCGATTATTTAAAAACTCTCTAAGATAATATTTTTTGCCGGTCACCTGCTATAGACATAGCAGAACTTAAGTCGACTTATTCGTAAGTAAATAGGCCGAAATTGCTACATCTAGTAATTTTCCGTGTATTGTGGCTACTTGTAATATTTGGAAATCCAACCGTGCAGTGATCGTTCTTTGAATCATCAAGGGATGAGTAAACACAACTTCCTTGAAGTAGGTGCTGCTGCCCTTCTCTTAGGGGACATGGAAGCTAAAATGAAAGGTGAATTTTGGAGAAATTTTGGTAGCATTGACATGCCTTACCTTGATCAACTATTACAACCTTCGTTATTGACTACTGTGACCAATTCCGCCTCTGCTCGTGCTCACTTGAGAGCAATAACAGCTTCTAAACGCTCCAACCATCAGATTTGGTATGCTTGTATGTATCGTTTTATAATGTTTTTCTTATCAATGTTATCAGTTTGTTAATGAACGCGTGTTCCTGTTTTGCAGGGAAGATTCTCCTATGACAACCTTCCGACCACTGTTTCACTATCGACACTACAGGTATAATGTGGTTTGATTAAATTGACCACATGAGGAAACTATTACCAGATCTGGCTGTAACGTGGTCGATTTGGATCCTATATCCACATGGAAATCATCCTTGTTCTTGCAACTGTCATCATGTTATCATTGACATTGATTTTTGGACTTTTATTGTTTGTTTGCTATTTTATGTACTCTTTGTTGGTCCCTACGTTGATTTGTGTGAGTCGATATGAAATATGCAAACAATAATGATAAGATCTTTGAATAACTAAATCGTCTAACTATTGAAATGATTCATTACAACGAGTATAAATACTAAACGAAAGGGTACGAGTAAACAATGTGTCGGTTAGTCTATAACTGTTTGTAACTGCCCCTAAGTAACTACCCTATAACCGTTTTTGGCGGTTGTAACTGCTAGTAACCGCTAGTCGGTTATTATCTTTGAAATGAGCAAGTTTGGTCCTTTGAGTTAGAAGCAATGGCGAGATTATAAAGTCTTCATTCTCCTCCTTAATCTTGATCGTTGCTTCATCCTAAGTCTTGAACTCCGAGCATTTGTCGCATAGTCACGAACTTGAGTCTTGGAAAAGCTTTCGTTAAGATATCTGCTCTTTGTAGTTCTCCACTTACGTGTTCTACTTTGATATGACCATTCTCTACGCATTCACGAATGAAATGATAGCGAATGTCTATGTGCTTGCTCCTTCCATGAAAAACTGGGTTCTTTACGAGTTGTATAGCTGATATATTGTCAACTCTAAGCGTTATCTTCTTTTCTTCTAATCCAGTTAATTCACCGAGTAATCGTTTTAGCCATAAGGCTTGACATGCTGCTGCTGTAGCTGCCATGAATTCTGATTCAAATGATGAGAGTGCTACTGTCGGTTTCTTCTGAGTACACCAAGTGATGGGTGACTCTCCAAAGTAAAATACTATTCCAGTAGTTCCTTTTCCTTGATCTGTATTGATTCCATAACTACTGTCGTTGTATCCTGTAATCTTGGAGCCTCCTTCTTTCTTGTATATTATTCCATGGTCTTTCGTTCCTTTGATGTATCAGATTACTTGTTTCACTGCCTTCAGGTGATGATCCTTCAGGTCTTGCATAAATCTGCTGAGTAGTCCGACTGAGTAACTAAGATCTGGTCTTGTATGTAATAAGTATCTGAGACTTCCAATTAGGCTTCGGTAATAAGTTGCGTCAACTGGGTTTCCATCTTCCGCCTTGACCAACTTAGTGCCGGGATCCGTTGGTGTCTTCGTGTCATTACTATCCGTCATGCTTGTTTCTTTTAAGATCTTGTTAATGTATCCAGTTTGCTTGATCGTAATCTCTCCTCCTGTCTGTGTAACTTCTATCCCAAGGTAATATGTTAGCAAACCTAAGTCGCTCATTTAGAATTTATCTTCCATCTGGGATTTGAACAAGTCTACTTCCTTCTTTGGAGTGCCCGTGATTATCAAATCATCTGCATATACTCCAACGATAAGTGTAGAAGTCTTGCTTCTCTTTGTGTAGATTGCTTGTTCGAGATTACATTTCTTAAAGTCTAATGTCTTCAAGGTCTGGTCAAGCTTCGCGTTCCAAGCTCTAGGTGCTTGTCTTAAGCCATACAAAGCTTTAGTTAGCTTGTAGACTTTCCCAAGGTTCTCTTGCTGAATGAAACCTTCAGGTTGTGTAACATAGACTTCTTCCTTCAATTCTCCATGTAAAAAATGATGATTTTACATGTAAGTGGTGTACTTGCCATCCATGATATGCTGCTAGTGCTAATATTAATCGAACTGTCTCTATCCTAGCAACTGGTGTAAACACTTCATCGAAGTCTATTCCTTGTTCTTGTACATAACCTTTTGCTACTAATCTTGCTTTATACTTTATGATCCTACCTTGTGCATCTCTCTTGGTTTTATAAACCCACTTGAGACCTATTGTCTTCTGATTTTCAGGCAATGTGGTGAGGGTCCATGTGTTGTTTTTGTTAATTGAATCTAATTCAATTTGCATGGCCTCAATCCACTTCTCATCTTTTGATGCTTCCTTGTAATTACGGGGTTCTTCTTCTGTGAAAAATAAGCTAGGTGCTTCTACTTCACATGCAGTTTGGTAAATTTCCGTAATATCCTTTAAACCTTGTATAGGTCTATGATCACATCTCTGTTCTGAGCTTTCGAACGAACTTATAGTAGCTCTTTCTTCATCTTCTGAGTTAGGGTTATAAGTGTATGATGGTGGTGTGATTGGTGAAGGTGGATCTGGTATAGGTTCTTGTTCTTGATACGTGTTATCAGTGTTTTCTAAGTTGACTGGTGTAGGATTATCATAGTCAACTCCATCTACCATAAAGCTAGTCCAAAATGTATCGTCTGTGTCTGTATCTTCTTCATTGTTGTTCCAATCCCACGGTTTTGTTTCCATAAACTTCACATCCCTACTAACATGTTTTTTCTTTCCTACTGGATCATATAGCCTACATGCTTAGATCCTTCTTCAACTCCTAAGTAAATCATTGGAATGCTTCTATCATCCAGCTTCTTCAAGTGTGGTATCGTTACCTTAGCATAAGTTGTGCATCCGAATATTCTTAGGTATTCTAGGTTTGGTTTTCTATTGTAGAGGGCTTCATATGGTGTTTTATCTACCAGGGATTTCGTAGGTACCCTGTTGAGTATATAAATGGCGTGCCTGACTGCTTCCGCCCAATAAGTTAAGGGTAACTTTATTGCTTTCATCATACTCCTAGTAGTTGATAACATTGTCCTATTTCTCCTCTCTACTACACCATTCTGCTGCGGTGAGTATGGTGCTGTCAATTGTCTTTCTATTCCGTTCTCCTTACAGTATTTGGTGAATTCATGTGATGTAAATTCACCTCCTCTATCGGTTCTTAGCATCTTTATTTTCAACTTCAACTTTGATTCAATCTGCTGCCTAAATTCCTTGAATGTGCTGAATGCTTGATCTTTCGAGTTTAGAAAGTAAGCCCACATGAAACGTGTGCAGTCATCTACTAATAAGAAGATGAGCTTCTTTCCAGAGTGTGTGGTTGGACTTATGGACCACAAAGATCTCCATATATTAAGTCCAACGGGTTCTTTGATCTAAATTTAGCTTGGTTTGGAAAAGGTATTCTGATGTGTTTTCCTACTAAACATGCATCACAGATTTGTCCTGCATGGTTTATTCTAGGTATTCCATCTACTAAACCTTTCTTTGTCATCTTGTCTATTGCGTCAAAGTTCAGGTGACCTAATCTAGCATGCCATAACCATGCTTGGTCATCTACGTTTGCTAAGAGACATATAGGTGCTACTATATGTAATCTAATACTGTAAAGTCGATTCTTAGATCATTCTACTTTCATCAACAACTTCTTATTCTTATCAAACAAAGTCAGTAAATTTCCATCCATGATGATCTTGCAACCTATTTCAGTAAGTTGTCCTAGACTAAGTATGTTGCTCTTGAGGTTTGGAATGTAGTAAACATCCGAAATCATTTTCTGTTGTAAGTCTCTACATCCTAATAATATTGAACCTCTACCCTTTATCTCTACATACGATCCATCTCCAAAACGAACGCGTCCAGTGATGCTTTCATCAATATCCTTAAAATGGCCTTTGGTGCCCGTCATATGGTTACTTGCACCATTATCTAAATACTATATGCTAGCATCTGTTGTAGCATATTTTCGGGGGTGTACTTGTTCTTCATTTAAAAGGATTTCTTCAGTTTCTTGTGTTGCCATTAATAATGATGGTTCATCGTCTTCTAAGATAAGGTTTGATTGTTCCTGAGTTGTTGGTGGACTTTTACAATTTTTCTTGAAATGCCCGGGTTTCCCGCAATTGTAACATTCCAAGTTCTTTTTATCCCACCCACCTTTATTATTGTTGTGAGTTGAGTTTCCTCCATTCGAGTTATCTCTATTTCCCTTATTCTGCCAATTACCTCGTGAATTGTTTGAACTACCTCTATATTTGGTAAATCGTTTCTTATTTCTAGAGTGTTCGCCTTGTGCGAATAGTAGGTTATCTTGGCTTTCTACTTGTCCTCCCTTTCGGAGTTTTATTCTCTCCTCGAATGCCTTAAGTTTTCCTACGATCTCATCTAACGTAATGTCATCGAGATCATTCGTCTGTTCTATGGATGCTACTATTTGAATGAACCTATCGGGTGTGGAATCTAATAGTTTTCGTACTAAAAGTGATTCATCCAAAGCTTTTCCTAATTCTTTTGCCTTTGTGGCATAGCCATTTAGTTTGGCTGTAAATGCATCCACCGTTTCATCCTCCTTCATTTGAAGGGTTTGAAATCCAATCATCAATGATTGTAATCGTGCTTGTTGCACTTTCTCTTCTCCAACGTGTCTCTTTCTTAATGAATCGCATAATTCCTTTGCTGTTTGCAACTTGTTACTTGTAAGATCACATCTTCGGTCAATGCTTGGTATAGGAAGGCAGTTGTTGCCTTATCCTTTTTAGCATCTACTTGTGTATCAGCCTTAGGTTCTATTGCTTCTCATAAACCTTGTGCTTCTAGTATCACCTTAATTTGTATAGTCCAAACTGTGTAGTTTGTGGCTTTGAGTTTTGGGCATTGATACTGTGTCATAGGGGTTACGGGTTTTGGTGCAGTGTTACTGCCACTTGCATCGTCACCAGGAATCTACTAGTACGGGAACAGAAAATAGTTTCCGGGAATCTACTAGTACGGGATCAATATATAGTTCTCGGGATTTCCTAGTAATGTACATAACGAACTATACTATCTAAAGTATAATAGAGAAATCCAAAGTTGAAATTTGTGACCTCGTTGTTGTGTATTGAACACAGTCGTATTCCCACTTGTGTCGGTACTTGAGTATAATACCAACCACTTTCTTTCTTTCCCCATGTTGTCTCTCTTCCTCCTTGTGTATCGATGTATTAAAGATTTGCCTTCGAACTCTTGGTCTTGGCTATTTTCCGAACACAATCCTTCAAAATACCTTTCGGTATTTTCAAAGAAGCAAGTCAAAATACTTGTTCTTTCCCTTTACCACGTTGAATGGTAAAATTCTACGTTTGCTTGCCGCGTCTCACAACCCTTTCTCTTTACTTATGTTCCACACCGAATGTGCTTCACCCCAAAATACCTTTCGGTATTTTTCCAACAAAAACCCACAAGTGATCAAGTTGTGTCCTTTTGTTAATAATCTTATATCGCTAGCGTCTCTTCTTTCAAAAACAATTACTTGATTGTTTTCTAACCGGTTGTGTATTCTGTATCTCCAAGCAACGTCTCGTCTTCTCTTCTTGTATACGCGGTATTATACAAGGTATCTCTAACGCGTCTTTCTTTTTGGTCACGTAGCTCCTTCCCTTCTGTTGCTGCGTTTGATGGCCTACAACAGAAATCCGACACCACAATGGAATGGTGTCCTCTCCGTTTGCAATTTCGACACAAAGGTAAGTTGTATACAACTTATCTTATGTCCTAGTTATCCAAGTAACAACGTCTTCTTGTTTGAAACGTCTTCCTTTTCCTGAAACAATGTTTCAGCGTGTAATCTTCTTCCAGAAACAATGGTTTCTGTTTTTCTTCTTCCTGAACCAAATGACCAGTGCTTTGTTTTCTGGTTTTGGTTTTCTTCTTCCAACGTTGAGGTTTTTCTGGTATGTGTATATCTCGTTAACAATTTCTGGTTTGATTCTGTATCGTTAAAACAAGGTCTGGTAAATGTTGCCTCGTTAAACAAGAAATCTGGTGTTGAGAATGAATGGTGTAATGAGATGCAAACAGGCTCTTGATGGCAAATGTTGGTCCCTACGTTGATTTGTGTGAGTCGATATGAAATATGCAAACAATAATGATAAGATCTTTGAATAACTAAATCGTCTAACTATTGAAATGATTCATTACAACGAGTATAAATACTAAACGAAAGGGTACGAGTAAACAATGTGTCGGTTAGTCTATAACCGTTTGTAACTGCCCCTAAGTAACTACCCTATAACCGTTTTTGGCGGTTGTAACTGCTAGTAACCGCTAGTCGGTTATTATCTTTGAAATGAGCAATTTTGGTCCTTTGAGTTAGAAGCAATGGTGAGATTATAAAGTCTTCACTCTTAAGTCTGGTTAATCTAGCAACTAACTTATACCACCGGAAAAATTAAACTGTAATAATATGATGTATCAAGCTTTTGTACAGTAATTTAGTATTATTTGTTGCTGAACCTGGTTTTTATACACTTGAGATCTCGCGCTCGGTGCATTCTTTTTGTCAGTGAACAACAACCCTTGAAGTTGAACCCTGATGAGGTGGGAGAAGTTATAGCTGCGGTTTGCTCAGAAAACCCATCTCAAGTCTCTCTCTAATGCGATGACAATCTTATCTAAACTAAGTAGTAGCAGTGAGAAGCCATCAATGGATGTGGCTATAAACGTTCTAATCAAACTTGAGATTGACATGTATGTCCCAATTTGAATATTCATTTAAGTATCCTTGTTTTGTATTCTTGATTAGTTACTCTTTCCATGATATAATAAAGTTAGATGCATAATATTTGTTTACAGGCATAAGGAATGTATGGATTATTGCTTAGGTAGTTCATGTTATAAAAAGTAACTCAAACTTGTTTTGTAGGTACGTTTTGGACTCTGGGGTTGCTGCTCCACTCATGCTATATATGCTTGAGGTTCTACTACTTTTACAAATTTGTCGACCCTTTCCATCTGGCCATCTGGCTCGGTCGTAACATGATGCTTCCACCATTGAGGAAGAATACATTAAAGAACCATATCTTGGCAAAACAGTGTCAATCCAGGGTACAAGAACTCAAATCTAGACACCTCATGACTGTATTGCAAGTCATCCAGTATAATAGACAACCTCTTGAGACTATACACGGGGCAAAACTCGATAGTCATACACTGACACCATCTAGCAAACTATAGACAGTATATTACATAGACAAAACTGGGATAAACATAGCATAAACCTCCTAAAGCAGCTCGCAGCGTACGAACTTCCACAGAATAACCATCAGCATCCTTAACCATACCAGACAACAAACTGCATCCTTCTCATATTCCTTTCCTGCCAAGTGAAATAATACAAGACAATCAGGAGACCTCTCAACCATTAGATAGTTATGTTGCAGCTGAAACGACCTTATTATCCAAAACTGATTATTGCGATTTCAAGTCACAGTAAAAATATAACCAGTTCAAAAACTCAAATCTAGACACCTCATGACTGTATTGCAAGTCATCCAGTATAACAGACAACCTCTTGAGACTATACACCGGGCAAAACTCGATAGTCATGTTACTGATACATTGAATATTTCATGAAGACACGATCACTATTGCATTACTAATCACATAAAACTATAGATCATTAATTTTCACATTCAGAAAATCAAACTAGCTAACAAGCATCATGCAGAATTATTATATAATATATTGATATTGACGAAGCATGTTACTGATGCATTCATTAACTTGTTCAAAGGATAAGAAAATTTGAACCTTCGTAAGTAAACCATGTAACAACGCTTACCACATCAATTTCGAGGTGTTTTGGATTTGCAGCCGGTCAACTTGACCGAACCAGCTGTTTTCCCAAAATCCAGCGTTTTTAGGGTGTCCTTGATGTCTGATGAAGGGTCTATGTGAATGATGGTCAAGGTCTTTGACTCCCGAGTCAAACAAGGCTGCATATTGGTTGAAGAAATTAGAAATTTATTTGACATAATATATCAAACTAAGAACACTGGTTTTGCCCCGTTACGGATCCAGTCCATTTTGCCTAACTTTGTTAGTTCGACCGTTAAATAGGAGGGTAGTTTCATCATTTTCCACATTTCCATTCAAATGTATTATTTATGATTAAACTACATAAATTGTCCCTGTGGTTTTGTCGGGTGTTAAGACTTAAGTCCTTTTTTTTTGTCTAGGATTCAGTTTTTGTGGTTTCGACCCATTACCGATCCAGCCCATTTTGACCAATTCCGTAATTTTTAATATAAGTGAATGACCAAATACCCTCACCATCATCTTTTTGAGTTTACCTTTTAGTGGTAATAGTTAATAATAAAGCTATTATAATAAGGAAAAATTACATGTTTCATCCTTGTTGTTTATCCAAAATCACACTCGTCGTCCCTATTTAATTTTAATTACATAAATAATCCCTAACTCCATTTGCATTGATACTCCCTGTTTTGGAAAATAGGAAATATCCATGTAATAATCATAAGGACTACCCATGTAATAAAAAACTAAATAATACAATTGCGGCGTTTAGAAAAGGTACCTCAAGGATTTCTGTTAGTCTCGTGCCTCTCCATGTTGGAACAAGTTTCTTGCGATTGGCAAGAGCCTCTATGATGCTTTTCAATGTCATCAAACTCAGATTAATTGCCTACAAGTACACAACCAAAAATATTATAACTTTCGAAAGAGGTAAGGGACGTCAAGAAATAAGATATATTGCCTACAAATAAGTATGTACCGTTCCTTCATTGGCAGTATCACCATCTGGCTTTTCACTTCCGGCTAGATCTACCAGATAGCAGCTTCCCTCTGATACAGTTCCCTATTATATAAGTATTATTAGCATACTTTTAAGTTAAAAATTAAAAGCGTAATTAAAACATCTTACCAAATGTCTGTTTGTGATCTTGATTCTCAATATAAAGTGTGATCTGGAAGATTCTGAATTCAGCTTTGTGCTGTCGGTGGCCCTGGACCAGAATACAAGACCCTAATTATAACTTTCAGTTCATAGATAACCCATTATACTTTATTAGATGTAGAGTTAGCATTTAACCCTTTGACAATAGTTTTTGAGTTGTCAATAAAAAGGTGTTAAAAAATAGTTAAAAGTTATGATTAATAGGTCATTTAATCTAAAGGTTTAATTAAACGGACTTTTATAGTTGAGGGTCTTAATTAAACAAACTTTTAAGATTTAAGAATAAAAACGTTGCCAAACAAAGTTAATGCGTTTAATTAGATGGTGAAACAAAGTTAAGGGTAAAAAATTGTCAAAAAATTATTAAACCTTAATAAAGACATTACCAAACCTATATACTGTACGTTTTTTACAAGTAAGGATTGATTTGAAAAACCTTCGACTTTTAGCCGTCTCCAACAGCTTATGCATCCCTTTCTTATCACAATTCTTGCTTGATGATTCCCCGAGATTCTGAATATTGTTGTTAATGACCTGCATCGCTTCCACTGTAAATTCTATTTTATTCCCTTCTAAGTCACCTTTCTCTATTGCCAGAAAAAGGAGGTTCATGGTTCGAGGAACTATCCCCTCGAGATCATGATCAGAGCCTCCTTCCATAGTGAAAGTCTTCCCTGATCCACTCCGGCCAAAACAGAAGATGCAAACCTGCCAAATAGAGTCCAGTATTTGTATAAATTGTATTAAATAAAATTTTATAAAAATTTCAATATAACTTGAAAAAGCCAAATTCAATTCCCAAAATAGAAGTACCTTGTCGCCAGAAATAGCACACTCTACGAGATGTGCTATCTCCAAAAAAATGTCTTGCTGTGATGCATCTTCACCAAAGACCTTGTTGAAGGTGTACGACTTGAAGGTCTGTTTGTCTGCAAAATTCAAAGGCAATCATTTCTGTTTTTTACGATGTAAACGGAAGAGAAATGTGTAAAACGTATGAAAAATGTGTTTGACTCTTCTTTTAACAATAAAGGAAAACCTCATTTCGAGGTTTTTGAAACTTTCCTTATTAAGTAACAAATAAATTATTTTTAAAGAAGATAAATGGTCACTCTTTTAACAATTCCGTCCAACCTTACAAAAAAAGTGGGTGCTGTTTAAAACCTTTGTGGCTAAATTCTAAATTAAACAAACTACGCAACCCATAATCACATTCTCTACATATCCCATTGCGACACTGCAACATACACGGACGCACGCTAAATTGATGGTGAACTCCACTTGATTTCATTTAAGTTTACATCAATATCCTACTCATAACTCTAAATTTATCAATTAAAAATTTCCTAAGAACATCCCTAAACTAAAACAATAGGACAACCAAAATCAAGGGGATTCAGTTGCATCATCCATCGTCATCTAGGTATTTTCATCTAATTTACTTATTGTTTCTATGTGTTTAGAATTAACTAAACTGTGGTTGTTTCAACGGTCAACACTAAAACTGTCAAAGAGGGTTTGCTTATTTAACGAGAGCCGACATGAAGGCAAGTGGAGGAGACCGGACCAACCAAACCATTCCCCCTACAACAAACTCACAAAGTCGCAATCACCATTCAATTGTGAATTCTCGAATCTGCTTAAGAAGCTAAAGATGGAAAACATGTCTTCTAATGATTGGAGGAATATCATGGCTGTTATTCCTCCAACATTGTTCACTCAAGTACAGAAGCCTATGGAAGTCTATACTGAAACTTATGAGCATTAGAGTAAAAAGCACAGTGATTCATGGTTTGGCAGTTCATCTTAATCAAAGGATATGTAGTCCACTTCCTTTGGAACTTGGTGTTTGGCTATAAAAATGGTGAATAAGTACAGGACATTGCAGTTGATCCAACAAGTATGAATATGATCAAGAGGGCTACATAAGAGAGAATGTTACGCTGATGCAGATTCAGTTGTAGTTTCAGTTGTGTCCAAGTTGCTAAGGGCGTGTCCTTTGTTCTCAGTGACATTTGTACGTTGTTACATTGTATTGAGTTGACTAACAAAAACTTTGAAATTACAACTCACATTTTACATTTACTTGGTAACAGTTAAAGCTTCTCTTTCATATCAATACGACTATGACTATTAAATAAAAAAATGGAGTCGATCAAGTTGAGTCATTTGAACCGAACGAGCCAAACACGCTATTCAAGCTTAGCAACCCAAGCATTAATTTATACAAGTATTTTGATACGACCCATTTAGGTTGCATCGATAGTTTGCACTACTTTTATTACCCTGTTACAAGTTCATACGTCAAACTTCTGTTTGACCGTACCAATCATTATTTTATTTATTTATTTATTTATTTTTCTTCAAAAAGCACATTTGACAAGGTCAAGAGTAAAAACAAGAAAAAGAGTCGAATGTGTCGAGAAAGCCTTTTGCTTTATGATACACATGCAATTAAAAGCAATGTAAAGAGTAAAAGCATGCAAAAACTTTATTCTCAACCAGTCACAAAATTTCGTAATTTGTATATACGTTGTTTTCTAACAGCAATATAGCATGTCATGTAACTTTATAATATAAAACTTAATTTAACTTAATTCAAGACTTTTGATAACTTGCGCAATTCCTAGTTTTACCAATGATCTAAGAATTTTGTTCCATCGTATGTCTTACGAGTAGTTCTATAAAAATTAGACATAACAAGTCAAATTAGCTAATATTTGAAAAGATAGTTTAAAACAAAAATATTTTTCTTTGTATATACACGAGTTACATATTTTATGCAAGAGGTTGTAAACTTGTAATTGAATGGTTTAGCCAAAAAGCGAGACTCCTAACACGTTTTAACTTTTATTCTTTACATGTTTGACCTAAGATGGAGTTCAAAAAAAAAATAGCGTGTTAGCATTGAAATCATCAATTTTTTAAAATTCGGTTTTCTAATTCACCTGTTGAGTTGTCGGTTCACGGAGTCATTGGTTCAACTAGTTCAACCGTCGGGTCAAACCGATTTCATACATATGTATACTTTTCAAAACATATTTGATAGTTATTTGTCCAATTTGGACCTTACATTTGATTGAATCAATAAAAATAAAATGACTGTTGTATATCAAAACATATAAGTTTTTGAGAAGAAGGCCTAGCCCTATGTCGAGCCCTATAATATTAATCTACATTTTATTTAAACATATACGTAGTAACTTACTCCATATAAGATATTTGTAAAAGCGGAGTTAGTAACCATTTAATATTCCATCGGTTTCTTTAAATAAATTATACTTAATATGATTATTAGCTATACCTACCAAAATTTACTTTTAACATTTAATACCACAACTATCAAAATTTAATACCAAAATTACGTGTTAATATATTTTGTTTGACAATCATCAAAGAAACTATATTGATCCATCAATAGGCAACAAAAACAACACAATAAAATTAGAGACACAGCAAACATCAAAAAAATAAACTACCAAGTGCAATTTAATAGCATTTTAAAAATGAGATTACGAAAGTTATACCTGCCACCAACTCTTTCTTAAACAGGGGAATCTTGGTCGAAAAACATGCATGTAACATCATAATCTCTAAGAAAACGTCGATTAAATGGACCACAAAACCAATTATTCCAACTTTAATCAACATGCTAACACGAGCAGATCTATATCATGAAATGTTTTCTAACCGCCTTTTCATGAGTTTTGAGTTATTACAACTAACCACACCTTAGATCTAAAGAAAAAATGGTCGGTAAAATATGGTTATCTTAAACGTGAGATCGAGTTACTAATGATGATTGGGTTTTTACTTGAACTCAATCAGATCTGGAGGTTGAAATGAAAAGTTTCTTGAATTTGAATGAGAGAGAGGGTACACAAATGTGTACACTATTTGATAGTAGTATAACTTTATTTTCTTTTCAGTTTACAATTTTTTTTTTTCTCATTAACAAGATTTGCAAAACATTGAATAAATAAGTGAGTGTATTTACTTGATGAAGAGAGCTAGTGTGGTGTGTGTGTTTTGCTCGAAGAAGAAGAGTGTGGTATGGTTTAGCTAGGGTGTTGGAGTGTTGGCATTTAAGGTGATGAAGTAGTATGCAGGTATATGAAACATAAAATGAGATAGGTGAAATAATGAGATATGCAGGAAGTTGGTGAAAGGAGTAAAAGCTTCTCAACTACCATATCATCTACGAGTATATTTCTGATTTAACTTTGCATATGTAAATTGTTCGGAATACCACATTGTTACAAGTTTCTCATATTCATGTTTTTTTTTTCATTAAAAGCTTCTTGTTTATATTCATCATCGGAAAAACCAATAAATGAGTACCTCTTAGCTTTATAATATTACGATTATGAAAAAAGTTCAATATAAATCTCAAATTTACCATAAATCCAATAAATTAATCATAGCCATTCATTTTTCTATTAAAAAATAAATAAATAAACGTTTACCATTTTTTTAAAAACTAAATATCTCGCAAACCGCTAATCGTTACGCGAAAAAAATCATTTCATCGCGACGATAATTAAATTATCTTTCTATATATATGCACTACTATATGTTTTTAACGATTTTTTTTTTAAATTTCAGCCCAGAAAATCATATGTGATTTGTGAAAATCATATGTGATTTGTGAAAATCACATGTGATTCGATTTTTACAAATCACATATGATTTTTACTAAGAGTGATCCGAAAGTTATCAATTTTTTTGAACATTTAATCACGTTTATTATGGTTCATTTAAATGCTCATGTAAGGAAAAAAAAAGTGTAGCGGAGATAGAATGAGCATCAAAAAGTCACCTCACACCATTGGTATGGTTCTATGGGTATCCTATCATTGTCTGATTGTTAGATGCTTTACCTAACCATTGAAATCACAATGGAAGTCACTGTTTGATTCCCATTAACATAAACAAAATGCACCCTTAGTTTCAAAAAGGTTTATATTGATATCAAGTAAGTTTATACTTGAGAGTGTTTTAATTAAGGAAATCTTATAAAACACTCATAGTCGTAACAAAACCCTTTCAATGTTTTTTTTGAATTAATGGTAACGATTTTTGAGAAGTCATTATGGCACACATGAGTTTCAATTTTCTAAATGAGTTGCCTAAAATGTACTTTTAATATTTTTATAAACAATATATGTATGTGAAGGTTGCCGAGATTACAATCTTATCAAATTAATGTAACCTATGTCATTTGATGTCGATTTTAAAACGATTTTACAAAACATTTGTTAAGCTGAGAGTGCAAGTTAAAAATGAAAAAAACTTTATAAAGAGAACTGCTAAAGATTCTCTTGTATTAGTCAACATAAAAATAGATGGATATCAACTATCTTTATTTATTTGCTTAAAAAACAAAAATGAATCATCCCTACTCCTTTCACTTCAGCCATTAACATTAAATTCGCCTATTAGAAAAGATTAATGAAGGTACAAATTTACATTATATGTGCATATTGGATGATCAATAGTGTTAGATGGTGATCTCAGTGTTTGATAAGTGTTGTTCTCATTGGTGGACTAGTGTAGGCACAAATCTTACCTTTATAAATAGGGTGTGATGTGTGTGTGTGAGATTTAGAACACGCATAAGAGGTTGTATTGTGCGCATCGCGGTGTTTTACTGTGTGCTTCGCGGTTTGTACTGTTGACTATATAGGGTTCTTATTATTTTTTTTTTATTTTTTTTTGCACAAATTATTGTATTGAAAATGAATCACAAAAGAATCCAAATGATGAAACACACTTAAGGGGGGTTCTTATTATCCAACTACCCTTTCTACAAAATCTTTATGAGTGATGTTACTATACTAGCAAGCCCTACTAGTTTTTTTTTTTTTTTTTTTTTTTTTTTTGAAAGGTGAATTTCTTATAAAGCCCTACTAGTTGATCCGTACTTTTCTTTAGTTAGAAGAGAATCCTTACTCATGTCCTCCAAGTAAAACACATTTGGTCTTAACAACATTGTCGCTGGTGCCAAGTCCACATCAAGCCACCATTTGATTGGTTAAAGAAAACTCAATGAACCAAATCTTAAGTCATTACATCCGTTTAAAAAAACTTTTCTTATATCATCAACGAAAAATCATTGTGATTGTTACGAAACTATGAAAGGTAGTTTCGTGTGCCTACACATCGGTGCACATTAATATTAGTTATGCCTTTCTCGAAACTAATTGTTATGAAATATTCAATGTTAAGCATAAATAGTTAAACTTTTTGGGGTTCAATGTAAGGATCGAATTCTATTTTCAAAGGTTATAAGAGTTGATAAATTATAAGTTTTGTGTACTTTGTAGCCATCTTTTATCTTTTTCGAATATATATGTAGTCAATCAATCCAAAAAAACTGGAAGTTTGTTACCATAAATTGAGGGAGGGAAAGCATTTATAAGACAATTACCTAAATGAACTAATAATAAACTTGTTTTACGAGAATGGACCAAATTTTATCATTTTACAAAAGTGAACCATGTCCTTTTGTCAGATACTTTGTACTCCTTTGTCAGTCACTTAAAGATATAGTAGTATATATAACCACTTGCTTTCATCTAGCTTTTTACCTATGTAAGAGATAGTACCATCATCATTCATTCAAGGTATATGTGTACTATTAAACCAAGTTTCAAGGATGTAGCCTGCATTATATGGCTATTAGTCTATTACCTCCGTGCCATCCCATCATAAACTTTTTCTAAATATCAAAGTAATCTACTCATTCACGCCCAGCTGCTCACGCCTAGGCATGCCACGCCCAGGCCACGCCTAGGGCACGGTGTACACGTGTACGGTTTAAAACGTATAACGCTACACATCTAACGTCTAATATTGAAAAGTTCATTTTAGAAAATTGTATGGGCGAGGTTTATATGTGTAAAGTAGTAGGCAAAAGTGTTCGTTTCAGAAATTTTCTCTTTATAAGGTTTATAATTTTTGACTAACAATTACACTTATAAAACAACATCACAAGACTCCAATTCTAAGAGCATCCGGTGCAATTACTTGAAACCGGTGCCAATCCAAGTTGTCTCAACGCCAAGGTGACACCACTGCACCGACCCCCCGACGCCAAAGTAATCGTGAGAAATTTGGCTTGCACCAAAATGGAGAAAAAGAGGAAAGTAGCCGTTTAAATCTAACGAAAGAACGAATAAACGAAACTTTATCTGCGATTTTATAAACTATCCCGTTTATATGAATACAAAAGGTCAAATTAACTAAAAACCATATAACAAAGCTTTTTTTATAAATACATTGATTATATCATATCAATTTACGAACCTCTTCAAATATCATTTTTGACCAAATTAGAGTAAGATATGTTCTAGTCGGGCATGTGGTTCCCGGCCACACATGTTTATTTCCCATGCTTGTCTCATATGCATTCAAGTCCAATTTCTCGCAAAATCATATCACGATTCAAGAGTAGAATGTACTCTGGTTAGCAATTTTGATACATCATGGCCAGTGGCTATGTAATTTCTGCCTAGCTCGGCTGATGAAGGCAATCCATTCTTAAATGTGAACCGGCGATCGATAAGCATTTCCGGTTTCAAATCCTTTAAGTACTTGAAAACGAAATAAAAAGTTTTGTTATGTAGGTTAGTTAAATCATACAAGGGTGAGGCACTATCATCTTTTCTAACGTACAAAGTTCATTTAAAAAATTACAAAATTACAAACATATCATATCTTGTAGTAATATTTGTAGTTAAGTTAGTAGAACACTTGTATAAAGGATATTGAGATCAACATAATTAGCCATTTATACCACGTAATAAGAAACTCTCCTTAAACCAAAGATGGTCGTTTTATAAGATTATTTGGTTACTCAAACTTATCATGTTGATCTCAACATGATATGATCATTATACAGACTTGAGCAGACAACGACTCGAGAAGCTGAATCAATGGTTGTATGTGTTAATCGACATATTGTTTAAGCCTTTGGGCTCTTATTAGTTATTAGTTACATATAGGCCTACCCCATTATCTGGAACAATCTTATTGCTAGTAAATATTGTCCTGGAATCAAACAGTATGTAGTCTGAAAAGGTGGCTATATCCTCTTGTCGACTTTGGTGCACCCCGAAACCACCAAGGTCGACCACTGACACGCAGTAGCCAGCTGATCTTGGGTGGCTCACAACTTTGTACCAACAACATGTTTCGTGAAATAGTCCATGAACCAGCACCAAGTGCTTCATGAGATATTTATACTAGTCATGCTTACCTGCGACCTAACAACCACACAAAACAAAGACTTGACAAGAATTTAAGCACAATACAATTTTTGCAAAATAAACGTCTATATTTGTACAATTGGGAAGGGTAAGTGTACTATCACGTATACAGAAAAATCACTTCATAAGATCTATAAATACAAATGCATTCCAAAGGCTGTGTAGCAGCATAGATGGCAGTAAGTTTCTTGACCGGGCAAAAACAGTACCCATTACGATCCCAAGAAATACAAGTGGAAGCATTCTTTGCATATTGAAATGCGCCAATGCAAAAGCTAAAGAACTCACCAATATGGAACACCATACAAGCATGTACCTTGTCAAAGAAGGTAGAAGAAACCCTCGAAAGACGACCTCTTCCCAGATTGGGGCACAAGCAGAAACCACTACTGCATAAAGTGCCATTGCCACAGGGTCTCGCGCAACAATTGATTGCTCAACATTTGAAACCGTGACCGGAGCAGGTGGGACCATAGGCAATAAATTTAGGTTGACTTGTGATAGACGGTTGACTAAAGGAAACATGAGGCATCCTAACCCAACATCAAGCTGCCATTTGCCTTTAATACTAAATTTGAACCAATCAGAAGATAAGGGACGGAAAGGTTCAAGGCAGCGGTGGAGGATCGCTATTCCTGCAATGCCTTCTGCTACATCGGTCAAAGACTGTAAAACGCTTGACCGCTTGTCCTCTGTAGGCGAGTGTTTCTTTTCTGAAACCAGATATATGAGCTAAAAAGGGTATTATCCATGACCCTAACAACCAGAATGAGGTGATCCACAAGAGCATCACCTGCATAATTGAAACTTATTATTTATCATTTGAAAGCAAACAGGTTAATCATCTAAGAAGTACAGTATTACATTCACTTATGGACCTAGTCAACGCATTATCTGTTAAATCTTCGAGAGATAGTTGGCTCTAAAGCCAAACCACTCAATAAGACAGGACTGGGTGCGCAAATAATATAAAGGCAATAACATCACACCTGTAGAGACCTATATGGTAGTACGACACAGAAAAGAGGTGTTGGCACAAACGTCTTGACGCTTCCAATCAAGGCATTCAACGAGTATGAATGTCCATAAGGTCCCTTCGAAAATCCAGGGAGAAGTCAACGAGTATGTGTATTGAAAAAACAGTGAATTCGCCCAGGCGAGCCCACTCGTGGGTATTCAAGGAGTCGTCATGGACATCCCCTCAGTAGTAGGCAAGCAGCTATTTCTTACTGTTTGGTACAATACTTAAATACATCCATAAATTAACAACCTCTGCCAGATACAATTTATTTATCGTTTAAAGAGATTTATTATTAATATTCTCTTTATTGATAAGGGGAGCTTGCAATTTTGTATTGACAAAAAGTAGAGACCGACTTTTTAGTACACATTGCTTCTTACACTTGTATAGGCATCTCTTAACTAAATTGCACAAGCAATTGAAAGAAGCCTAAGGCCTCACAAGGATTATGCAGATTGACTTTGGGTTCGGATCATAGCCTCATAGGTAAACCAGGTATAACCAACTAAGTAACTAACTGAGAAGGAGCACATCATTACAAATTTGGGTTCAATAGACCAAATTCACCAATTTTGGGCTGTTCAACGTCAAAAATGTTGGAAATGTATATATTTGCAAACATGTGAATGTCCGGATTCGAACTCGTGACCACGGGATTGCACACATTAGCGAATGAGAATTAAAGTTAATAATTAATGTTTATGTTTACGATTAATTATTACACATTAAGTCCGGTTAACGATCGTTAAGTATTCAACGGAAAAATGACTAACGACCGTTAAATGGAAAAGAGAAGGACTAGAATTGGAAACTTAGAAAAGTTGAGGATTGGGCTTTGGGCTTCCATCATGGCCGGCCATGGGGGTCTCTCCAAGGCCTTGTTCCCCTAACTTGTCCTCTAAGTTTTACCTACTAGTATATAAGGAGGGGTAGGTTCTAGGGTTTCATACACTTGTGCATTGAATTAACCCTAGATCTCCTCTCTTCTCTTTCTTTTGCATAGCTCGGCCGAACACCCCATTTGTTAGGGAGTTTGGTTTTGTTTTTGCATATACGAGGGCTTGTGTTAGATCTAGCAATCGCTTGATTCGTTTGGTTAATTCGTGTGTACAAGAACGTGGTTGTAAGACATTATTCTTACACCATTAAGTACTTCTTTGGTTTGCTTTGCTCGAGGGTGGTTTTGCTTTGCTCGAGGGATTTGATATTCGCAAGAGGTACGTTACGCATACTTTCAGTTAATTAATTTATTTGTTATGGTCTTAAGTCTTCCGCTGTGTACTCTTGATGTCTTTATGTTTTATTATATTTTATATATCATAAACTCAACAGTGGCATCACGAGCCTTGTATAACAAGTAATTAATTACTGAAACACATAATTAAAATAAACATGAATGTGTTATTATTTGTATGCTTAGATCTAGGGTTTGCAAAACCTAAACCCTAATTATTTAGGGAGGGCGTATTTTGGTGCCCTAATTAGGGTTTTGTAAACTTTTGTTTTAATTGGATTAGAAACCCTAAGATGCATGCAACTTTATGTGTATATGCGTAACTCTGTTTAATTGCATTAATTGTTAAGTGTAATTGATATCCATGATAATTATCTGCATGTTTTATCATGGATCTGTTTTTTATTGTATGTCTTTCATGTTTTAAGTGATATACACTAAATTATGATAGATCTTAAATTGGGGAAGACCTCAATATTTATTAATTTTAATCAATTATGTGCTATGTGGTATATATTTAGTTTTGACTTACGCAATCGATGAATCGATGCATGTGGTTCACCTTGTACATAGATGAAAACGGGTGGAAGTCTTAATTAAATATATGCATATTGACAGATATAAAATTGGTTATTAATAAGATTTATCAAAACCGTTTGCATGTGGCTATTTGATATACATGACTTGTATTTGTTATGTATTCATTGTTTATTTGTTTATTTTTTCAAATACTTGCTTGTTTGTTATGTGTAACAAGGGTATTTTTACAAGAAAAATAAACTGACCTAAACAATGGTGAAACATGTATTTTTAAGAATAGTAATCATAATCGTTTAATTGATTGATGACTTTGGTACAAATGACTGAACGGCTCACCCATGAGAATGAACTAATAAAAGGGGTTTAAAGAAGTGCGCACAGTCACACTAAATGGATGTCTAAGGTTGTGCTTTAGCGCGTACCTGGTCCTCTGCCCCCTGTAAGTTCGAGTGGAGCTACTTAGTAAGTCATTAAATGTGCAAGCTCATCTTAAGGGCGAATTAGTGTTGATTCCATGCGCCACTTAGGTGGTAATTATCCGAAACACTAAGTGTTTACACTTATGCAAAAGTACGGTATAATGGATGATAATTAACACTAAATTCCTTGATTGGTGAAACCAATACCTCAATTAAAGTTTGATGATGAAAAACTTAAACATTAAAACAAGATATAAATGTTTTAATAAAACCTATGTTACGAAGATGAATGCATGACATCTTTGTACATATTTGATTTTACATCAAAACTATTACCCTTTAATTTAAGTTATATGCCATCCAACGAAACGGAAACACCTAAGATTATTTTTTATTTGCGTGAGACCGTGACTTAGATCGTAATCAAAGGGTAAAATGTCCACGTATCGTGAGAACGGGCATGGACGATTTTGCAGATTCTTAAGTTGGACAACTTAATTGAGTTTTGTAGTGAGAACTGGCAACTCAAGGCATAAGATGGGATAAAACATGTTTACATGGCAATTGAAATTGGCTATATGTAAATCCCATAAATCTATGAATTGCAATTGAAATTGGCAATTGAGCAAAAGCTCTACCACTTTGTATAAGGTTCATTACTAGCAGATCAACTGATGTGATGAGATTATGACAATTTGGATCCTAGTTTTTCAGTGAAAATTAAATGGTTATATGCTTATGAACCATGGGTAATTAATTTTCTTGAAAAAGGTTAATTATCGAAAATACTAAAATTGAATTTTGTAATTCTTTTGAATGTATAATTGCAACATTTAACCGTAAACAAAGTTTAGTCTTTGATCAGTAAATTGCTCCATTCTGCTTTCAAACAAATGTTTGATCGAGAATAATTTACTGAAAAGACAAACGAAGTCTCTTTTCCATGGGAGAAGCATTAGACTCAATCCTATTCCTTTTCATGAATGAGAAAGGTATAATAGGAACGTTTTGAATTGTCTAAATTCTAATGTAACTCATAGCAATGAATTGCACATCTTATTTTCCATAAAGATTTCATTACCTTCATTTGGTGAATGAATTCTTTTGTAACAACATGAATGTTGGTTAACTGGAAAATATGTATGTGAGTTACTAAATTAGAAGCTAGACTAATTACCGCGAAAAATTGGTAAAAGGAAAACTAGCTTAATTTATTTAGTTGGTTTACTTTAACCTTTAAAGGTGCTACATACCAGTATGGGGATGGTAGACATGTTAAGGAAGAAATTGCATACCCAATTTTTCAAGTTAATAACATTGATGGATAACCCATCATTCAAAGAGTAGAATACACTTTTTAGTACCTTAGTAATGATTACGTATGGTTCTTCAAAGGTGTAGGAAAGTAAAAAGCAAGCAAGTTGTTTTCACTGGTTATGCAACACTTACAATGTTGTCAGATTAAGTGGGAGCATTTGTGTTGCATTACTGAATAAGAAGTTGTTTAATCGATTTCTAATTCAGTGGGAGCTACAAGCTTTGTTTCCTGTGTAGTAACCCATATTATCTTCAAAGATAATTACTTTCCAATTGTAGGCACTTATGTTTTTTTTAAGGATTGCATGTGCGTTTCCTTACAAATCAATATAGTCCTATATCTACTTGTTATATCTATGACACAAATCATATTAATCGAATAAACGAACGTGTATCGTGTTGTTTATCTATTACATGATGTTGTTCCGTGCACAAGTGGGAGAAATCTTTATTGTGTGCAAGGTACAACACATATAAATATGATTTAAATGAATTCTCTTGACTGTAAAGTAAGAGAATAACGTTCTAATAGGAAATATACGTTTAAATATGTATGATTGCCCTATTAAGAACATGTGTCAAGATGATAACAAAGACTACTTTATTTTAAATATTTATGTCATTCAATATTTAAGAAACACTTGTAGTTACAATTTATGTTGCGTGAGAACGTGAACTAGATTGTAGCCCAAGATAAAATATCCACGTGTCGTGAGAACGAGCATGGATGATTTTGCAGTTTCTTACGTTGAACATTTCATGGAATAACATAATTAAATGAAGTAATCTGATACTACTTTGAATTTGAGTATTCGTTGAATGACTTAAATATATGTAGTAAGTATTAACTTGAAATATTAATTGAAACCTGAGGTGGTGTTCATAATTACTTTTATTATAAATGTTTATGATTTTGTAAAATCACAAACATGAAGTCTTTTAATACAAGACTTACAATATAAAGTAAGACGTTAACTTGCTATGTTTTAAGACATATGCATGAAGTCAATGAGGTGATCAATGACTTATAACGTATAGTGGGATTATAACTGGTATGTCTTTTGACTTGGTCAAGAATATTTGTGTTATAATACATGCAATTGACTTGGTAATTCTATTGTACCATTAAGTTTTACTTTGTTGGTAAATAGATGAGCCAAAGAGTAGATGGTTATCTTAAATATTGTTAGATTATCTTACAATATTAATTCTAATGAAATACCATAGTTTTATGGTATGTTCAGTTAGAAGAATCAAAATCTATTGGCATGTTTGATTCAAGATAACTATAGTTTCTTCCAAAAGTTATCAAGGTTAGTAGATTGAGTATGGATTGAATATACTCAATAAGACTCCAACCTAGAAGATTAATAAGACACCATTTGTTTATGGAATGTGATGAATCACATTAAGTCTTATAAATGAAGTTCTGAATTTGTTAAACTACTTGTATAGTGAGTTGTAACAAACTGATGTCAGGAACTATCAATGTGTTTTGTAATATCCTAAAAGAGAACAATGTATTGTTGCTCTACTTGCTAAACTATTTAAAGGTAATCTTTAAATTGTTAAAGGCAAGTGGGAGTTTTGTTTAGATCTTGAAAGATTGAATTACAAAATACATAATCTTCTCAAATGCACTAGCAAATATCATGATAAGGCTAAACATGAAAATGATAGACCTTAATATGATGGAGTTGTCATTCATAGATCCGTAAGGATATCTCAGATATTTAATATGCTGAGGAATATGAGTTACAGGATCATGGTAAGCCTGTTAATCATAATGATGAATTTATCAAATGTTGAATTGTGGTAAATCAATCATACTATGAATGTTAAGATGCTGTCCATAAAGATAATCAACTTTAGATACTTGGTTTATCTTAATAATGAATATGAGTTTCTTCAAAGGATGGAAACCCTAGTGGTTTAAATCTTTATGTAGAAATCATATGGACAATATTGTACACATATTTAATGCATGTCTAGTGATAATAATATTAATCATATTTAAGCAATTAACTATGATTGAATATTCTTTACTAGATCCATTAAATAGAAGTATAAAGATTATAATTGTCATACTTAGTTTCATTGATATGAAATTTTGACAATGAATATCAAAACTCTTTGTTGTGAATTACTTTTGCGAGGACGATAAGTAATACAAAGTAGTTTATGAATTCAAATAATCTTTGAATTTGTACAGACCGCAAGAATCCATGAATGGATATATGCATGCATCTAGGAGATGATTCTTATGTTTAAAATTAAATCCATGTTTGATTTAATAATTAAAATAAGATAGCTCGTAAGTATTCCTGAAAGCTAGTGGGAGTATTATTATTTTTTTAAATCTTATATGTTGTATGGGCAACTACATTCCACCTAAATTAAGTTTTAGTTGAGAATGAAACTTCGTTTGTAAGATTTGGAAAATAAAATATATAACATTGGAATATATATATGTTTATTATTATAAACATATGCGGTAAATAAATGAGTCTAATAGAACATGATGAGTACATATCTTTGACAAGATAGTATATGAATGAGATCTTAAAGTCTAACTTGAAGATTCATCATGAACATCATGTTGTGTATAAGGTTGTTGTATCATGCTTGATTACAAGATGATTTAACAACATTGTAATATTTATGTTTGGATTTAGAATTGCATTCCACAGCCTGGAGTTGCTCCCAGATTCTATACAACAAATTGTTGTAATTGTCATAGTCAACAAACTTGAGGTTTGTATGACACCAAACAAATAAATATTCAAAGTTTACGGATGTTTAAAGAGCATATTGTTGTACACAATGATGCTGGTATAATTGAGATGACACTCAATTCTAGTCATGGTATCGTTGGTGATGACCATATTGACTAGTTATGCTCAATTAAGAGCATAGTTGCATTATACATTAAAGAATGAAGAATACTTTAAACTTTAAAAGTTTTGAAAGATGATTGTCATATAAAGGTGGTTCAGGTTATCACGCACCTTATGGAATGATATGACAATATCAAGATATGTGTAAACATATACAAGAAATTCACCTATTGAATTTTTTGAAATAAGTATTCTCAAAATTCCTATAGATCAAAGTTAATTGAAATTATGCCTTGTCAACAAGTATGATTCTCATTACTTGTGGCAAAATTCATTAACTAGTATTATCATGCATTGATCTATTTAGTATTTGGATAAAGGATGTTAAACAATTATTATTTATAATGAATTAAAGTATGGTATACGTTTAATTTCATTTATAATATTGTGTCCTATATTTGCATGTTTAAATCCTTGAATAACTTAAGTTATTCTAAATAGTCCGTTGTCAATCAATAACATGGGAATGATATTGAATTAAGACAAATCTGAGTATTAGTTAGAATATACTTGAAAGTATATTGATGCGTAGCATGACTAATTTCAGATGATATTCAATGAATTGAATATAGGACTTATCCCACCCACATGATGATACTTTATGGATCTTTGTCATTAAGTATATCATGGATATTTATCCTCTGACTTGAGATACAAGAGATATGTCATGGATGTAGTGCATTTTTGTGAAGCAATCTAACGCTACACGTAACTGGTAGTTATAAGGGTTGTTTTCAGAAGTGTTGCGAAATTTATGAATCCTGCTTGTAGTCAAAATGGGATTTGTTTCCTTCAAATTCATTTTGAAGTATAATACTACTGGGCCCCTCGTAGGATTGTTAAGATGTTTGTATGGCCATACCCAATGTCTTCTGTTGAGAAGAATTGGTAATCTTAATAAATCATAAAGCGAGAAACAGAATAGTTAATTAAGAAATGAGTAAGATCCATATTCTTATTAACATGGTATTAGAAACAAAAGGATGAATATGATGATGAATCATCAAAACTTGGTTTTTCTCCAGAAAACCATACACGAGTTGTACTGGGGGCATTGGCGTGTTGCTAGACGCTAACCAATGTCATTTCACGTTTTGTAAACATATCCAAGTGGGAGCTGTTGGAAATGTATATATTTGCAAACATGTGAATGTCCGGATTCGAACTCGTGACCACGGGATTGCACACATTAGCGAATGAGAATTAAAGTTAATAATTAATGTTTATGTTTACGATTAATTATTACACATTAAGTCCGGTTAACGATCGTTAAGTATTCAACGGAAAAATGACTAACGACCGTTAAATGGAAAAGAGAAGGACTAGAATTGGAAACTTAGAAAAGTTGAGGATTGGGCTTTGGGCTTCCATCATGGCCGGCCATGGGGGTCTCTCCAAGGCCTTGTTCTCCTAACTTGTCCTCTAAGTTTTACCTACTAGTATATAAGGAGGGGTAGGTTCTAGGGTTTCATACACTTGTGCATTGAATTAACCCTAGATCTCCTCTCTTCTCTTTCTTTTGCATAGCTCGGCCGAACACCCCATTTGTTAGAGAGTTTGGTTTTGTTTTTGCATATACGAGGGCTTGTGTTAGATCTAGCAATCGCTTGATTCGTTTGGTTAATTCGTGTGTACAAGAACGTGGTTGTAAGACATTATTCTTACACCATTAAGTACTTCTTTGGTTTGCTTTGCTCGAGGGTGGTTTTGCTTTGCTCGAGGGATTTGATATTCGCAAGAGGTACGTTACGCATACTTTCAGTTAATTAATTTATTTGTTATGGTCTTAAGTCTTCCGCTGTGTACTCTTGATGTCTTTATGTTTTATTATATTTTATATATCATAAACTCAACAAAAAACAGGGATTAGTCTAAGAAATTCGAATACAATTTGGTTCATTTTTCAAATAGGGTTGAACAAATTCTCAAACGGATGAACACTCACTTATAATTGTGGCATGTTGTACGCTTTTAATTCATACAGGACAGGAAAAAATCTTTTTCTTCTTCAATTTTTCTTGTTTCTCTTCCATTCAATCGTTTTGACTTTTAACACCCTCCCACGTGTTTAATCTCAGCAACAGGGTCTCAACCCGATAGCATGTCCTTTGTATGAACCCTTGATTTGCAGTGTAAAAAGTTCTACCTTATTACTTAATCTCTACATAGTGGGTACGAATTATCATGTATATTTTGTGATATTCAAAACATCAGAGATATGAATCAGCTGTCTGGCGTCAAATCTTATCGATCAAATGAAAAGTGGAGTTAAAGAGGAAAGATAAAGAATGACATAAGCATAGGTTGGTAGATATCAAGGAGAGTAAAGGCAAAACATGTAAGTGAATTACGTTGCCAATGTGCAAATTAAGGTGCCAATTACATACATGATATCAACTATATACCTTCTTACAGATTTTATAAAACGTAAAAGGATGCAAAGAAAAAGCGATCAAACTGAAGAAAATAAACAAAAAAGTATCAGGTATTGGACATGTAGATAACTGCTACTTCAATTAGTCTAGAATAACTGAAACTTCGGTTGGTGCATGCACGCAGCCTCTAATATTCTAAATGTTAAGAAAATAGAACTTTATTGACCGTATCCCAAAGGCAACCTATTGTGATAAAGGAATTCCAACCAGAACTTAGTCATGTATGAAGTATGAAGGTGCAAGCGAATCTGCACACTAGGAGCTCTCTATTACCTATATGAGGAATTCGTCTTCCTTCTCAGTCATATTGCCAGCAATCACGCTAACAACCGCTATCATAATCTGCCAAGATTTTTCATAATATCCAGACACCGACTTGTGAGCTAGTGCTTCCTATTAACTGAAGGTATATATATGCAGTCTCCTTTGTCTCCACCAATCACTCTTTCCCTTATTGAAAACTGAAGTTTAACGCTGGCCGTGCTAAAGTTATATGCTCATCATTACATACCATAGAGTGGGCATAATATTGAATCATAAGCTTAATGGCAAATTGCCCCTAGAAGATGGCTAGCTGGCAGGATTAAACCCTCGTGCTAGTCAATTCATTTCTTTGTGCCTTTAAGCACATCTTCCCATGAGGGGCACCTTAATAAGAGACCACTTTCACATCAAACACTACATAAAAGATGACAACTGGTGCATTTGGATTTTTTGTCAGAAGGGTGGTAATTGTCCTTATTCAACAACTAGACCCTAAGGAGTGACAAAATTGTTACATCCAAAAGACCTTGTGGTTAGTAAAGCTGTATTTTGCGTTTAGCTCTAGGTATTGAGCCTTCATGGAAAGGGGTTATGCTGCTATACAAATAGGTTAGTACGTGTGTGTTTCCATACATGAAAGGCACCTTTTTGTTTTCTTAAAATCATGTATGTCATTGTCTCCACCTGTAACTATACCTACCAGAAAAGCATGTACAAGATGTGTATCATGCCCAATGCGTACATTTCAAATATGTAGTACCACCAAAACCACATGTGTAAATATTGTAAACAAATACATTAAATATAAAAACATTCATCAAAATAACGTACAAAAGCGTTATCATTTATCAACAGCCAGAAACTAAAAATGATCACAATTATGTTATCTGACTACAGAAAAGAATATATGAAAAACAAAGTAACGGTTGATAAAAGGAAATAGTTGCACCTGAAGAATGGTCCTCGTTGTCCATGGCACTGTCCATGGTTCTGCACTGAATATCGTGTCTGCAACCTGAAAACAGCACACAAGCAGTCAACAGCATGTGGCACAAAGAGCCAAACAAATTTTACCGTTTCTGTATTGACACGAGGGGTGTGAGAAACTGGTATTAGTTAATGTTTGACAGAACAAATGTTCACATATATTGAAACGTATTATAGGTTATGCACATTTAGCTTCACCGATGTTAAGGATAATTTCAGTAATCTAATAACCGAAACAATTACCTTGGTTACATTTGAGAGCCAATCACGCTTTACATTTTGTCCTTAAACAAAAACTTCACAAATGAAGTGTATAAATAAGCAACTAAATGTAACCATAAGAAGAAGTAAATAAGATAGAAATGTAAAAGTTGACCTACATATGTGAAAGAGCTTGAAGAATAAAAGTTAGCAAGTGGTTGTTAAATAAGGTTTGTTGTTGTGTAGTAGTTTATAATAAAAATTAACGTTTGAAGTAGAAGAAGAAATAGTTGCAGGTGGGCGTTTAAAAAAGGCTTGAAAGATAGGTGATCGATGTGGTAGACATGTTACGTTGTTGCTGCTGCTTCATCAGTCGATAAGGTTGTTAATCACATATAGTTAGGTGGACCGGTTGTTCACTTGTTTGTTTGGGGCTAAGGAAATGACTGACTCACTCACTCAGGAAGAAGAAGAACATTAGTCTGCTCCTCCTTTCTTTATCAGTTACAAATGATTAAGAAACTCAATTTTTTTTAGTATTTGGACCTTTATACCCTCACATTATTTTTAGTTATGCTTATACTGCAAGGGTATAAATGTCCAAACACTAAAAAATTGAATGTCACAATCATATTTATAAAAGTGTGCAAATCACGTCTTCAAAATAATTATTTGCCAAATTTTGTAAGTTACATCCTTATTAAAAAAAAGTTGAAATCTTTATATTTTTTTCCTCGATAAATGTTACTTGAATATATACATCTCTAAGGACGAATGATGCAAACCTTTTTCGTGATCCACTAACATTAAGGGTATTTTTGTCCTTTTACTTGTAACATTGATGTATTTTGCACTTTACTTTAAATCGAGGGGCCGGGGGTTGAGGGGAAGTCTCCCTTGAGGGGTTTGGGGCAGTGCCCATAACCTAAACAATCTTTGAGATTCATGTATTACCTATTTTTCTCTCCAAACCGTTTTCCCACCAGAAGACGCACCTTTTTCACCAACATGCGTGACTTCTCCCGCTAATCGCTTTTAACCGAATATAACTAACTTTCGTTTGGGTTATATAAACCAGAATTGATCTCTTCTATAACACAACAAATAAAACAAATTTTCGTGTATTGCTTAGTTCTCTCGTGTCTTGAAAACTAAGTGTGATTCTCAGAATTTTTCAATTGAGGATTTTGTGATACCGCATATGGGTCGAAATACTTCAATTTAAAAATAATCTCTATAAGTAAGATTCAAAGAATATATCATGATTGTTTGATTATTACCACCCATACTCAAACCCAAAATTCTAATATATCTAATTAATAAAATCTTTTATATAATACAAGAACCACATTCTTTATTTTTTTGTGTGAATAATTTTTTATTTATTTTTTAAATTAACCATTATATTTGTTCATGTTTATCATGTTAGATATTTAAGGTATTGTAATGAATTATTCAAAGTCAAAATCAAATCAAATTGCAAGTAATTTGAGCTATTTGATCTGATTAGTAGATATAATTTACAATTAAGTTCACATAACTTTAAAAAATAAGATAATATTAAATTTAACTTTAAACACTTTAGTGTAAAATGTTAACTTTTTTATACATTTGAAAAGGGCAAATCCCATAAAAACATGACTTATATTAAATTTTAATTTAAAGTAACTAGTTTTTCTTCTTTATAATACAAGAGGTACGTTTGGTACGGAGCAGTGTAAAACTTTTTGAAGTGGTGAGTGGTGAACAATAAGCATTTTGATTTTTAGTCGTCGTTTGAAAATGAGTGGTGAGCTTTGTTATTTTTTAGTATTGCTCACAGCTTAGTACTACTGCTCACTATTACTGCTCACTCATACTTTAACAAACATACCCAAGGTATTTAATTGAGTAAAGTCCAAAATACATCCCTCTGATTTGTCTCGTGTCTCGCTTTACATCCCTAAACTTTTTTTAACACAAAATCATCCCTCCGTTAGTAAAGTTGGCACAAAATCATCCCTCTGTTAGTAAAGTCAGTCAATGAGGACTAACTGTGCAAGTTATTTCTCCGTTATCTCCTAACAGAAAAGAGAATATTTTCATCGTCAGTCCTAAAGACTAACGGTACAATTTATTTTCGGAAATACATTGCATCGTTAGTCCTAAGGACTAACGGTGCAAAATGTTTTTAGAAAATAAATTAAAAATGGGCCAATAAGGAGGTGGTGGTTACGATGGGTGATGGAGGTGGTGGTTGGTGGGTGGTGTTGGTAGTAGTGGTGGTGGATGGCGGTGACGGTGGTGTTTGTAGGGGGTGGGGGCGGTGGAGGTGGGGGTTGTGGGTGGCGGTGATGGTGGTGGTGGGTGGAGGTGGTTGTGATGGGTGGCGGCGATGGAGGTGGGTGGTGGTGGTGGTGGCGGTGGAGGTGGTGGCGGTGGTGGTTGTGGTGGGTGGCGACGGTGGAGCGTGGTGGTAGCATTGGGTGGTGGTGATGGTGGGTACGGTGATGGTGATAGTGGCCCCCTTTTAATTTATTTTCCAAAAACATTTTGCTCCGTTAGTCCTTAGGACTAACGATGCAATTTATTTCCAAAAATAAATTGTATCGTTAGTCCTTAGGACTGACGATGCAAATATTCTCTCTTTCGTTAGGAGATAACGGAGAAATAATTTGCACCATTAGTCCTCATTGACTGATTTTACTAACAGAGGGATGGTTTTATGCCAACTTTACTAACGGAGGGATGATTTTGTGCCAAAAAAAAAAAGTTTAGGGATGTAAAGCGAGACATGTGACAAACTACAAAGACGTATTTTGAACTTTACTCTATTTAATTTATCAATTTGTGCAACTTAAGATTTTCACCCACTAAACATGTAGCCGATTACTAAATGTAAAGCACTCTCTTGGAGCTACGGTTGAGAGAAATATTCTCATCACATAAGCACCTATAGTGATTACCATTTGATGATAATTCTACGAATACGGATACAATTATGAAGAAAAAAAAACAAACACAAAATCAACACTTGAATGATTTATATGATCTCTTAAATGCAACTCTGCCAAAAAAAAGTTTATGAATGTAAAGCGAGACATGTGACAAACCACAAGGATGTATTTTGAATTTTACTCTATTTAATTTATCAATTTGTGCAACTTAAGATTTTCACCCACTAAACATGTAGCCGCTTACTAAACGTAAAGCACTCTCTTGGAGCTACGGTTGAGAGAAATATTCTCATCACATAAGCATCTATAGTTATTACCATTTCATGATAATTCTACGAATACGGATACATTTCTGAAGAAAAAAAAATAAACACAAAATCAACACTTGAATGAGTTATATGATCTCTTAAATGCAGCTCTTAAAACAAGGGCTGAGCAACGAATCAAATCTAACCCGACAACCGAATAAGGGTAAAATGTGAACAGAGTAAAAGCTATCGAAATCGAAACTGAAACCGAACCGAATAACGTCGGTTTGGTTCGAGTCGGTTTAGCTATTTCAAACCGGATAAGTTGGTTTGACCCAAACCGAAACCGAACCGATTCGAGTAAAATAGAAATAGTTATATAAAACCGAAAATCAAACCAAATAAGGTCGGTACAATTCGGTTCAATCAGTTTGTCGGTTCAAATCGGTTTTTGAGTAATTTTCCTAGCCCTACTTAAAATTGTTATTTGCAACACTTATAATCTTTAACAAAACTAATTGCATTATTAAGGAAAAGTTTGAAAACTTCAAAGCTGCAACACCTAAATCAATCATTGAATGGGCCCAATATAGGCCCCATACAGCCAACAATGTATTATAAATGGCCCATTATTCAACTTGGTTGGTCCACAAAGACAAAATTTTGTATTCACCCATGAAAGTGATGTCAAGCCAGCATGACAACTTTTTACGAAAAGGATCGAAAGTTACATCCAATTCAAATGTAGATGAAAAAGTCAACTACTAACAATTTGACACATCATCGGTATAGAGATAGTACTTTACCAAGTGTGAAACTCCATAAAATGGTTGACCCTAAACCATTTTGACATTTTATACTTCCATTTTTAAACCTCTTCAAGTGAGAAACACTAGAAAATGGAGTCTTGTGTTGTGACATTAAAAAAGAAACGTGTGAGTTTAACCAAGCACCAAATATCGGCCCTAGCTCTTACACCGGGCCCATTTCAAAACCTCAAGAGGCTCAACACGTGCCCTCAAATCCCCAAAATCCCTCTCGATGGGCCGAACCACAAGCCGACCATGCAACCCTTTTTCAACTTATAGCTCAACAACCCTATTACACGTATTCATTATTCATTGTGTCCCCATTTTTCTTCCAACTTATCCATTTTCATCTTTTATATATATACTTGTCTAACAAGTTTTGGTGTAATATGAACCTTTTTGTAGATGGCTTATTATTGTTCCACTACTTGGAGCTTGTTCTTAGTTGTTTTGCTAGAAGTGGTTGTGTGTATTTCGGGTCGAGTTGGTTTGGGTTCGAGATTGTATGCTAACAAAGACCAAGCATGGGTTTCAGATAATGGTACATTTGCATTTGGTTTTACGCCGTCTTTAGAAGAAGGATCAAATTCTCAAGACGAACGGTACCAGTTGGGAATCTGGTTTGCTGATCTTCCTGGAGACCGAACTATTGCTTGGTCTGCGTATTTGTAAGTTCATTACTCGAGCCATTTTGCTTTAAAAAAGATTATATATGTATATTTGTCAGCGAATTGCAATAGAGTGTGCATACATGTTAGTTAGTTATAACAATAATACATGCATTTTACGTCGTTGTTACTGTCATGCAAAAAAGTAAACAACGTACCAAAGTTTTATTTGACATAATTATTTACTACGTAGTTAAGAAAACTTTGGCATACATTAGCCTTTACTAAAAATTTTGCAGGTAATAACCATACATTTTTCTCTCATTAGAAACGCACCGGTCACAAAAAATGCGGTCTTAGAGCTCGACAATACTGGAAACCTCGTCCTCACAGACGGCCGCACCACTGCATGGACCTCAAACACGACCGCCACAGACATAGAATCTGCGCAGCTACTAGAAAACGGCAACCTAGTCCTATACACCCGCAACCAAAACATAGCATGGCAAAGCTTTGCACACCCATCCGACACACTTTTACCCGGTCAACCTTTGACTATATCTACCGAGCTGACTTCTTCACGTATACCGACACGTGGAGGTGGTTATTACACTTTGAAAATACTACAACAGCCAACTTCATTGAGTTTAGCTTTAACTTACAATATACCATCTGATCCTTATAACCTGTCAATGGAAGCACAGTCTAACTATTCATATTGGGCTACACCCGAGTTTTCTAATGTCACGGGGGACGTTGTGGCTGTGCTCGATCAAGCTGGAAGCTTTGGTGTGGTTTATGGTGGTGATTCGGTTGGGGCAGTGTACGTTTATAAAAATGACAATGATAAAGGGGAGTTATCATCTGCTAGTAACATAACTAATAGACCGTTAGTACTTAGAAGACTAACACTCGAAACTAATGGTAATTTGAGATTATATCGCTGGGATAACGATGTTAACGGGTCGCGCCAATGGGTACCTGAATGGGCTGCAGTTTCAAACCCCTGTGATATAGCAGGGGTTTGCGGAAATGGGATATGTAACTTGGATAGAACCAAGACAACTGCTTCGTGCGACTGTTTGCCTGGTTCTTTTACTAATGGAAATGATTTCCGGTGTATGATGAATTCATCACGCACTGGAAACTGTAGGAACTCAAACAGTTCCCAATTTAGAATTGAAACAGTTCAGCAAACAAATTATTATTTTTTCGAGTCAGAAGTGATTGCTAATTATAGCGATATACCGACTGTTTCTAAGTGTGGGGACGCTTGTTTATCTGATTGTGAATGTGTTGCATCTGTTTACGGGTTGGACCAAGAGACTCCATATTGTTGGGTGTTAAGAAAGTTGGAGTTTGGTGGGTTTGAGGATTCGGGTTCGACTATGTTTGTTAAGGTTCAGTCAAATGGGTCTTCTGATCCAAAAGACAAAACGGGAATGAGTAGTAGTACAAGAGCGAAGGTTTTGGTTACTCCGATTGTGCTAAGCATGCTTGTTCTTGTTGGACTTTTAACGTGTCTATTGTACATCTTTGTTCATAAAAAGAGAGGTTTAAAAAGAGCCCTCAACAGTTCCTTGATAGTCTCGGGAGCGCCTTCAAGTTTTAACTTTCGAGATCTACAAAACAGGACTAATAATTTTTCAGAGTTGCTTGGAACAGGTAAATTAAATTAAGGTGTAACTTTTTTAGATACATGTTAGAAATGTATCTGATTTGTGTACTTTTCAGGTGGATTTGGTAGTGTTTACAAGGGAACTTTAGGAGATGGGACGCTAATTGCTGTGAAAAAACTCGACAGGATGTTGCCACATGGAGAAAGGGAATTTGTAACCGAAGTAAATACTATAGGTTCAATGCATCATATGAACTTGGTTCGCTTGTGCGGGTATTGCTCAGAAGGTTTACAAAGGTACAATTTAGTTATAAGTTCCAATATAATGATTAGTAAATGAATTGTATTGAGTTATGATGTCAATATTATCATAAATTGCAGGCTTTTAGTGTATGAGTTTATGAAAAATGGATCTTTAGACAAATGGTTGTTTACTTCACATAAAACACGAGAGAGGCTCTTGGAATGGCCAACACGGTTTCAGATAGCGGTTGGTACTGCACAAGGGATTGCATACTTTCACGAGCAATGTCGAAATAGGATAATACACTGTGATATCAAGCCGGAGAATATTCTTTTAGATGAAAATTATTGTCCAAAAGTTTCTGATTTCGGATTGGCTAAGTTGATGGGTAGGGAGCACTCGCAAGTTGTCACCATGGTTAGAGGAACAAGAGGTTACTTAGCCCCAGAATGGATTAGCAATCGTCCTGTAACTGTAAAAGCTGATGTTTATAGTTATGGAATGCTTTTGTTGGAAATTGTTGGTGGACGCCGAAACCTTGATATGAACTTTGATGCAGATGAATTCTTTTTCCCTGGCTGGGCTTTTAAGGTACAATTGTTGCCCAAAAATTTCAAATGAAAATTGATATTTTCCTTTACATTTGTGCCTAATAATCTTCTTTTCACGATCACTAATGACATTGAATATATAGGAAATGAGAAATGGGGAGGCAATGAAGGTGGCTGATAGACGACTAGAAGGTGCAGTGGATGAAGACGAGCTTTTGAGAGCATTAAAAGTAGGTTTTTGGTGCATACAAGACGAGGTGAGCATGCGCCCTTCGATGAGTGAGGTGGTAATGATGTTAGAAGGTTCAGTAGAGGTGAACGAGCCACCAATGCCACAATCAGTTTTGGAGCTTATCGAGGAAGGGTTAGACCATGTTTACAAGGCAATGAAACGAGAAAATAACCAATTTAGCTCTTTTACCATCACCAATATCACAAGTTTACCGTCATCTCGTGCAACATGTAGTTATTCTACAATGTCGCCTAGATAATAAGTGATTAACAAGAAATTTTGACGGAATTTAAATTATTTATTCAAAAATTAAATGTAGAATGTGTACCATAATGTCAATGAACTAGAAATTGTATGTCACTGAATGTCCTTTTCCATTTGCATTCAACTTGAAATCTAACTGTTATTCTTTTCTTATGTAAAATTTCATTTGGTGCTAATGTAAAATGTAAATCTAGGGGGTGTTTGGTTTGTAGTGATAATCACAATGGTATGGGTATCAATGAAGATAAAAAAAAAAAAATACTAACCCATTATCCGTTTGCAACATGTCCATATTCTTGGTTTTAAGTGTATGCAACCTTTGAGATGACACCTACACAGTTTAAAAGTAACAAGTATCTGATCCATATATTTAAGTAATGTGACAAGTATATTTACCTACATATTAACAACATGTCATTGTAATTAGTATATATAGTGAATAAAAAAAATTAAGTCAATGTCATTGTCATTGTCATTGGCATTGCTACTACCACATTATCACTCTCTCTTGCTTGATTTACTTTCACACCATTTCGTATTCTTCATTTCCTCCTTATATTTTGGTAACAATCTCAATTATGTTGTATGCATTTACAATTTGGTTAGCAAGTTTAGCTCATCCGAGGTAGAACTTTTGAATCTTCACTTATGTATTTATTTACTTTTGTGGACTTTATACATTTTGTATGTATATAGATTATTACATTTATGTTTAATAGCTTTAGATATTTACGTGTATGTTCTTGGTGTGAAGTTTTGGCAGTGATACACTGATACCTAATGTATGTGTGCATGAGATTTGGATAAATTGTCGTATTCACTAGTGTATTTTTGTAAAAGGGTATTTTGGTGCGTAGACGCTCATATTTGCGCACCATATATTAAGAAAAAAGTTGATGGATGCATCTACAATACCATAATTAATTACAACACTAGTGTCACCTATACTTTAGTGCCCAAAGAGAGCATTTTGTGCACCATATATTAATGTTTCGATAGAACCACAAAAAAAACTCCTACAAAAACTCTCACAAAATGACGTGTCAGACAGTGAGTGACTTAATCAGAGAGAAGAGAGATAAATTATAATAAAAATCCATCAATCAGTGCTTAACACGTTATTTTGTGGAGGATTTGTGCATGTTTTATGTGGATGTATCATATTATCATTCCTCATATAAATAACAAAAGTTAATGGATCATCTAAAGCACTATAATTAATTTATAAACCAATGAGAATGAGCCACTTATACTTTGGTGACCAAGAGAAGCATTTTGCGCACTATATATTAAACTAACTACTGTTGGCCCTATTCAGTTTGCTAACCACAACACGCGGCCCAATCAGATGAGAAATTAAGAAATAACGGACAGCCTAAATTTTTAATTGCCCCGTGCAATTTTCATCTTTAGTATGTATTATATAAAATGTGTTTGAGCACATTTTTAGATGAATGATAGGTGGACACGTCATATTTAGTGCCCAAGGGGAGTATATTGTGCACCGGATTGGACAAAATTGCTAAGAGTATTATTTTGGTAAGTTTTGGGGGACTTCCCATATATTTCGTTCGTATTGGTAATTAATTTATTTTTATTTTTTTCTTATCTACATTTGGTGTTCTACATGATACTAAGATTTATATACTTCTGTTTTGAGTCTTATCAAAGATAAACATTCCATTATATCACATTTGAACATTTTTATGAGTTTAGTTCCATAACAACCGGTGACACGTTTTTGACTTTCAATATGAAGTTGTAGATGATTGTGGACTATTGTTAGAATGTTGGTAAGATTTATGTTTTTAATTGAATGTATTTTAAGTTAGCATACTTTTGTATAGTACATCTTATGTTGATTATATTAGCATTTGTAGACTTGGTGAATAAAGATCGATGATGACTATGAATTTGTGACGATGACCTCGGCAAATGAAAGTATGAACGAGGTGATGGTTTGAGCTTGTTCGAAATAGACGTGCCTACAATATATATGTTTAGCTTGTAGTCACTCATGTATGATAGTTTGTGAGTATGTAAATTGAGCTCGGGCTTCAAGTCTAGCAATAATCTTCACATTTATCTTATAATCTTCTCTCTAATCAATCTTCTAACACCTTTCAATAATAATCGCTTTAGCTTCTCATTTGATTCATTATTTCTCGAAGGTATTTTAAAAATAAAATAACAAATAGACGCAATAATTGCCATTATAACCTTAATATTCATTTTAGCACAAATGAGAGGATTTTCGGCATTAAAATATGAATAATTGTAATTTCATCGTAAATTAAATTGAAATTATATTGTTCTTGTGAATCGTATTGAAAAACTTTGAAGTCAGGCAATGGCATGAAAAAAAAGTTGTGAATTTGCTAGGTTATTTTTAATTTCTCAACATGACTTCAAATGATAACACAACGCATGATTTAGACATAATTTAGACTTGGAAGACTATTGTTACCTAATTATGATATCAAATCTTTCTTTTATTACGTGTGACTATCAACATTGACTTTAACAATACTTAGTTTAATTTTAGAATCTAATTCTACCAACCAAACACCTTAACAAGAAATGAAACCCATTCTTTTATAGAGGGGGTAATTTGGCAAGTCTCTTCCGGATCGAGTGAAAGTGGAAATGCAACAAGTCTTCCAGCTTTGGAGTCTTCCTCGAGCAGTGAAGCATTACCGGAAGCTTGTAGCTTAGCATAGTTCCATCTTCAAAAGCCTTAAAAATATAGTAATGTTTTTGCTATGAGAAGTTGTTAAGAACTTTTTGACAAGTGTTTGAGAAAACTTATTGTATTTGCATTACACTACAAGTCTATAAGCTAATAAGTTTCCAAAAACCTGTTCATAAGTGTATCAAAGTGTATGCAATTAATGTTAAATTTGAAGAAAGTGTTAATACCAACTTATAATTATGCTTAACGACTATATACTTTTATACCATTATGCTTAACGACTATATACTTGGTACAACGTTTCTTTATTGTCTAATAAACATATTGATAAAAACCTCAAAGTTACAAACTAAAAGTGAATAATTTACAAAAAAATTAACACATGTTTGAAAACATATGGTATTTTACAAGTGAATAATTTACAAAACTTTTAATACATGTTTGAAAAACACATGCCATTTTAATGTTCCTGTTGGCAAAGTATAGAGCTGACCCAAGAAAGTAAATAGGCACGTTGGAAATTGAGTTAATACACCATACATCTTCAGGGTCGTATCAAAACAACACGTTTCATCTCATTTTTTAAAATAAATACATCATTCCTCCCTAATGTCTACATTTCGTAACCTCATCGATCTTTTTTTCTAATGGCCGTTAGTCAAAGTTGGTCACAGTCATCACCTGCCAATCACATAAGAGCACGATGGTCATTTCCAGTCTCTAATAATCTTTTATGTTTTAACACAACCTTAACAAACATACACATACTTAGTTTAATCTTCATCCCCATAAATCATCACAAGCCAAAGCCACAACAAAACACACAAACTGCTAATGCGTTAAAAGAGAACCCATCACAAACAACAACCAATTTCTAGAGCAAACACAACAACAAGGTCATACAACAAATCGTTATCGCGTTTGACAACCCACACAAGAACACAACATATTATTATTGTGTGTTGGTTTTCATTGGTTCGGCTATCGGCAGGGACAAAGCAAAAAATTAGCAATAAGGGGCCAATTTTTTTTCTCAAATTAACAAAGTAATATAACTAAAAATTTAAATGGTTACAAAATTAATATTTTGATTAAAAAAAAAGAAAAGAAAAAAAAACACATTGACAACTAATAAAAAATATATCAAATGAAAACCTTGTGCATAAAAGAGTATCAATATTTTCTTAATTTTGTTGCCATCTAAAGGTTACGGGGGTCATTTGCCTATAGTTGTTCATAGCTTAAATTTTAGAAAATAAATAGCAAAGCGATTGAGCGGGTTGGAGGGGCCGAGCACTCCCTAGCTCCCCCATTGTCTTTGTCCCTTGATTATCGAGTTGGTTAGTTTATTCAGTTCGAATAGTTTGGTTAAAAAAATTTCTGGGTAAAACGGAACCAAACCGAATTTAAATTAGCTTAAACCGAACGGAAAACCGGATTTAATTTCGGTTCGATTTTCGGCTTGACACAAACACGAATTAAATCATTTATATAACTTTTTTCATTTGATTATATAGAAAAATGTCATATTTATGCTAGAAAAAAGTTTTAATGGTTTTTTTTTTTCTTTTTTTTAAAAATAAAAAATATATATACTTATGTGACACCGGTTTTCAGTTCAGTTTGATTTTGACAAATTTGGTTTGATTATAAATTCTGTTTTGTTAATTTCCAAGGGCGGAGCTACATGAGGACTAAGAAGGGTCCCAACCGTCTAGGCCTAAACCCGTTAGTGCATTTTCTCATGATTTCATGTGTTAAAAAAATCCATCTCGGCCCTCCCATTTAATATTTTTTCGGAAACATTTTTGTTACGGCCCTTCCACGAAATTTTTTCAAGCTCCACCACTATTAATTTCGATCCGATTCAATTTCAATTTTCAATTTTGTTGAGTGAAACCCCGAATTATGCACACCCAATCAACAACAACAACAACAACAAACCCAATTCCGCATAACCCAAATTATGCACACCCAATGCACGTTGGAAATAAGGCCCAATAGTAATGAGAGTTGGATCAACAACAAGTTAAATGAATGTACAAGTTGGACTGACTATATGAATGAGTTTGAGTTTACCTAAATAAAAGGAATGGCCAAACCAGCCAACAAACATACAAACAAGTACACCTACTTTTATATCTCTTTTAGTATTTAACACTTGTTTCGGTTCTTCGATACACTCTAGGAGAACACACACACAAAGCTCCTCAGAAAACATCGCCCCCTAGCTTCTTTTATATTCATCACTTGTTTTCATATTTTTTTCCATCAACAAAACCAATAATAATAATGGCTCAGGTTGTTGCTACAAAGCTGCTCAACAATTCATTTCTTAACACCAATGGATCTCTTAATATTAACCAGGTTGTTGCACGTGTTACACCCAACTACCATAACAACAACAACAACCGTGGTGGTCTTAGTGTTACAGCTAGGAGAGCTGTTACTGAAGTTGTTCCTGTTACACCTGAAGATGTCCCTAAGGTTGTTTTTTTTTTCTTACTTTTTTTTTTATTATTGGTTGGTTGAAACGTGTTCGTTTAGTTTATTACTATAGTTAGATGAATAATGTACCTAGCTAAAAGTGTGTCACTGTTTTGACTTTTCCACAATAAATAGTACTAGTAAGATTTTGTCAATAACCAAGGTGTAATAATACTGTGATGTTATTGGTATACCCTATTAAATGTATAACACAGTTTTTTATATTTTTTGTTCCGTATTGCTTGTCAAACTTTATATTTCGGTTTTCGTAGTTTTATAATTAAAAAGAAAAGAAAAAAAGAAACTAGTTGGGCAAATGACAAAAAAATGCATCAAACTTTACACTTTATGTGATTGTGTGTAGCCAACTATTTTTTT
Organism: Chrysanthemum seticuspe; assembly: GCA_019973895.1. Classification (NCBI taxonomy): domain Eukaryota; kingdom Viridiplantae; phylum Streptophyta; class Magnoliopsida; order Asterales; family Asteraceae; genus Chrysanthemum; species Chrysanthemum seticuspe. The sequence continues at coordinate 275,538,156 of BPTQ01000002.1, forward strand.
TTAACTTTCAAATTTCGATCATTATGTGTATTTTGTGACTATTCTGCCATGTAAAATGACCATTTTACCCTTCGAAATTTGAAAAATTAAGGGTAAAATGGTTACAAAAAATACACACAATAATCGAATTTTGAAAGTTCACTACACACAATAAGAAAAAAAAATAGTTGGCTACACACAATCATAAAAAGTGTCAAGTTCGATGCATTTTTTTGTCATTTGCCCAAAGTAGTTTTACGATCATTTTAGGAGTACGACAATTCGACAAGGGGGTGTTGGGATGTGTTTGGCAACAAGCATTTACATTTTTGATTTTGTTTAAACGCTAATAAAAGTATGTTTCCCGTTAGCTTTTAGCTTTTACGTTATTTTTACACTTTATTATTAGAGATGTAACTATTTTACCGGACGCTTTTATAAACAGTCTGCTAGTGCTTGTGGCTATTGCTAATATGCTAGCAACTACTAGTTTTGTCAAATATAGCCCAAAGGGTAAATAATTAGTGTGGAATAATTAGTTTGATAACTGGCCAGTTTTGAATACTCTATTAATTCCTCAAATGATCATAAGTTGTCAAACTTTTAGCACACCGTCGAAATTGAATATCACGAGTTACTATTCAGGCAGCTCGGCACACCCAAGTAATATCCCCTGCGACGTGTTTTGTTACAACTAGCTATCTAATCATATATAAAAGTCACATCCAAACACCCCAATTAGGATTGCTATGCTATGGTTAGTTGTTCTTAATTTAAGCCTACCTTACTAGTATTTTGTGAGCAGAGTTATCAACCACAAGAAGTTCTACGAAAAGGTGACAACTCAGCCATGTGGTCTAAGCCCATTGTTAAGCGCAAGACCAAAATTGTTTGTACAATCGGTCCATCCACAGACACTAAGGAAATGATATGGAAGCTAGCTGAGGCTGGGATGAATGTTGCAAGGTTAAACATGTCCCATGGAGACCATGCTTCTCACCAGAAAGTTATCGATCTTGTTAAGGAATATAATGCTCAATCTAAGGATAATGTCATTGCAATCATGCTTGACACAAAGGTACGGTTCGTTATCCCGAAAATGCTATATATTTGTGTAAATTTTACGGAACTTTTTACTGATATTTTAAGGATTTTACTTGTTGCAGGGTCCCGAGGTCAGGAGCGGAGACTTGCCTCAACCAGTTAACTTGGAAAGTGGCCAAGAATTCACTTTCACAATCAAAAGAGGTGTTGGCACCGCAGATTGTGTTAGTGTTAACTATGATGATTTCGTGAATGATGTGGAAGCGGGTGACATGCTTTTAGTAGACGGTACGCTAATATGATTTTATTTTTCTTTATTTTTTTTTTGACTCCTGATATTTTATGTTGAGTAAACAACAAATTGAGATTCAGTTTCATAAGTCTAACATAGAAACCTTTATTAATCAATTCTGTTTGCTTTGTTGGTTAAAATATTTCGGTACCACGTAATACTTAGGGACTTATTTACATTCTGATGGAACTGATTAGTGACATAGCGATAGAACAAATTCACACTTGAAAAAAAAAATCAGAACTTGAGATACGATAATAACATCCACTACTATGAAAATGAACATTTTCTTTTCATGAACCAAACATACTTATATGTGGCAAAAAGTTAATATCTTAAAATGTTCCAACCTTATAAGCTTTTTATTACCTTTAGGTGGTATGATGTCACTATTGGTGAAGTCCAAGACCGAAGATTCAGTGAAATGTGAAGTTGTGGATGGCGGAGAACTTAAGTCTAGACGCCATCTGAATGTTCGAGGAAAAAGTGCAACTCTACCATCTATTACCGGTTAGACTCATTAACCGTAACCTTGATGTAGCAAGTGTCTATTTGGCATTTTTTTCGAGAATATAATCGTTTAAATTATCCTGAAACAGAAAAGGATTGGGACGATATCAAATTTGGTGTGGACAATCAAGTTGATTTCTATGCAGTTTCTTTTGTCAAAGATGCAGAAGTTATCCATGAGTTGAAGAATTATCTAAAAAGTAAGCATATAAAACTCTATTGATATAGATATTTGTACTTCGAGTGCTGTTATTTATGACTTATATTGCTACCTTGTTACTATCTTGGCAGGTCATGGGGCAGATATTCAAGTGATCCCCAAAATTGAGAGTGCAGACTCCATACCGAATTTGCAGTCAATTATCACAGCGTCTGACGGGGTAGGATATTGTCAATTATTAAATGTTACGGTAGCAGTTGATAAACATTCAGGGTTAATGTTGTTGGTTTGCGTTTTTCAGGCAATGGTTGCAAGAGGGGACCTTGGTGCAGAGCTGCCTGTTGAAGAGGTTCCATTGTTGCAGGTAAAGGCTTTCTATCAAGATCATTGAAGTGGTAACAGTGGGCGGGTTGGGTAATGGGTCAAGATTGGCTGGGGGCCGGGTTGACCCACAAACACTATGCGTTCATTATTGGTTAGTTGTATAAGTAACCAATATAGTAATATAATTACAAAAACTACACATAAAAGTTACATCTATTTTATATTATAAATCGATTTAGGTGGTTGTAAGCATTAGACTACACTCGACCTATAACCTGTTTTACTCTTTTGACTTGTTTCATTGTAGCTAAGTTTTCAGAATCTACCCATTTGGTATAAAACCATACACTCAAATCGAGTAATCGACTCATATTTATTTAAGTACTAACACAACTTCAATTGAATTACTTTCACCAGGAAGAGATAATCAGGACATGCCGTAGCATGGGAAAAGCTGTTATTGTTGCAACAAATATGCTTGAAAGCATGATCGTTCATCCTACACCTACCCGAGCAGAGGTATCTGACATTGCTATTGCTGTTAGAGAGGGTGCTGATGCAGTCATGCTTTCTGGAGAAACTGCACATGGAAAGTAAGACTCTTCTGAACATTTTTCAGCAACTTTAGTTGTGAAGTAACAAACTTTGGCCATTGAATGAGTTTATTTGGGTTATGTTTTTTCAAGTAAAAAACTTTGACCGTTAAATGGCTAAATACCAATATTGGCAAAAAGAAAGCGGGTTGAGAGTCGCCCAATGTGCATTTTAACGTACAAATAACAAGACCTCCTAAATCTTTGTATTACAAAACTTAGATTATTTGAACTATTTCTTAATAATTTCCGTCTGATTTTCTCTTGTGCTTTGTAGGTTTCCATTAAAGGCTGTTAACGTAATGCACACAGTGTCTTTAAGAACTGAATCAAGCTTAATGAGTGGCGGCACTGCATCAAGTCTTAATCAAGCATTTAAGGTGGATATACTTGTTATATATTAACATTCTGCTCTTTATTTATTATTGTATCTCGTTTACACAACACTCATTTGACCTTATGAACAGAACCATATGAGTGAAATGTTTGCATACCATGCCACATCAATGTCCAACACTCTTGGAACTTCAATTGTGGTATTCACGAGAACTAGTACCATGGCTGTCTTACTGAGCCATTATCGACCCAATGGCACCATATTTGCCTTCACTGATGAGTAAGTCTTGCAACTCACTTTGTTGGTTTTCTAAATACTCCATCAGCTTTTCTTTGTTGACGTTCTTACTGATTTTAAATAATGTGCTTGATGAACAGCAAAAGGGTACAGCAGAAATTGGCTTTGTATCAAGGAGTTTGCCCCATATACATGAAGTTCTCAGATGACGCTGAAGCGACTTTCGCTAATGCTCTTACTGTGTTGAAGGTGAGATCCACTTCACGTATTAGTATTATCATTCTCCTTTCCTATCTGATAAGGTGTTTGGATGTGTTTTTTGAAAAAGTTGCAATAGCTTGTGTTCAGTGTTTGGATCACAAGATCCTGTTTATGATTATATGAGTGTTTGGGGTTAATCGTTTTTCTTTTACCAACCGTTTAAGACTGGCTGAAATAAGAAAAGAGGAATATGATGCTGTTTTAAAAAATTACTTCTAGCATAACTATATACTATAAAACTGTTGGGTGAAAGTTGCTTAATGTTAATGTAAATTCATCAAATTACTTGAAAATGAAATCGGAGTTTCTGTGTGCAGAATCAAGGAATGTTGAAGGAGGGCGAGCATGTAGCTCTTCTTCAGAGTGGCAGACAACCCATCTGGCGGTTCCAATCCACCCATAACATTCAGGTAAGAAAGGTGTAGACGCGAGAGCGATTCATGCTCCCATGCAAAGCTGCTGATTTTTTTGATGGTCATCCAAGTAGTCTCGGTTTCATTTCCTTAGAGATGAATACAAGTCTTTTTCTTCGTCTCTGTTTTTACGTGTTTTTTGTGCTTCTTTATCAACTCGCTCGTCTGCCATTGAATATTGTCATCTTCTATTTAAGTTGTAATTCAATTCTTGAATATGTATAAACTTATGGGTCATTATCTGAGTTTTTATAGAGGCATTAAGATCATCATTATTGTCAGATTACCTTCTGTTAATTTTTTCCTTAGTTATTGAGATTAAATTGACTTCACTTATATCATCGCGATATATTTGATTGTTACAGATGTGACTCGATCACAATCTCCAAACATATACCAAGTATTAAGGGCTAATTTGACATTGCTCTTGATAACCGCCCCATCACTTTATCCGAGAGATATATGTGTTATTTAACGTATTTAGTCTAAATTTTGAACACCGAAAAACTTATCATAATAAGTTTTTATTGTTTTTTCTTATTAACTTGCATTATCGTGGTCCGTTACAAGACTACATAGGATCATCATAAGAAGGATACAAAGGTTATCATGTTAGAGGATCCTACACTGCCTTTGATGGCATTACTATATCCATTTTGTAGATCAAAATACCTGTTCCACAGCATAACCCCGCCATACTTTGATGAACTCTTGATTGATGGTAGAACCTGTGACGTTAAAACATCTGGTGGAATATATCCACTGCCTGCAGCTTCGGTAGCAGCTGGAAGACCCAAGAAAATCTGATTAGTACTCACCTGAGTTGTCCACTCATTCCATCTAGCCAACAAAGCATCAGCGTTCGCCCCATAATCACATTGCGGATTGTTGTAAAATTGCACCCAGACATAATCAAACACCCCGGTATTGATTGCCGGGAGCAGTTGGTTTGGATTAGGGGGGCACTGCGGTGCAGCAGATAGGTAGACTTTTTTCTGTGACCCGTGGGCCAACAACGCGTTAGCCAGATCAGACCAGTACTGATCTGTCCCTTGTTGGATGTCAAAATCAATCCCATCCAAAACAGCGCTTCCTAATGGACGGGATCCTGATTGGCCACCAAGGTAGGTGTTCCATAAGTAGTCAGCAACTTGCTGTGCATCTTGAGGTGATGTAAGCGAGTACATCCCTCTGGCCCCGCCTATAGAAAGAAAAACCTTAACACCTTGGTTTTGGCATGCTTCGATCTCAGAGGAAAATCTGGAGCAAGTAGAATCAGGATCACAATGGTCTGCTAGGTTTAGGACTGGTTTTTGGCCGTTGCCGAAGGTGGACAAGAAAGCTATGTTTACGAACTGGTAGTTACCAGTTGCACAAGTTTCCGCAAGGGACCCTTCAGCGGTGTGTTGGCCCCAGTAAGTGGCGATACCAGCTGCTTTCGAGGGGTTTAACAAAGAGAAAACAGTGATGAAGAGGAGTGGGAGCAATGTCGAATAAGTACTAGATGATGCCATGTTATTCTAAGTTGTGTTTTGAGCTGTTTATGTTGCTGCCAGTGATTGGATATTTATAGGTAAAGTCAAGGCATTAAGTCTCTACCTAGAAAATTCAACATGGGCAAATGCAGTGCCTAATCAGAGTTTTCGTATGGAAATGTTTATGAATAAAAAGGGTAGATGCTTTTAAAAGGTATCATACTTGACATTATTTGTTTTTGTAAGTAACGAACAAATTTTTTTGCTTTTGCAGGTACTTTTTTTTTAAATTCATCATTTTTTGGGTTTTTTTTGACATTTTTTCCCCTCTTAGCTAAGATTTTTTTTCCCCGAAGGGCAAAAATGTCTCAGAGTACCCTAAAAGGATGAAATTGAAAGAAACGTACTCACAAAAGCAAAAAATTTTGTTCGGTAAGAGCACCCCCATCCATAACACCGTCCACGTCAGCGTCACATCAGCTTTAACATTTAACATTAACATCCTCAAAAAACACTCACAACCATAACATCCCAATAACACCATAACACCAATAATATTTCATATTTTCAATTTCAACCCCTAAACTAAACAAACACTTCATTTATTAAACTAAAACAAACATTTCATTAAAACTAAAAACATATTACAATACGAGATTAAAAAAAAAAAAAAAAAAAAAAAAAAAAAATTACAATGAAATAAAAAATAAACACACTGCAATTAAAAAAAACATAGCAAATACTTATTCATCGTCGTCGCTCTCTTGTTGTTGTCCATGTCGTTCAAGATTCTTCTGCTAAACATGCTCCATAAGGTCCTGTTGGAGTTGGGTATGCGTTTGTCGGTCGTGTATTTCTTTTGCCTTACGACTGTGAGTATCACATCTTTCGATCCATCTTCGTTGCCTCAAATTTCTTGACGGATCCACCCACAGTTCGTTATAGTCACGTAATTCAAATTTTTGATCTTTTACAATCATGTTATGCATAATAATGCAACAATACATGATTCTACGTATCGTGGCAATTTCATATTGACGTGCCGGTTGTTGTAGTATACCCCAACGACCTTGAAGAACACCAAAAGCACATTCAATATCCTTTCGGGCACTTTCTTGTCTCCTTTTAAAGTACGTATATTTTTCATCAGTTGTTGCAGTGAAGGATTTGACGAAAGTTGCCCACTGTGGATAAATTCCATCAGCCAAGTAATACCCCTGTTCATACCTAGTACCGTTGACCATATAAGGTGCTCTTGGGGCATTATCAGCAAGAAGGTCGTCAAATAACGGAGAGTTATCTAAAACATTAATATCGTTATTTGCCCCCGCCATCCCCAAAAATGCATGTCAGATCCATAAATCTTGAGAAGCAACAGCTTCAAGCATAATTGTTGGGTATTTTTTTTATCACCCCTAGCAAAATGCCCTTGCCAAGCCACTGGACAATTTTTCCATTCCCAGTGCATGCAGTCAATGCTACAAAGCATTCCCGAAAAACCATGTTTTTCTTCATGTTGTTGATAAATTTTTTGAATGTTGGCCCATGTTGGTTTTCTTAAATACTCCAGCATAAACAAATCAATAATACATTTGTTAAAATTATCAAGACATAATTGTGAAGTACTCGTACCCATTTGCAAGTATTCATCAAATGCATCGGGTGCGGTGCCGTACGCCAATTGGCGTATGGCAGACGTACACTTCATTAGAGCACTTATACTCATTCGACCACAAACATCGGGTGTTTGCTTAAAGTAATTAAAATGATCTGAAATATTATCGGAAGTATAAGATTCAATACCTTCAACTATTTGCAGGAATAGTTTCCGGCTCATACGAAATCTTCTACGAAAATTCCGGTTTGAATACTTACAACCTTGTACGAAATAATCGTTGAGCAGACGTTCCTCTGCAAGCTCACGTTCACGATATATATGGGTACGAGGACGAGTAGGATGTTGAGATTCAATACTTTCTTCTTGTTCCAACTGAAGGTGATACTCGTACGCGGACGCCATAAATTGGAAGTTTGCTAGGTCTTCTGTGTCTGACCAAGACAGAGGAATATCACCAGCTTGATTTGGATCCATTGTGAACGAATTTGATTTTTTGAATTATGAAAGTGTGAGAGGAAGTATATAAACTGTGAGAGGAAGTGTGAAAAAAATAGAGTTTTAGTTGGGTATTTATAGTGGTAAAATAATGTTTTTGATTTTTTTTTTATTTTAAAAACTAGCCGTTAGGGGGTTTTATGTAAATTTTTTTTTAAAACTTAACGTTACAGGGACTACTTTTGTAACATTTTCAAAAAAAAAAAATTCCTAGCCCTTAACGGGCGTTAAAGAGGCAACGCCTCCCCTCTAACGCCGTTACTGAGCAACGCTTCCAACGAGTAACGCCTACAACGGCGTTAACGCCACCCCTAACGGGCGTTATGCAGGTTAAGGATGGGAGTGCTCTAACCACAAAAGCAAATTGTTGCAAGTATGATACTTTTTAAAAACATTTGCCCGAATAAAAAAGACAAAAACAATGTCACGTATGATTTTAGATAATCGAAAGCAAGGGAATAAAAAATTCGATTATTCTAACATGAAAATTTTACTTTCTATGTTGCTTATTTTCTTCTCCTGTTGAGGCATTCACATAAGGATGTATGAGAATTTCTAGTTTCATTATGAGTTATAAATAGTTAAATACATTAGTAATGAAATATTACTAGGTAAAAAAAACTCGATAATAAAGAAGACAAGCATAAGAGCAAAAACCAGACATACAGAAACAGATGATACACACGATCCCAATGTACATTCAAAACCTTGTTCTCAAGTTTTTTTTTTAAAGTAATGGAAGGAGGGGAAGAGAAATCAAAAAAAGGGACGTTCTTGAGTTTGTTTAAGATGGAAACTGGAAAGGTAGAGGACAGGAAGGTGGGAGGGAGGGAAGGGATGAGTTTTTGAGTGATATTTGGTTCCGTCCAATTTTGGACGGATTAGGAAGGGAAACGGGCTTTCAAGATTACAGGCATTAGTTAAATTACCATATTATCCTCAATAATCATGCAGGATCTTTATATATTTGACCTACTACACACTATTTGCAGAATACGGCTGCCTCATCAAACCCTCATAACAACTACAAAAACAGTCACGTAAGTTTTTTGCTACATAAACGTTTTTTTTTTCTTTTGCATGTTTTTTCTTTATTCAATGTGTCGTTGTTTTTTAAGAAGCTTCTAAAGTGATATGATCTATGGTCCATTTGTTTAATTATTAATCGAATGTGATAAAGAATTCTTATTCAGAAAGAATATGATCCATGGTCCATTTGTTTAATTATTAATCGAATGTGATAAACAATTCTTATTCAAAAAGAATGTGATATGATGCATGGTTGTTTAATTATTAATCGATAACAAGGATGTAAGGCCACGCTTCGCGGTGGAAAGTTTTCATACAAAAGTTTTATAACTGGTGTTGGTAAAACACATTTTTAAATCTTGTTTGTTGCGTTACACAGAAAGACAATCTTGTTGCATTAAGGTGTTGGTGTCACGAATATTAGTATGCATGACTGCATGAGCAAGAGTTGTTTTAAAGCCTTTAATTAAATAATAACACGTAATATAGCCACAAAATTAGCAATGTCCGCCAATCTTTTTCCTTTGCATTATTGTACCTATAACTACTTTTTTTAGTGGGGGAGCCTTTGAAAAAAAAGAAAAAGGATTTCTCGGTGGAGATCAATAATTCAATATGGGTTGTGTTACCAGGCACCCTCTAGAATTATACTAGAATTATACTAGGGGTGTGTGGTATTCTCTCACCCTATATTTCCGTGACACACTTTGTAAACCACCTGATTAATGCATTATTTATTATGTCACTTTATTTATTTTTTTAAATTCATAGGTTCTTTATTTTTTACAAGTTTTTTTTTTAAACTTTTTTACAAGTTTTTTTTACTTTTACACATTGTTTTTCATTCTACTTTTATTTTTTTTTGTTCAAGTTTTTTACTAAGTTTTTTTTTTTTTTTTTTTTTTTTTTTTTTTTAATCAGTTTTAAAACTAAAAAAAAAAAAACGTAGACTGAAAAATTTTGAGGCTCAGTTCGAAGGTTGCAAAAGTGTGATTTTATCGCACTTTGCCGTCCATTCGGTTTTCATCATCGCCTCGAAAACTTTTTAGACTCAATAATCATCATCGCCAAGTATTTTTCCTTCTATAAAGAAATATCACATTCACAATTAACAGCTCATACCACAAAGAAGCAATCACAGTTCATACCACAAAGAAGCAGCAATCATAGTTCATACCACAAAGAAGCTAACAAAGGGAAAATGTCGAGCTCACCATTTTACACCAATGAAGTAATAAATTTTACAATTTGACATGCAAAATTTATTAAAAACGAGATTTTTAATAGGCTCAGTTTATTATTGTTTTATCATTTTGGCTGCAAATTAGAAGGTTGCAAAGTCATTTTGCCATGCCATTTGATTATGCCACGCCAAATCGTATTGCTGCAAATCAACAAAAGTTTTTTTTTTTTTTTTTTTTTTTTTTTTTTTTTTTTTTTTTTATCATCATCATCATAGCCTGAATATCTTGAATTTTTTTAACCACTTAAAAAAACCAAGTTTAGATAAGCAACAATTAGAAACTGCTTATTACATAAGCAGTTTCAGATACGCAACCAACTGCCTCAAGAACCAAAAACAGATGTCTCAAAAAAAAATTCCAACTGCCATGGCTAAAAAAAAATTCAGATACGCAACCAACTGCCATGGCTAAAAAAAAAATTCAGATGTTTCTTGGTTACCACAACCAAAAATATATCAGGACCCCATGCGTTTGAACACATTCACCACAAAATTCATATGAAACTAAACCCACGTGATCACAAAAATCATTTCATTTAGAAATGACCATGTGAAACTAAAACCACTTTATCAATCAGTATGACTTTTCTTTGAGCCATATCTTTTTTTCACAAAGGCTGAGATACGGCTAGTCAGCCGTCTTGTCGCATATCTGTTTGACTAGTCATACTGATATGGAAAAAGAAAAGCCATGGCACCTAGTCATACTGATATGGCTAAAAAAAAAGGGCTGAGATATTGCGCTAACCCACAAAACACAAGCTAGGCACCCCATAGGCCATGGTATCAACTGAGAAAGCAATCCCACGGTATCAACATGCACAACAAAAACTCAACACCCGAATCTAAAACTTTAGATGTAGGACCGCGCGTGCCCTATGTTAAAATGATCACCTTTTTCCGATCTATCATTTGGTATATGGGGTGAAAAGTTCCGGTGGTGCGTGACCAAAATATTGGCCGGAGAAGACGCCGGAAAGAGAGAGCCCGAGAGAGTATTATTAGTGTGAGAGAGTGGGAGATAATTATTAGCCCGAGGGACAAGATAAGGGGGCAACCCATAAAATGATTCTCAGGCACCTCATAGACATGGACCCATGCGCAGTACTTTTTATTTATTTATTTATTATTTTTTTTATTTAATTATGTAGTGTTTATTTTGTGTGGTATATTTGATTTCTGTAGTGTTTTTATATGTATAGTGTATTTATTTGTGTAGTGTTTTTATATGTAGAGTATTTATTTGTGTATTGTTTTCATTCAATTAAACAATATGTAGAGTATTTATTTGTGTATTGCACCTTCAAACCAATTCATCGAGTTACGTGTATATGTAAAATAATCACCCCACATTTGCCTGTAAACTTCCTCGTTATTTCCTTATTGTCTACCTCTTCCCTAGCAACAACTCTTTTTTTAACAATAACTTTTAATTTTATTGTTACTTTAATTTTTTTTAACAAACTTTTTTTAAGAAATCTTACGCAAATTTACGTTTACTTTTGAAATAACTTTACAAATAACTTTTTTTAACAACTTAAAAAAAAAACCTTTTTTAACAAACATTACTTTTTTAACAAAACTTACTTTTTTTTTTTTTTTTTTTTTTACAAATGTTACTTTTTTTTACAAATAACTTTCTTTTACTTTTGAAAAAATAAATAAATAAACAAAACCGGTATGCAAAACCGGGTGCCGCCCCACGTTTTTACCCACCAATAATACTCTCTTCTCTCAGTCAATAATACCCGGCGACCTTAAAACTTTTAATAATTGTGTATTGTTTCCATTTAATTAAACAATAACAATTAAACATTAAAAAAGTATAACAAATGCTTTCAATATTACAACGAAATCTACTCCACATGAAGATTATTAACAACATAAATAAGTAATATCATGGTTCACAAAATTAGAAGCTTCGAATACATAAATAATCGTCTTCTACGTCTGTCTAAACATCCTCTGTCGTTGAGTAAAAATATGTTCCCATCTTGCGGCCACGGCATTTCCGAAATATCTCCATTGTGGGTGATTATACGGGAGTGGTGAGTTGTCATCAAGAAACGCAAGAACGAAGTGACCATCCTTGTCTTCCCCCACACGAAGAATCACAATGGGGGAGCATATTTGTGCTCAATTGGGACCATCTCTCAGCGGAAGACACGTAACAGATTGTGAATTGGATATACATACAATAGGACGGTTAATAGCTGTAGCAATAACCACGCCCGTTTCTGGCATAGTCATCCAGTAACGCCGGGGTGCTGGACCTTCAAACCAATTCATCGAGTTACAAATATTTGTAAAATTATTCTCCCACATTTGCCTGTAAACTTCCTCGTGAGTGTCTATCTCTTCCCTGGCAACAGCTCGAATCATGGGCCACATTTGTTCCTGATGACCAAGACCTTTGGCAAGAGCTCGATAGCCACAATTTCCATCACCTTCCACGTTAAAGATCCCTTGGATCCAGCGTCGGAAAAGAGGTGGAATTTGAGCCATAAAATATTCGTTAATGTCATCTCGAACGTACAAGTGGTGTCTTAAGTCGCCCTCGCTGATTTCATTGCTAGCTTGTTCATTTAAGTCTGGGACGTTAGAAGGCCCTCCCACATAAGAACTGTGTCGCGCAGCTTCTTCATTTAATTTTGGGAGTTTTTTAGGTTTTGTGTCGCTTCTACGGTGCCCTGTGGGGCGTTCTTCGTTCAAATCCGGGATATTTGTTTTAGCCTTGGATTTGTTGTCCTTTGCGCTCGAACGTCCACGATTATCGTCTTTTACAGCAGGTTGTTGGGTTGACACATATTCAGGAGCGTATATACCTCTGAGCATGTTTAACATATTTTTTTTTGACAAACCACGATGATTTGGTAAAAACACTTTGGAATTTTTGTACGTCATCTTGACAAGAAAAATATTCAGGCTCTTCAGGATATTCAGGCTCATCACGCTCTTGAGTATTTCGGACAACAGGCCAGGGAACGCTTAGGGTTCTCCAAATATTATCAACAAAACCAAGCGGAATAGGCAATCCTGTATTCGAAAAACGGAACTAGTTAAAATTATCGGTATTGACAGGGAGAATAACTTGATAGGCATAAATTTGAAATACATACCGTTTGCTTCAAGGTAATACAGTTCGTGATAGCAAGGTAAACCATAAATTAACCGCAACTTATGATCACATTGATGTGGGTCGCCTTCCCGTTTACTTTCTGCGAGTAACAGTTTTAAAGCTTCTCTTGAAACATTATAGCGCAATTCGCTAAATAGTGTGCCCTTACACGCATGCAGTTTCTTGATTTTGCTTGTAATCAAAGTTGCTCGTATCGCAGTTTCTTGCGCAACTATAATCTTGTCGACCGAACACAACAACGTGTCTAAGCTGGACTGTGTGGAGCCCAAGTATAACTTCAACAGCGCGTGTTGACCCTCAACCCTACATGTTGTTGTCTGGCCGAAGCTGCGATATTGATCGGTAATGTACGACACAAACATGCGGTCGTAATGTCCCAGCCAGTTACGGAAATACCGCAAAACATCTGAGAAAACAAAGAATTAATAAAGTGAGAAAACAATTCGAGTAGTTATTTATTAAATAATAATAAAAAAATGTATTAATGGGTAAGTACCTTTTTTTTGGACTAATAACTCTTGTAGGTGCTGGTAATATTGCGTGAACACTTCTTCGGTAGGAGCTGTAACCATCAAATCCCATGTCCATCTTACTCTTTCGTACTCCTTTACCGTATCGAATTTGTTTATGCAATACTTGAGCACATTTTGATTGATATGCCATCTACAGAGTAATCTGTTAGCGTTTGGGAATTCTTCTCTGCATGCCCCAAGCAACGCTAAATCTCTGTCGGTGACGATAACCCGCGGGTAATATTGTTCTTGTATCACCAACTTAATACGTTCCAACACCCATTTGAAATTTCGCTCTTTTTCCTTGTCCAAAAAGCTAAACGCCATTGAGAATGTTTTGTTTGTTGAAGTAACTCCAACAACTGTAAATAATGGCAGTTTAAACAACGTGGTGTTGTATGTGGAGTCCATCAGCATGATTTCCGGGAATGTTGTCCACAGAGCATATGAAGTCGGGTGAACAAAAAATATTTCCTCGAGCTCATCAGTGTGCTCATTTACCCTTTCGTAATAAGTATAACCTTTACGCCTCAAATGTACTAAAAGCTGTTGTATCGGAGTCAAATCACCACGATCTTCTCTGCGTATCTTGTTTTGTGCATTATATACCGTTCTAATGCCAGACACATTATTCGGATCGCTTTCTTTTAGTGAAGAAAGTATAATTCGTGATGCTACTTTATGTTTTGTTAACTGCTTCACTAAAACTAACTCACTTTCTTTTAATCGCATGGCCTGTGAACAACCATGGAACGAGTCTACAAAGTCATGATTATGCCTCGGACACTTAACCTTCAATATCCAACCATTTTGACGTTTTATAAATTTCGCCAGTAATCTGAATGGGCAATTAATTTTAGCGGTACTAGTCTGCCGTTTAAGTTCATCTTCTAAACCTTCACGTGCAGACGTCCCATGTCTAAAACACAAATATTCGATAGAGTACTTATAGCCCCTATCTGTTTTACTTTTTCCTATAACAATAAGAAAACCAATCGATTCAGCAGTAGATCGCACCCAAGCAGTTAAAGCCACTTCAGTACTGAACACCTAAAAAATAAAAAACACAACTTTTACAACTTTTATTTTTAACAAACGTTTATAAAAAATACAACTTTATTTAATGTTACATTTTTTTATATTAGTTATATTTTTATTGTTACATTATTTTTTTTAACAAATAACTTTATAAATTTACGCTTAATTTTTTTTAACAAACCTTACACAAATTTACTTTTACTTTTGAAATAACCCTTCTTTTTAACAACTTTTGAAAAAAAATTATATATATACTGTGAGATAAATGTATATATTTATAGAAATAGAAATGAAAAGGACATGGGATCGATTGAATTTAAGAGTTGTAAGAAAAGACAAAAGAGAAAAGCCAAAAAACAAGCGGGAGAATCGGAAAATAAATATAGATAGCGACCGATGGATGCACACACTCACTCTAAGGCTATGCGCAGTGGGTAGTTCAACCGACTCGGTTGTGGTGGGTTGAGGATCGGTCACCCCACTGTGGGTGATCGGTTGAGGTAGGTTGTCCAGCTTCAAACACACAAACTAGTTTGCATATACAACCGAGTTTATTGCTTACTTTTGACAAAAATATTGTACTTTTGGCTAAAAAACAAAAAAAAAAAACTTTTTTTTTAAAAAACCTTTACTACTTTTATAATACTTGAATTTAAAAAATAAATAAATAAATAAATAAATAAATAAATTACACTAGGTCACCACTGTGGCAACTAGGTCGTCGTCAGGTCGTCGGAGAGAGAAAGCTGATATGGCGGCGACGAACTAGGTCGCCTCTGTGCATAGCCTAACCAAGGTTTTGCCAAAACCGGGACCGCCCCCCGTTTTTCCCACCTACCCCCTAATAATTATCTATCGGGCTAAGGGTATAGCTCAATCAAATATAGCCACAAAATTAGCAATGTCGGCCAATCTTTTTCCTTTGCATTATTGTACCTATAACATTTTTTTTTTTTACTGGGAGAGCCTTTGAAAAAAAAAAAAAAAGCATTCCTCGGTGGGCATCAATAATTCGATATAACTCAAATCAACTTTCTTCTTTACTGGCGGACAATAAATTTAGTTCAATTCCATCCATGGCATATGCGTGCAGCTGTATCAACCTTGTTTGTAACCTGTACCAAGAAGGGTTCTTTGGTGACAAATAGCAGATCCAAATGATGAAGAAAAATGACCTAATAAAATGTTCTACAACATAGCTTAAAAAATAAATGACTGCTGTCCAACTAAACGTGAACTATCGGAAACTTACACAATGCTTAAAAACCTTATCCAAGCCTTTTTTCACTCCAATTCAGCTCCTTTTCCGCGCTCAACGCCGGCTTCTTATCTCTAAAAAAAAAAAAAAAAAAAAAAAAAAAAAAAAAACTTTGTATAAGCACCTAAAAAATAAACTAATTGTAGACAAAAAAATCACCTTGAGGAGCATGCCCAATTGGACCGTTTGATGAAAATAATACAACTAATCTGTTGATAAAGAATTCTTGAGACAATCATATGTTCTGCCCTTGGTGGGTTCCTACCCTTTTGGCAACTTCTTTTTAGCCTATTCCAACATCTTCAACCACCACTTGCTCTTCTCATCTTTACTTCATCAAGATCTAATCAATTAAACACAACCCAAAGCATAAGAACCATAAAAAGATTAAACTAACGACGGGGTATTTAGAAGTAAAATTTTTTATTACTCGTATGTCTTCCCTCCTTCTCATGGACCTTTTGGGTTGTTTCTTTGTATCTTCCACTGACCAAGAAAATTACAGATATCTGTTATTGTCCTGCACCGACAAACGATGGCCGAAAACAGAACGATAATGCTACATACCTATTCCAAGAACGGAAATGAATTCATTGAAGACGGGCAAAAACTTAAAACTAAAAGTCATACCCGTTTGTAAGAAAACCTGGATATAAACGGAGACTATACCATCAAACTTATTGACCCTCGTAGCTCCGAACCTCCAAAAAATTCACACCTGCAAAAACAAAAACCTGCAAATCAAAAAGCTTCAATCTTTTAGGACGTAACTATTTCAAATTAAAACTCAATAGAAGTAAAACTTATGAGAGTTAACATCAAACATAGATTAATATTACTTACCTCACACAATTTTCAGCGTTTATCTTTCTTGTTATAATCTGATACTTCTGAAAACAAACAGTGATATTAATTAAACAAACCCCAAAATTAATAAAACACCCAAATCCCCCAATCCCAAACACCACCGATTTCATAAAAACAGAACTAATATATATAAATGAAAAAAACTTCGAAACTTAACTATTTCATAAATTGGACATAATCAACAAAATTAACAACGGAAAACTCAAATAGGACATAAATTAAAGCACAAACAACACTCAATTTACAACATGAAACAAACAATTAGGTATTTCTTTAACCTAACAAAAGTATCATCATCAAAATTAGGTATTTAATTACACGTTAATATTTTCAAAATTTGCTATTTAATCATAAAAATTGTTTGATATTAATTGTGAAATTTTGTGGATAGAATTTAGTACCTTTCGTGTGTGTGTGTGTGTTTCTGATGTTGTGGTTAAATGATTGTCGGCATACTTTATCTCTAGTATATAGTAATCTCTTGTTAATAGTACCCAAATAAAATAATACGGAGTAATTTTTTGCAACAGTAAATGTTTATTTTAATATATATAGTAATAATAAATCAACTCAACATCCAATGCATTAGACTATTTTTGTCAAATGAATAAAAAAACAAAAAAAAAAAACTTCATCGACAAAGATGTTATCAATTTTTTTAAAAAATACATGTTTAAGGTCACTTTTATTTTGTAAAAGAATCATGTCATTCGATGAAAGTGAAAAATGTTTTTCTATTTCTTATCTATATTACGTATAATATAATAGAAAAATGGTCATACTTTGAAAAATTGAAAATAAAAGGTGAGAAATATATGGTGTAATTAATACACTTATTAAAACACCTTATTACTTAAAAGTAAAATAATTTATTCACATTATACAACTAACTAAAAGCATATCTACCAAATTAAAAACAAATAATTAAAACACCTCTTACTAAAAAGTACAATAAAAATTTCACAATGTACAATTTAAACAAGCGACAACATAATACAAAATATAAAATAATTAAACACACTATTTAATGTTAAGTACTTTAGATTGACTTCCACGCTGAACCAATGATGGATTAACCAAAAGCTTAGAAAATTCACTTGACTGTTGCCAAACATCAAAAAGGGCACTGATGTTTCTAAACTAAACACACGGATTCAATAACAAAATATCTACATTATTTTGACAAACAAAAATTTTCGAAAACTATAGACCGTTGCTACTATCAAACATTTCAAATAAAAAAAATATTACTGGAAAATGATTCACTTACGCTACAAAACAATTTGCTAAAAAATTTATTTGCCGTCAAAATTTGGTCGAAACAAGAAACCAAAGAATTAAACTAGAAAACATAATGTCTCAAGGACGCTATTTATCGGTAAATATGTGTTGCCGCCACTATGTACCAATACCGGACCGGACCAACGTGTTCAACCGGGAACCGGTGACGCCCCCAGTTTTCGGCTAACCAATTAAAGCCATCCGAAAACGAACCAGAGAGGACCCGTTAAAACCGATACAAACTGGTGAATCGGGTCTCATCGAGATCTTTTCACGTTCTATTTTGAACGTTATATGAAACATTTACCACAACATCGCATATCGTTAATTGTCTGCCGCTAGGCACCGATGCCGCTAGGCACGGGTACTCGTCTAGTTAAGTTAAACATCAAAACTGATAAAAATAAGTTTTGTAAGATAGTTACAAAAGATAATATCATATTTAATTACCAACCTTTCTTCCATGGTTGTTGAATGTTCCCGACTCGTCAACTATGGGTTCCTGTCCGCTTAAGAACGGCTTTAAGCTATCCCTGAATGCGTTCATCTCTTCACTCAAAGGAGGTGATTCTTCCTAATTACAATAAATGAATAACCAGTCACCTCAAGGTATATAAATCTAGTCTATTTATTTGAGATGAACACTTATATTTGGCCATAGCTTCTCTAATTAAACCAGTTTCATTGGTATGATCATTCATACTAGGTACATTTATTTTCTAAGAAAGTCATGTTACCAGGAGAAACCTTCACTGTATCATAAATGTGATTTGCTTAAATATATGGCTTAGTTATATTCCAGCTAATTAGGTTAAACACATCCCTTATGGCTTTATCAGATTAACTTGGTTCCATTTAAAGATAAAACTATGAGCCAATGTCCAAGTCCTTAGTGCATATATAGTGCTCCTATATGGCGTTAATTATTGTAATGCTCATATTTAACTCTTGTGTATGCCATTACCTTGAGGGAAGCTCCACCGTCTTGTTGCCCAGCCAATTTATAACCACTCACAGATCCTGCAAAACCATGTCCAACATGTTAAAGGCTTAGAGCCCAATACCATCTATGACATAACTGGACTTTTTAGCAACCATTTTTATTTTCGGATCCGTAACTGTTTTTGGTCCACCTCCATTTTTTGTAAAATTAATTCAAATAATCAAAAACGTGTTTGCAAGATAAAACTAACATCACTCAACCATCTAGTTACAAGTTTAGTGAAGAATAGTGTACTTTCATCGGCAACAAAAAATTCATCTGGGTCGCGAAGCTAAATTTGTAAAGTTGGTTCCATGATTGTACAAGGGTGGCTGTCAACAATATTGCATTTTAATTTAACTCCAGATTTCTGTACTAAATACTTACGTTGGACCAAAATAAAGTAGTGTTTATGTAGTAACTTTACCTTGTCTTTTCTCTTGAGGGTTTTTCTGGAATTCTGAATCCCCGTCTTTTACTGACCTTGCTTCATCTAAATACTTATCAGCGTTTTGTAATGCCTAAACAGTGAAAAGGGAATAACAAAGTTAGATCACTACAGCAATTGCAACTCGATCTACTGCTCTTGCAATATTTAAAACTCCATCCATATCGTAATAACAACTTTTATATAACTGAAGCGACACATTAAATGTTCCATGTCCATCTATCAATTGACTTATTTGTCAGATATCGTTCATTAGCCTCGGTTAGGAACTGATAAAAGATATACTGCTGGCTAGCCACATAAACTTAAAAAAACCCTGCTATTATTTACAGTGCACCATCATGCATTCCTAAAAGAACGTGTGTTTTGTTAACTTATGCAGTTACATTACTTTTTACAACTTTATTCATTTGAGACCCAGATGTCAAACAAACAAAATACACTTTGCAAACAGTAGAACAATTTGGCTACATTCGCCTCCAAATAAGACGTAATTGTTACTTTAGCTCCAAATAATCAGCATCTGCTAAATGTTAAGCTCACTCTTACAGTGTTAAGCTAAATTCTCTAACATTATGATGCTAACTAAACCTAGCAATCAAATCAATACACCGTCATGTATGTATGTATCTATATATGTACCATACCGCATCATGATAAGTTATAGCTACAGACAATCATATCGCCCAATCATTTTCTTAATCAAACTAACGTGTATACTAAAGTCTCATAACAAAACACTTCAATCAACTCCAGTCAACTCCTAAAAACAATTCCGACAAATAAGCTAAACAACAGATGATTTAACATCTCATAACCTAAACTCAATTCAATACACGGTAACCCCATAGTTTTACTACATGCTAACTAAAAACTAACTCACATCGCGTCTCGTAACCAGAAAAACAGTAAAGTAACTAGATAAACTCATATCGTGCCGCGTAACGAAAGACAATAACGTAACTAAACTAACTCATGTCTCATCTCGTAACAAAAAAAACCGGACTAAAGCTATCTATACCTACACAAACGAAGAACAACACGTAAATCATAAAAATAAACAACAAGAAGTAAAATCTAACTCATCGCGTCTCGTGTCCCCAAAAACTAGACGAAAAACTTAACTCATATCGCATCTGATAACAAAAAATCGTAACTTAACTAAACTAAATCATATCACATCTGGTAACCTGAAAAAACAAGCAAAAACAATTCAACCAACATTGATCAACTCCTGCACAACGATTCAGACAAATAAAAGCTAAAAAATACATGATCTAACATCTAGTAAACCTAAATTCAAATCAAAACACTTCAATCTCATAGTGTTATTACACGTTAGCCATAGACCAACTCATATCACCACTCATAGCGAAAAACCTTAACGTAACTAGATTAACTCCTATCGTGTCTTGTAGCGAAAAAAGTAGCTAAACCAATTCATATCACATCTCGTAATGTAACTAGATTAGCTCCTATCACATCTTTAAAAAAAACTGTAACGTAACTAAACTAACTTATATTGCATGTGGTAAAAAAAAGTAACTAAGTTAGCTCATATCGCATCTCGTAACCCAAAAAAACAAACAAAAACACTCTAACCAGCACTAATCTAATCCTAACACAAACTAATCAAGTTAGTCCTAAAAACCGAATGAAAACACATTAAACATCTCAAATGACAACAAATTAACAAAAATGATACCATTTCGCTCATGAACTGATAAATCACATCGATATCCTTGGAATTAACCACATTTTTTGAATCACAAAATGTTCTAGAGTTAAGTGATAAGATCGTAACTAGACTATCGCTCATACCACATCTCGTAACAAAAAACTGTAAGATAACTAAACTAACTCCTATCACGCCTCGTAACATAACTAAACTAACTCATATGATCGCGTCTCGTAACCTAAAAACCGGAAGGAAAACACTCTAATAACATGACGAATCAAATGAATAAGCAACAAAACGAATGAAAAACACTTTAAACATGACAAATGACAAGAATAAGCAAAAAAATTGTAGCATATGAGTTATGAGCTGATGAATCGAGTCGATATATTTCAATTTAACAGCAATCATCTCCTAACAAATAAATAAGCGTAACATAACTAAAAACTAACTCATATCGCATCTCGTAATGTAAAAAATAAAATAATCTAACTCTAACACAGAAATAATTTAACAGAAATGAATCAAATCGAGAGAAAAATTAGTATACCATAGCAGTTATGAAGTGATTAATCGATTCGGTATCCTAATCGAAAGAGGGGAAAAGGAAGAAATGAAAATAGCCGTTGTTGAATTTACGGTTATACCCATGTTTAAAAGTTTTAGGGTGTGTTTGGTATTATAATGGGTTTCGAATAATTTGGATTTGGTATTGAATGAAAGAAATGATGAGAGAGATAGATGGTGGAGACAAAAGAAAAACATTAATTATAGGGTAAACTGCAATTTTTTTTGTCTCTAATCTTTAACGTTTTGCTAGTTATGTCCTAAAAAAAGTGCAACCTTTCTCACTAACCTTTCGACTTTTTGTGAGCTATGCCCTTTTTCGTTACTGTTCATGCAAATTCTTTTTTTTGTTGTTGGTAATTTTCGTTAGTTTTCTCCGTTAATCAAAGTCAAAGGTGTGTGAAATGACTATTTTACCTTCACCTACTAGGAGGACATTATTTGCAATTACTTTTATGTCGGGTTTTATTTGGACCACTTTGGGATTAATTAACCGGATATAAAATGGGGCCACGACTTAAAATGACATATTTGTCTTTGTGCCTTTGATATTTGCAAATTCAGACCACGACTTAACTGACTCTCACTAACCTCGTTAGAATCCAGAGACCAAAATGATCAAAACTTTCCTCCACAGGGAGGCCGCCTGTGATTAGCAAACCACAAGGACGCTTTTTGCAATCTGGGCAAACCACAGGGACGATTTTTGCAATTTACTCTAATATTAAACTTCTTCATAATTTAATGCATTTGATTTTGTATAATGTTTATAAAACTTTATGAGGTTTATATATATATATAGTGGAGATAAGTTTATAAAACAAAAAGGTTTATAAGTTAATGACATAATTCAATTATAAATCTATAGAAATGTTTATCATAGTCGATGGCTCTTAGAGCACTTGCAATGGTAACTTGCAAGCCCAAGTTATTTGCAAGTTATCCGGTGTTAACCCAAGTTAACCACACCGTGGTCGGTGTTATTTGGATGTTAAAGGTTGCACGTTACCAAGTTAACGTGCGTTATTTGGGTTTTTTTTCTTGCCCCTAAATGAGAGGTTGTTTTTGTAAATTGTTGGTGAGTTATGGTTTAACTTTGAGAATGTTATGATTGCGGGTGTGTTTTTGGTGAGTTAAGGTGAAATGTTAAAGCAAATGTGGCGCAGACGTGGCAGAAGGTTAAACCATAACTCGCAAATGCTCTTTAGAGTATGAGAAGTTACTACAAGCAGATAAAATCTAGAATAAAAAAAATCCTAAAATTAGAAATTTCCGTGTCGCAATCAATGCGAACTAACCTTTGTGAAAGAGGTCGAAATATGGTTGTCTAAATTTTTTTTTTCTTTTTTTTTTAATTTATATTTTTTAAATGTTGATTACGCAAAATCGAACTAGTGTTGTTCGGACCATTATAGGTGAGGGCATAAACCCCCTTGCGCTTAAGGCCTTGATGTCGAGATTCACTCGTGCAGTTGGACCACTTCATGGCTAGGCTAATCATTCAAGCAGTAAATACAATTTTGTATTATGTGTGTGGTCAAGACTCAAGCGTTCTAACCGCACCAAGTGTTAATGCAAAAAAGGAACCAATGTAGATAATTTAGGTACGTACGTATATACCTCTGGCCAAAGTAGTTTCTGACTTTTAACATACATAATTCATGTAATTTGAATTTCTTTTGAGGCTCTTTCTAGTGAAGGTGAGACACAGAGGAAACATGATGCAGACTGGAAATTAATGTCACCATTCTCAAATAATTATGGAGCAAAACCTAACTAAGTAATTCACGAGTTATTGAGCGTGACTATGACTTTTCAAAGAGTAGATTAGTTTCCTAGTACGCTATTACAAATAAAAGGTTTCTGCTTTTTATTCAAAATCAATATTTTACACGTATATATTGTCGCGTATGTCTGTTTCCTGACTGGTACAAATAACATCTGATCATCATATTCAGAAGATATAAAGTTATTGACTACATATAACATAATACGCATGCAAATGCAATCATTTAAGAGGATCAAACACTGCTTTTGATGGCACTACTATATCCTTTTTGTAGATCAAGAAATCTGTTCCACAGCATAACCCCGCCATACTTTGGTGAACTCTTGATCGATGGTAGAACCTGAGTCATAAGAACATCTGGCGGCATATATCCGGTGTCATCAGGCGTTTCTCCAGCCAGCAGACCCAAGAAAATCGTATTAGTGTTCACCTGAGTTGTCCACTCATTCCATCTTGCTAATAGAGCATCAGCATTCGCCCCGTACTCACATTGCCCGTTGTTATAAAATTGCACCCAGACATAATCAAACACCCCGGTCTTGATTGCAGGGAGCAGTTGGTTTGGAGAGAAAGGGCATTGCGGTGCAGCAGATAAGTACACCTTTTTCTGTGACGCGTGCACCTTTAATGCGTTAGCCAGATCAGACCAGTACTGCTCTGTCCCTTGTTCGATGTCAAAATCAATCCCATCCAGAACAGCATTACCTAATGGGCGGGTCGGAGATTGGCCACCGAGGTAGGTGTTCCATAAGTGGTCAGCAACTTGCTGTGCATCTTGAGGTGATGTAAGCGAGTACATCCCTTTGGCCCCGCCTATAGAAAGAAAAACCTTAACACCTTGGTTTTGGCATGCTTGGATCTCAGAGGAAAATCTGGAGCAAGTAGAATCAGGATCACAATGGTCTGCTAGGTTTAGGACTGGTTTTTGGCCGTTGCCGAAGGTGGACAAGAAAGCTATGTTTACGAACTGGTAGTTACCAGTTGCACAAGTGTCCGCAAGGGACCCTTCAGCGGCGTTTTGGCCCCAGTAAGTGGCGATATCAGCTGCTTTCGAGGGGTTTAACAAAGAGAAAACAATGATGAAGAGGAGTGGGAGCAATGCCAAAAATTGTGAATTATTACTGGACAATGCCATGTTTCTGGATTGTGTTTTGAGTTGTTTATGAGTGTTGTGATGATGGTAAATTTATAGGTAAATTGGCGTGTTTGGCGGGTAAGTCTTGTGGAAAAACCTGGTCTTTGGTTTGGAAAATTTATTGTCTTTGAAAAGTAAAGAGTTGACTGACATTGACTTGGAAAACTCAGATGCAATCCGTAAATGGTACTCTTAGCCAACTTTCAAGCTAACTACAAGTAAAAAACTGGCCTAATTGGAGGGTAAGTTTTGTCTTTGGAAATTGTAATGTTATTTAAGTCGTTTGAAAAGTCAAGGCAAGTAGGTGTGGTCTGTTCGGTTAGTTGTAAGATTTAAACTATCTATTGCGAGGTGGGTAACTCATATTACTATTAGAAATCGAACCGTACTAGAAGGCAACCATATGCAGCCGGGTATCCAATGAGCGGTTACTCGCGGCTCGGTTCACGGTTATCCATTTTGTACATTTAAAAAAGTTTAACAGTATGAACAATAAAATGATTGAATACACAAGATATCATTTTAGTATACTTAAATGATATTGAATAGATTAAAGTCATATTAAAGTTATTGCATCATGATAACTGTATTCAAATAAGCATACTAACACATTAACAAAAAATATTTATCGACGCTTAACGGTTACAATCACATTAATCAATTTTCACACATGTATGTTTAGTAATGTTTACATTAAGAGCAAAAAAATAGTTATACAACAAGAGTAATGCAATAATATAATCAATATTTGTATAATTATTTTAATATTCAGTTAAAAACATTCATGTATATTAAATACGGTTCGGTTCGGTTAACCTCGGATATCTAAAAAGATAAACCAAAATTGGTCCGTGATAAGCTTGTTTTTTTTATTTCGGTTTCTTTGATTTCGTGTTTTTATTTCGGATTGAGCGGTTCGGTCGTGTTCGTCGGTTTCTCAGTTTTTGTTTTTGTGGGCACCCCTAGCATTAAGTCTACCTAAAGTATTCAACATGGGATGATGCAGGTCACAACTCTGTCCTAATCAGAATTTAAAGCTTTAAACTTTAAAGTAAACTACAAAAGGGTTCTAGTTTTCGTATGGAAATGTTTATGAATAAAAAAGACTAAAAGAGTGTCACGTATGATTTTAGATAATCCAAAAGCAAGGGATTGAAAATTCGATTATTCTAACATGGAAATTTTACTTTTCAAGTAGCTTATTTTTTCTCTCTTAGCGTTTAAGCAATCACGTAAGGATGTATGAGAATTTCTAGTTTCATTATGAGTTATTATAAATACATTAGTAACGAATATTATGTACTAGGTAAAAAACCCGAAATGCAAAACACAAAACTACACATGGTACATGCAATCCCGATGTACGATCAAAACCTTAGAGTACTAGAAGTACTAATTACGACAAGGTAAACTCTACTAGAAAAAGCGTCCCAAAATTAGAAATTGCCATATCGCAATAAATGGCGGAACTCAAACATTCTTTCTAAGAGGTCTAAATTTTTATTTTTTTATTTTTATTTATATTATTATTATTTTTTTAATATAAAACTTGATTACTATTGTACGATTATTGTATGATTTTATAAAATACACGAAAACAAACATAGTGTTTATAAACACCCTTTTATCTATCTTTGGGTTTCACTAATTTTCGGTTATAGATTGCTAGTGTTTTATTCTCTTCATTTATTATTAAATTTTCAACAACCAGATTACATAAAGAGTAAATTGCAAAATACACCCTTGTGGTTTACAGTTTTTGACACATTACATCCCTGTCAGCAATAGTTTGCACCTTACATCCTTCGTTAGCAAAACGTTTGCCATCATACATCCCTCGTTTACAATGAGGACTAACGGTGCAAATTATTTCTTCGTTATCTCTTAACGAGACAGAAAATAGTACACCGTTACCCTTCGGGACTAACGGTATTTGCACCGTTAGTCCTTTTTTTGCGTTTTTTTCGTTTTTTTACGCTTTTTATCCGTTTTTTGTCAGTTTTTCTCCTTTTTTGTACGTTTTATCAGCTTTTTTACGTTTTTTGTACGTTTTTGCACGGTTGATGCACGTTTTTTGTCAGAAGAGCAATGCATAATCGTGTATGGTTTGATATGCAGCGTACTGTAAATATCATATTTAGGAGTCAAGAGTCTTGATTCCTAGTTTGTTAAACGAGCACAGTATGCATTGCTGCGCATCCATCGTGGAATGCGCATTGAACTTATTCCAACGTCTTGAAAATAAGGTGTTTAACAAGGATGCATGATCCAATGTTGATGGGTTTGCAACCCTCTTACTCAACGAGTTATTTAGTAGGTTTACTCATCCTTTGCACCATCATGGGTTTAGTAAGTGCATGCACGCCATGTAGGCAAAATATAATATAACAACAATGTTGAAACATAAATATTATGTAAATAACAAATTGAAATGTGTCGCGGAGTTAGCTAGAAACCGCGACATTTTATTAATACTTGCAAGTTTTTGTAAAAAGAAAAAAGACATTTGCCTAGGTAAAATAGAATGTAAATACACGGATATTTATTGAGCACTAGAGATAACATCGTTTGAGATTGCAGATGTTCCATGTGCGTGGTAGCTCACGACCATCCATGTCACGCAGCTTGTACGCGCCTTTTCCTGTATCTTCTGCGTGGCTCGCATCATTGGCGCGATATACGAAGTCGCCTGGTTTGAATGAGACGCTTCGAACTTTAGCATCGTAGTATCCCTTCGTTTTTGACTTAGCTCTCGCCTCACATATAGCTGCGCGCTCGCGCCTTTCTTCCAACAGGTCCAAGTCAATACGCCGTTCATCGTCATTGGTTGTAACATTAACTTCGGCAGTGCGAATAGTTGGCATCCTAATTTCGGCTGGTATGACGGCTTCTGTCCCATAGACAAGAGAAAAGGGGGTGTCTCCCGTGCTAATTTTGATTGAAGTGCGGTGCGCCCACAAAACATGCGATAATTCCTCTACCCACCTTTCTTTGTGTTTGTCTAAGCGTGCTTTAATTCCTTCACCTAGACTACGATTTGCACGCTCGACTAAACCATTGGTTTGTGGGTGTTTAACTGACGCAAAGTGTTATGCGATATTCAGTTTTTCGCACCATTCCTTGAAAGGGTTGTCACAGAATTGTTTTCCATTGTCCGAGATGATTTCCCCAAGTAATCCGAAACGGCATACAATATTTTCCCAAACAAATCGTTTTACCTGGTTACCTGTGATTGTCGCGACCGCCTTTGCCTCAATCCATTTAGTGAAATAGTCTATAGCCACTATAAGGAATTTCAATCCCCTTGCTGCAACAGGGAAGGGGCCTGCAATGTCGATACCCCATTTATAGAATGGCCATGGTGACGTAATAGGTGTTAGCTCCTGTTGTGGTTTGTGTGGAATGGGTCTGTGAACTTTGCAGTAGCCACACTTTCTTATTAAGTCTCGCGCGTCATGGTGCATCGTAGGCCAATAGTATCCTGACCGTAAAGCGCGTGCCACAACGGACCGTGGTCCTGAGTGCATACTACATGAACCAGCGTGGATCTCTTGGAGTACGTAATATGCTTGAAGGGGTCCGACACATCGAAGCCATGGTTGTAGAAATGAACGCTGATATAGTATACCGTCCCGAAGTTCAAACCTCTGTGATGTGCGCCGTACTCGTCGGGCGTCCTTCTGCTCTTGGGGTAATACGCCCTTGCTTATAAACTCGACGATTGGAGTCATCCATGTAGGACCTTGTTCCACTATCACCGTGGATATCTCCATCACCGAGATGTACTTGCTCTTCAGAGTTTCCACCAATACTTGTTTTGACAGGTGCGCAAAGCTTGTGGATGCAATCTTGCTCAGTGCATCCGCCTTTCTGTTTTCCCCTCTAGGAACTTGTTTGATGGTAAACCTGTCAAAGCCCTGGATTAGGGACTTGGACTTGTCGAGGTATTGAATCATGTTTTCCTCTTTAGCCACATACTCGCCCAACACATGGTTGGCTACCAAACGGGAATCCACATTTGCTTCTAGGTTGCGTATGCCCATTCGAGTTGCAATGCGTAGTCCAGCAATCAGGGCTTCATACTTTGCCTCGTTGTTTGTTGCTGTGAATTCAAAACGCAGTACGTAAGTGAATTCCATTCCCTCTGGACTCGTGAGGATAAGGTCTGCGCCTGACCCGTCCACGCATGAAGATCCGTCCGTGAATAAGATCCATGGTTCTTGTAGTTCCACCTTGCTTTGTGAAGGTGCGTCATCAGTATCCGGTTTTCGATGATGAAGTCTGCTAGTATCTGCCCCTTAACCGCAGTACGTGGTCTGTAAGAGATGTTATGTTCACCTAGCAACACACTCCACTTCTGTAGTCGTCCGGATGCATCGGGTTTGGAGATGATTTGCTTGATAGGTTGGTCTGTGATCACCGCTATTGGGTGCACCTGGAAGTACCTGCGCAGCCGTTTGGCGGCGAATACTAATGCCAAGACCAACTTCTCCATTGCGCTATAGTTAATCTCCGTTTTCTTGAGTGCTTTGCTTACAAAGTATACCGGTGTTTGTACTGAGTTCCTGTCTGTCAGTAGTACCGCGCTGACTGCTCCATTAGTCGCAGATAAGTACATAATTAATTCTTCCCCGGGGCGGGGCGCGACTAGCGTGGGGAGCGCTGCTAAGTGCTGTTTAAGCTGTATGAAAGCTTCTTCTGCTTCCGTAGTCCAGCGAAAGTCTCCCTTTTTTGTACACTTCTTGAGTGTTTTGAAGAGGGGGAGTGACTTGTCCGCTGATTTGGACAAGAATCTATTCAAACCGGCCAGTTTTCCGTTTAGAGATTGGACTTCTTTCAACGTGCGTGGTGAAGGAAGTTGGATGACAGCCTTCGTTTTTTCTGGACACGGTTTGATGCCATCGGGCTCTATCAAATATCCGAGGAACATGCCTTCTGTAGCGCCAAAAGTGCATTTCTTAGGATTTAGCTTCATATTGATCTTTTTTAGTGTCTTAAATGTTTCCTTAATGTCGCGCATCAATTCATCCTCCGTATGGCTTTTTATGACAAGGTCATCAACATAAACCTCTAGGTTGTGGCCCACCTGCTTTTCAAATGCGTTGTCCACCAATCGTTGGTAGGTGGCGCCTGCTTTCTTCAAGCCAAATGGCATCTTAGTATAACAATAGACGCCTTGGCTTGTATGGAAGGCCGTTTTTTCTTCATCTTCTTT
The DNA here is from genome assembly GCA_019973895.1 of Chrysanthemum seticuspe. Lineage (NCBI taxonomy): Eukaryota > Viridiplantae > Streptophyta > Magnoliopsida > Asterales > Asteraceae > Chrysanthemum > Chrysanthemum seticuspe. The sequence continues at coordinate 275,568,075 of BPTQ01000002.1, forward strand.
AGCCATCTGGATTTGGTGGTATCCTTTGTATGCGTCCAAGAAGCATTTAAGTGGGTATCCACACAAAGATTCTATCTTCCAGTCTATCTCTGGTAGTGGGTAGCAGTCTTGTGGACATGCTTTGTTGAGATCCGTGATGTCCACGCACATCCGCCAACTACCATCGCTCTTCTTGACCATCACTGGGTTGGAAAGCCAGTCATGGTAATAGACTTCTCGCATGATACCTGCCTTCACAAGCTTGTGTACTTCTTCCAGAATTGCTTGTGCGTGCTCTGGAGCCTGGCCGCGCTTTTTCTATCGTACTGGAGAGTATCCTTGTCAGATTCTCAACTTGTGTTCTGTAATCGAGCGTGGTACAACGGTCATGTGCTTTGGTTCCCATGCAAAGATATCCAGATTCTTTTGCAAGAGTGCCCACACGGCTGCCCTTCTGTTATCAGACAACGATCCCCTAATCGATACTTCTTGCTCTGGGTAATTAGGATGGATTGCGACCCTCAGGTTTGATACTTTAATTGCGCGCTGTTCTGGAATGTGTGTCGCCTCACATGTAATCGTGTTACATTCTCTAGGTGGTACAATGGTATTGTAGAGAGTAACAATGCCTCCTTCCACCGGGAACTTGAGCATCCCATGTGCTGTAGACGGTACTGCGCGCATGGATGATATCCCTGGTCTTCCAATAATGCCATTGTATGGCGAAGGGGATTTGATTACCATAAAATTCATCCATGCTGTCATGGATTGTTCCTTATTACCAACATTGACTAGTAGGCGTATTTGCCCCATGGGCCATATCTTTTCTCCTGTAAAACCAGTCAACGACGTCATGACCGGGCTTAACTGACTTCGTATCTCAGGTCGCAGTCGCTTGAAACAATGTTCATACATTATGTATGCGGATGCTCCCCCATCAACATACATGCGGTGGATATCGTGACCCCTGCGTTAATTTCAATGGTGAGCGGTTCTACCACTGCGTTGTCCGCAGCCAAGGTGGGGAAAGAGATTTCGCTTCCGCGGGAAAACTTTTGGCTGATCTTCTGCCTAGTCATTCGTTGCCATGATTGTATCATGTAGATGGTATCAGCCTTATCTTTGGGTGCTTCTTTCTTGTTCCCGGTTTTTTGCTTATCTTTCCCTTCCTTGATGTTCTTAACTAAATGGTCCAATCTGCCTTCTTTTACTAGCTTATCAATTAGTTGGCGCAATTGGACACACTCATTGGTGGTGTGGCCATTCTGTCCATGATAGTCGCAGTATCCGTTCCCCACGCGCCGCGCTTCTGGGGTGCGCATTGGTGGGGGCCTCAGGAAGTTCGCGCCTTCAGCCCCGAATATCTCTTTTGGAGTCTTGGTTAGCGGGGTACATTTGTCATTATCTCGTCCGCTCCCCTGGCCACGGTAGTTCTTGTTGTGATTGCTACTTTGGTCAATGGATTATCTCCTAAGCTGTTCTTGTGACCTATAGTTTGAGTAGCCTTATATGTTTTATCAGTTTTTATCCGTTTTTTCTACATTTTATCCGTTTTTATCAGTTTTTTTTACGTTTTATCCGTTTTTTGTATGTTTTATCCGTTTTTATCAGTTTTTTTAAAGTTTTATCCGTTTTTGTAAATTTTATCCGTGTTTTGTATGTTTTATCCGTTTTTTGTCTGTTTAATCAGTTTTTTACGTTTTTGTACGTTTTATCCGTTTTTTTTACGTTTTATCTGTTTTTTGTCAGTTTTTTTTACGTTTTATCTATTTTTTGTACGTTTTATCCGTTTACGTAAAAAAAAGGCTTTTTTTTAGTTAATTACTTTTTTAGTAATTGATAAAACGTAAGAAAAACTGATAAAAACAAATAAAACCGGATAAATGCACAAAAAAGGGATAAAACTGACAAAAAAGGGATAAAATGTACAAAAACTGACAAAAAACGAATAAAACGTACAAAAAGCGGATAAAAACGTACAAAAGCGGATAAAAACGTAAAAAAACGGATAAAACGTACATAAAATGGATAAAAACGTAAACAAAACTGATAAAAAATGGATTAAACATACTAAAAACGGATAAAAACTTAAAATAATGGATAAAATCTACAAAAAATGGATAAAAACGTACAAAAAATGGAAAAAACTGACAAAGACGGATAAAACATACAAAAAATGGATAAAACGTAAACAAAACTGACAAAAAAGGATTAAACATACAAAAAACGGATATAAACTTAAAAAACGGATAAAACGTACAAAAAAAAGATAAAAATGTACAAAAAATTGGATAAAACGTAAAACAATACTGACAAAAACGGATAAAACGTACAAAAAACGGATAAAACGTAAAAAAAAAAACTGACAAAAACGTAAAAAAAACCTGACAAAAAACAGATAAAATGTACAAAAAACGGATAAAAAGCGTAAAAACGGAAAAAACGCAAAAAGAGGACTAACGGTGCAAATACCGTTAGTCCTGAAGGGTAACGGTGTAATATTTTGTCCTCATTGTAAACGCGGGATGTATGATGGCAAACGTTTGGCTAACGAAGGATGTAAGGTGCAAACTATTGCTGACAAGGATGTAAAATCTCAAAAACTGTAAACCATAGGGATGTATTTTTCAGTTTACTCTTACCTAAATTACTTTTATAACATCAAAAACTATAAAACTACTTAGTTATAATCCATTTAATGTGATATGTACGTATTCTATGATCTTCGTATAGATTTTACAAATGTAAACTTAAAGAAAGACAAAAATGTCAACATTAATGTCTAAAAGAGTTAATTTTTTTAGTTCGCTGCGCAGAACTGCCGTTCTTGACAAGTATAATGCTTTAGAAGGTTATTAGCCCAATTGGTATATAAACATAACATTAGCAACAAAATACCAAAATCATAGCATATATATAACGATATTTTTTGAAACTCAAAATGAGTGATCTATTCACTATGGGTTTAAGAGTTTAGTTTATAAAAGTTTAACGGTTAATATTGTAACTTTTGCTAATAGCTAATAAAAAATTTGGATTATGTATTGGGCAAGTTTTAAACACTTGTCTTCTTGTTGATATGTGAGAGTTCTTACCATCTCACCCAACCTATCCATTGTTTAGCACTCGTTTATCTATACTAGAAGGGTACCAGCGCGTTGCAGCGGCGGGTACCTCGAAATAAAATTTCCCGGTGAATAATGTATTTTAGTTTATTATGTTATTTTTGACAATAAATTTACGGATATCAAGAATTTCGTTTATCTCCTGCTCGTTCAGGCTAGAGCCCATTTGGCCCGTGCCCGTTCGGGCTCAAGCCCGTTTGGCCGTTGCTCATTAGGACTTGAATATTTGTATAATGTGCTTTATTATTTGTATTATATGACATTTAATAATTGTGTTTGAGTGGGTTGTACAATATGTTTGATAATTTGTATTTCTGATGTAAGGGGTCTTTTAATAACTGCATTAATTGTATTTATTGACCAGTTAATTAATTGACTACATTAAATGTTTTGAAGCATAGATTATGGTTTGAAATACTAAACAAAACGCATATCGTGAAAAAATATATTTTTAGCTCAGAATATTGTTTTACAGAAATTAACCAAAGGGCTTGTGTCCCAGTTGGTATCCTTTGTGTGAGAAGATCCATAACCAAATTGTTGGAGGTTCAAGTTTTGGTTAGAACATGTGAAATAGTTTGTGGTTGTATATTGTGAGATAGTTGGTTATTGTTTTAAAAAAAATAAAAATAAAAATTGTTTTACAGAAAGTAACATTGTAGATTGTTTTAGAAAAATAAATCTTATAAGCTAACATATTTTTTAAAGAAAGTTATATATAACATCTTATCTTATAAACAAGTATTTAGAACTTCATAGATGATCATTTTAGAAAATCAATAGTTATACTTTGAAGAACATAAGATTTATTTAAACTTGTAGAAAATTGGATGTGTCATTTGATCGGTATAAAAATAAAAACATAATTTAATTATAGTTCACTATTTTTACATATAATTCAATTCGATGTTTAAAGGCCCGTTTTAAAAATCTAGCACAGGGTCATCAAATTTCACCAGATGGCCCTCGACATATATAGTTATAGGGGATGCGCCCTTTATAATATCTTCAACAAGTTCAACTTTTAGTGTTATTTTTTTCAGGTCATAGACTTTTATTGAGTTTGCCCTCAGCCCATAAGTCAAATTGCCATCAACCAATTTCTAAATCCAGCGCAAGCCTTTTAAATGTTTTTATTAATAGCCTTTAAACATTAAAAACAAATTACTGTTATATCTAACTAGTTATAATGCCCGCGCACGCGCGATGTTTTTTCTAATTTTTTGAATAATGTATTTATATTTATTAAAAAACAAATCTAATTTTTGTTTTGTATTATCTATGGTTTTAAATTTTGTATTATACGATGAAGAGAGCTAGAGTATACGTAGTTATAATGCCCGCAAACGTACGAGATTTTTAAAAATATTCTTGAATAATGTATTTTTAAACAAAATCATATTTTGTTATTTTAACAAATTAAACAAAATCATCTAGCTAATGTCCTATTGGATTTACAGTATATATAAATAAAAAGGTTAAAGAGAATCAGGTGTGCAACTTTTTTTTCTCAGTTTAGTGCACCCAACTTATTTTTTATTGCAATGTAAAACTTATAGTGGGTTTCTGGTCAATTTATAATTTTAGTACGTTTTTCAAATAAAAAACCAAATGTTCAAACTACTTCCCATATTTTCTCTAACTTCATTTTTTTAGACCCTTTTCTCTTGTCAAATCACACGAATAAAAAAAACACATAACACTTAAAGAAAAACACATACACCACCACCTCATGCAAATAGCAGCCCACCATAACGAATTCACCACCACATCATCACAGCTGCAATATAACCACCATAAACAATTCACCACCACGCCAGATCTCTTTGCCGCCGCTATTGCCGGATCTAGCTACTGTCAAAGTCACCACCAGAGTAACAAACTTGAAAAAAAGAAAAGGAAAAAGAAAATAAGAAAAAAAGAGTCACCACCGGAGTAATAAACTCGAAGTCCGCCACCATTCCCATTTATTTTGTTCAATTACATTATGTAAATGTTCACTCTGAGTTGTGACCTTTTTTCAAGTTGGGTACACTATATTGAGGGGGGAAAATAAAAAAATGGAGTACCTTAAATTGAAATTATGTATAAGTTGGATACACTTTGTGCGATTTGCCCTTGTCTTAGAGTGATTGATCATATGCCATATACTCCTTTGTTTTGGCAATCTGATGATACGAATGACTGCGTTGAATAAATAGTCAAAAAGAATATAAGATGAGAAAGTCAAATGCAAAAGAAAATGAGTGATAACTATGAATCAACACTCACTTGATCTTTTATTGCATGATGAAAAGCAATCTCAAAGTTTTTGAGGTGTAGCAGTTCAAGAATAGCACACAACAAAAAACATGATAACTACATGAATATGGTGTGAGTCGTGTTCTAATGTGAATTTCACCAAGTTTGACAGTAAAAAAAGAAGTAATTTTAGTTTGAATAAGTGTGCTTGTCTGTACAGACTTGAGGTGGGAATTTCATCCCATTACTTATCAATGGGTATATATAGGTTGTGTTTTATCTCAAACCGGTCCACATGTAGACCAAAATTTTACTCTCATCTCACAAAGATATCTTCTTTTCTTTAGTCTTTTTTGTCAGCGAATTTGTTAATTCCGTAGAAAATCATATAATAATTACTACATCAAACAAAGATACGCATAACCAAACACTAACTACTATAACCCATTTATTATTTGTTTTTTTACAAGTATAATTATTATAATAAACAATTGTTAACCTGGAAATGGGTGGATACAGCATCGGAGACCCTGAAGGTACACAGAACGATCAATAGAGACAGGTGCAAAACTGAACCTATACATAGATTATTCACAAGTTAAAATACATAAAGTTCAAAGCAAAATAACAAAATAATTCGTATGTACCTGAAAGAATAGTAATAGTTCAAGGCAGAAAGATGAAAATACCTTGGAAAATTCCATTTCTAAAATCTGTAGTTTTTTTGTATCTGTATACGAAATTCAGCTAATGGTTCACCCTCTTGATTTTTTTTATAGCAAGTGTATAGAAATTGTTTTTTGTTTGCCACAAGGGTTAGCTTTTGTTCGTCAAGCCTCAACTAATAAAAATCCAACTTTTTTCTATAATCAGAAATTTGAGGAAAGTTGGATTTTTATAGCAAAACTCGGCATAGAAGAAAGTTGAGCATGAAAATACCTGATTATAGCAAGTTGGATTTTTATTACTGATAAAAGTTAAGCATGAAAATATCAAGCCTCAACTTTTTTCTATAATCAAAAATTTGTGGCTTCATCATTCGCGTATGCGTTGTTTGGAACTCTATCCACATCTGACATGATACCATATTTTGATTTGGGCATGGAGGCTTTGGATCATTTTGATCATCAACTATATATTATACTTGCGTTGATTTGAGCTTAAAGGGTTTAAATCATTTTTATCATCAACTCCTGGTTCTTGAGGTTTGGATCCTTTGTCTCATGCTTGCCAAAAGGTCAAAAATAACATAACATAACACAACCAACCGACAATACTTGATGGTTATGCATATTAAGCAGGTGGCCCATCAACCTGCATGTGGGAAGATTCCCGATCAACAATTTTACCACAATGTCCACCCGTGACACTCACCCTATAAAACATTAAAAAGTAGACACGGACAAACCCACATTAACTCCTGTTGGGGGGTCTGGCAGTAATAACTTTCAACGTTCACCCCTATACTCAATAGCCTAACATATCAGATGTTGCAATGTTAAAAACTATAGCGGGCTTTTGGTCTTAAACTGATTTTCTAATATTACCCATAACAGGAGCATGTGCATGAACTCAATTTGATCAAAATCATACATATATCATTATCTCCTTATGAAAAACACGACACAATCAACATAACAAAAAAATATAAAAACCCCAAATCCAAACATTATATCACATTCTAGTCATTTAATTATAGGTAATCTTTTTTTATCCTATTAGTACAAACATTCATGCATCCAAAACAGCCCTTTATTATGCCAAAAGCAATAAAACACCAAACTTTAACATAATCTACCATCAATTTTGACTAATTGACTAAAAAATGATACCATGATTAGAATCAAAATCGAAACCATCTTCATCTTCTTGTGTTATGGAAACCGAGTATGGCTATTAGTCTATTACCATGTCTTAATCAAGCATTAATAGGTTGATTTAGGGTTCTGAGAAGGAACCAATGAGTTAATGTAGAGATGCTGTTTTCTCTTCTAATTTTTCGATTTGGTCCGTAACTATGAGAAAATAGCCCGTCGGTACATGTGTATTTTTGATATTTTTCTAAATTCTAGTATAAAAACGAATTTTGTAAAAATTTTGAACAAATATAGAATTAGTTATATTTTTTTAATTCAAAATCCTTTTAATAAATAATAATAATAACTCAATTATTACTTAATAAGGTATGGTTTGATTTTTTTGAAATGAAAAATTCCCACTAAGGGTTTTGTTTTATTATATAAAAGATGTTATAGGAAAACAAATGCATCGTGAACTTGATAAGCTTAATTTGTAAATCATTAAATAATAGTATATGACTAAAATTATGAAAAGAAAGGTCTATTAAAGAAAAACACCTTGATTATTGATTTTATTTTATTTTCTTAAAACTAAATGTTTCTTGTTACAACTTTTTACTCAAAATAAATCCAAGTTTACTTAATATATGTGTTTTCTACTCAGCACAAGCTCCTTAAGTAACAATATTGAACTCAATAATATTAGCCTTACAATTTAACATAACTATACAGTATACATGTATACACAAAGGATAAAAACATAAAATGACACAAGCTCAATAACGCTCTCGAGTAGCCCACTCTTGATTCTAAGAGCATGATAGTGTAGAGAGTAGGAATATTTTTCATTTGAAGGCCTAATGAGTATAAAGTGTTCCTACACATTCATCTAATTCAATCCTTCTATTATATATACATATTAATCCGCGTTGTCGGCGGTTTTGTTTATGTTTTGGTGGGTGGCGTTTTTTATACGTGTGTTTTTTTTTTTTTTTGTGTTTTTCAAACTGTCCAGTCCAACAAGGCCTAACGTGAGGCCTTTTTTTGCCTATAACTTATCCGGTTAACTCTTGATAAACGAGGTTATCAAAAACCGACATTCTACACACTTTCACACACCAAGCACCGCCTTATACAAATCTGCTAAAGATGGTCAAGGTAAGATGGATTTGGCTCCGGTTTGTGCAGTCAGTTTTAGACTTGGTGTTGCTTTACAAAGAAACTCTTGCTTTTGAGTATATGTAATTTTTTTTCAGGGGTTTGATTGCTTATATATGCTGATTACCTTTTCAGTTTTTATGTTAATTTTACTTCGTTGTTTTTATTTATGGTGTTGTGCTTTAAGTTTGGAAGGTTTTTTTCATTTATATATATCGCTTGGGTTTTTGTGAAATCAGTGGTGTTTGGAATTGTGATTCTGGCATTGAATTTACGGGTGTTTGGGATATTAATTTAGGGGTTTTTGTGAAATGGTTCATGAGAAGCTGAAAACATCAACTTCATAGAGGCGATGAAACCAACATGCCCAAGTAGAATTAAGAATAGATTTACCTGGTGACAAAAAAATCTCATTCGTATTTAGATATGACTCATAGGTGATACTCATTGCAGTAGCTCTATGTTGATGTTATGATTCTTTTGTTGTTGTGTTTTGGTCTGTATAGTCTGAAGCTGCAAGAAACGAAAAGATTTAGTTACGTTTATGCGGTATAAAGTTGCGGATGAGTTGGTGGAGAAGGAGGTGCAAGAACGAAACCATCGGTAAATCTTATTAGTCGCGAAGCCAAAGAACCTACTATTAGTTCCACCACTTTAAGGGGTGTTTATGCTATATAAAGTTGCGGTGGAGATACAATAGTGGGTCAGCGGGATGAAATGCCTCTGTAGCCTTTCCTTGGGAGTGATGGAGATATGTCAGAAATATTTAGCTGCTCCTGTTGATGCTTACACTGTGGTATAATTTTTTTTATTTTATTAACCAGTTTAATTTTATGTTTTTCATATAAAGTGTTTGATAAATTGTCATTTTTTTTTTATATATAATGAGGTGATTACGACTATGGAGAACATTAGTTAAGTTATATAAACAACAATAACTATAAAGTCAGAAATTGGTTCTAATACAATTTATATTCCTGTTATTGATACAGCTACTGTCCATGCTCAAATGGAGACCTTATTTGCCAACGATTCTGGCCATAGAAATGTTGGATGTCTTACTCAAGGTAACGTCCGTCTGACACGTGTAACTATTCACTACAGCCTAACACTTTATCTTCTGTTAATCTGGTAGGTGTAAGTATGCCATAAACAAACACGTGACAGCTCCCGTTGTCGTGGTAATTAAATACAATCGTCAACTGCAGGCAATTAGATGTGCAACTTGAATTCATTCTTATTTTCGATATCCACAGTATTGATCTTTTTTTTTCTTTTAAATATTCATCAATTTCTCGGCTGTCTAATACTAAGTTGCCAATTGTTGTTACTATTGTAGGTGTCAGCAATCGTGCATTGCTAAATTTGTCCCGTTCATTCGCAAATAATAGTCGGCCACACGGCAGTCAACAAGGTTATTCGATAACTCATTTTTTCCTTCAAAGGTTCGCCGGTGTGTTGGATATCTAATACTAACTTAACCATACCTGTTACTATGCAGCTACGAGTAACCAGTCAACGGTAAATTTCTCCGGTCCACATGCAAATAACATTTCTTTTATCTTTTGCGTAACGTTGTTTAACCGCATCTATTCAACACCATTTACCTCTGTTTTTTATACTCATGTAACCATTTTTTCCTTTTTCTTATCTGTACAGGCTGTCCAGTTTTTTTTCTCATCTGCACACGCCCTCGAGTGATATATATGTACCTGGGAACTGCGACAAGCTTTGTCAGCATTGGTCGCCGGGATTTACTCTTCGTCTGTGGAAACTCTCAAGGTTCGAATACAACTTTATTGTGCATCGTTCTTTTGTTATTACACTATTTTTGATTTCTTATGTTTTGTTATTCTTATGGATGATACTTTGGAACTGCGACTTTTCTTGGAAATCATTTATCCAAGCACGTGAGGGACTTATGGATGATACCATGTGGTCTTGATGGGCTCAATACTCATACCATTTCATGTCAGTATATATTATCATCTTTTTGGCTTTAATCGTTTGAAGAAAAAATAGATAATTGATAACATCAAATAATCCTGAATATTAAGTGTCAATTTCTCCCGATAATGCTTGTAATTTATATCATTTATATGGATTTACGCTTGTTTTCCACTTTCAGGTAAATTACGAGCATTGGAGCTAAAGAGACGCGGAATTGGATAATTATCAAAGATTTATCAGAGTATGCTCACTTTGAAGAAGTTACGGCGTAATTCATCTCTCACATTACGCCGTAACTAAAGCGTGACTCAGAAAGCCAACTCACCAAAAGATTACGGCGTAACTCTCCCAAAAGATTACGACGTAACTATATTAGGTCAAATGAGGTTCCACGCCGCTGATAACTACGCCATAACTATTGAATAAACTCCAGCGTAACCAAGAAATATTGAAGATACGGCGTAACTACTTCTAAGGTTACGCCGTAACCAGCAGATCTAGTGCAAATTACGAAGAAATATAAGATTACGGCGTAACTATTCTATTAGTTACGCCGTAACCCAGATCTGGCCTCTAAATACCCCACGATTTCCAGCATTTCAAATCATCCCATTTCACACACCACAACCAAAGAACGTGGGAAGAAGCCAAAGGCAGGTCTAGAGGAGCATACGGAGCTGTCTCCAAGGGAGAAATCACTCCCCTACGATAAGCATTAGCATTTTATCTTTTCTTTACTTTCGATTCATGTATTTCGTAACATTGAATATTGAATTGATTTGTATGGTTAATATGAGCGGCTAAGCACCTCTTGGTGTTGACCTAGTTATGATTCCTTAATTGTTGTTTGCATTTACATTACTTCCGTATAATTATTTCTAAGTGTATGCATGCATAGTTTATTGGTAGCTACCATTGTTTCGGTAGTTTTGAATGGCGGTAGAGGCTAGTTGCTTAGGAGATATGACCAACTGACCCTAAGTGAGTAGACTGAGACGGGAAGGGTAAGATATGACCAACTGACGACCCTTTCTACTTGTGCGATTTGACCAACTGATCACCTACCGTTTGGATGAACTTAAGAATTAGGGGGTGAGTGTTTAAGTTGCTAATGCCCGGGCACTCACTATTATAAGTCTAGCATGTAGCGGTACTTAATGACTCGGCTTAGGGGACCAGGAACAACTGGACTTATGAGGGGACACCTGACTTCTCTAGTGGTGGCATCTTTGCTGATAGGTTATGGCGAATTGACCAAATGCTGTCTTCTCGACTTTGACCCCACCTGAAGTAATTGGAAGTAATTAGACGTAGACATTACTAGCTAGGATAATTAACTAGGTTAGCACCGCTCTCCTCTATTGATTGAACCTTTGCCTTTTATTTGCTTTAATAGTTAATTAATTAATTCCTTATCGAAATCATATTAAAATCTGTGACACCTAGACTTAGTAATAATCCAACACACATAGCTCTTGGGACGACCTCGGTTTTACAGAATACTACACTACACACGACCGGGTACACTGACCGTTAGTGTATTATGGTAGACCATAGGTATAACGAGACATTATGTGACAACTCGTACTTTCAGGTCATTTCTCAAAACAATTCATGTTTCACTATTTCATCATTTATCGTAAACTAGGTTTGCGTGTTCCAAATTCGCGTAACCTTAATGGTTTAGCGGCGAATTCATGATCATATCATCAAAGACATTTCACATCGACTAAGTTTAGTCTACATATCATTAGCATCATTTTCATCATGTTAGTTCATTCATGAGTTTGCACTTCACATTAAACGCGTAAATTTCATATTAAATAAACGTTATCGCGTAAGTTATTATTTTGAACATTTAATCCGATACTTCCAAAAATTATCCCGATATATTTTTATACTTACATTTAGTTTATAAAAATAATATTTTGAGTTTACCTAGTGTTTTAAATTTATTTTGTATATAAATTGTTAAATTTATATTATTACGACGCTTTTCTTAAAAACTACACGATAATTATTAGTTCACTCAAATTTTGCAAGAAATGTATTTTTACAATTTTTATGATCTCAATATACTTTACTTTGATCCATTAAAAATTTATTTTTAGCTAACTCTACCTTAAATACTCAAATGATTACACAAGTTACAACTTATACTTATTTAACTTACACATTTTACTTACACATTTATAAATACAATAAAAAAAAAAAAATGTATTTTACAAATACATACCCCCTTGGCCGACCAAGGGGGGTGATACATTAATTAGTTGGCGGATTTTTTTTCTTACATATTGAGATCTATACTCAACCTTACTTTCACTCAACTCATTCACAATAATTCAAAGTTAGTCAAGTTTTCTCTCCTCTTGTTTGTCTCTCTCAAAACCGGTCACACCTAAGGAGGAAGAAGAATCATCAAAATTTTCCAAATCAAGTTTTAAACAATCTAGTATACACTCTTGTTTAGGTTTTGAAATAAAAACCTAGGGTGTTTAAGTTTAATCCCTTGTTCTTGTCACCTCATCAAGTAAACTAGTAAGCATATCATCTTCATTTTTCATCTTTCATTATCATTTCATTATATTTGAGCAAAACATGCAAGACTTATGGATGTTTATACCACTTTTCACATTGTTTTTAAGAGTTTTATATATATAAGTCATCCTATAATTATCCCTTGTAATATATTAGTTTTGGTGATGTCTAGGAACCCATGACACCCTAAGAAGGTGTATGGTAGGATTAGAATAGCTTCGGAGTTGTTTTGAATGGGTTAGAATAGGTTTAGCACGAGAAAAACTCATTTCGACAAGTCTTAAAAAGGGTCTGATCTTATTTCTAAAATCTGGAAAATCCGACAGTAGACATAAATTTTTGGCCTAGATATTTAGAAAATATACTTTAAAACGAAACCGTGGCCGCTTGAACGGATTAAAACGGAGCTATAACGAAGAAGTTATGAATTTTCCAAGTTTGACGACGAAATATATATATCCTGAAAATTTCAGCAAACTGTTTTTGTTTTGTACGAGTCAAAAACGAGTCTTAAGCGTTATAAATTATTTCGACTTATCAAAAATATATTAGTATACTTTGATACGAAGCTAAGGACGTATAATACGTAGAAAACGGATTTGTAGAACTTAAACTATACACGTTTACACAAAATTGCCGTAACTTTATTATTTAAGAAAAACTATATTATTTTTATTAGACAAGTGTTACGGTAAACAAGTGACCATATTGAAGGCTATTTTTAACGTTGACGTAGAACTTTTTGTATAGAGATGTCTTCTAACAAAAGTGAGATCACCAAGCATATTTTCCAAAATGACCAACCGTTTGTATAGCGGAGTTGTGATGAATTAACTACGGTTGCTTAAACTTTGCCGAAAATCACTTTTAAACTACATTTTGGACAAAATCACCATACTTAACCTATATTTTTCTCTATGAACGAGACCTCTAGGATAAAAACTTAAATGCCAAAACTTTGAGATTATGATACAAGCTTTCCAAAACCGTTGAGTTCGTTTCCTAACGTTCGACGTACACCATTTTACGACTAGCTTTTCGAGGCCGTTTTAGTCACTTTCATGAGATTTCCAACGACATTATTTTACGACGAAAAGTTATAATTTCACAATAAATCATTAAGAAACTATTGTAGGATGACATTTTGACGTAAATACTTGCAAAGTAATTTAAGAATGGTCAAGACGTCAAAAGAGTATTTTTCGACGAAGAGTATTATTTTCAAAAACTCACAAGTGGTATAAATATCATCCGAATTGCATGCATAGCATTACATCATGACTTATTACATATCATATCATTCATAATAGGTCATTTTCGAGATTTACGCTACATTTCAGTGTATCCACTTTTGCCATTACATCATCATTATCATTGCAACAGGTGAGTTTTCATAGCCCCGATTTATTCAAGTTTTTACTTTATTTCAAACCTACGGGGGAGAATACATTGCACACCATTTTTATTACGCTACCAAGTATGTCAAATTCATTATATTGCTTAAGTTACCTCATTGCCAGTTAAATGTCCCCATTTCATAAACATGAACCGTTAATTTTCTAGAAGCGTGGGTGAGTGGATAGATCTATCGAGGGTGACACCTCCATCCGGGTTGGTGGATCCCAACTAGTCATACGGATGCATTTCATTTCATAAACATTATTTGAGTTGTTTGGCAAGACACTCTGTTGGGGCGAACATCAGTCAGAGCTTCGGTGTCATGTGCTTAAGCAATTGTAACATCATTTTGTGACATCATTGTCATACATATTTATACTTGTGGTAGTCGTATTAACATTTACATAAACTCTATGAACTCACTCAACCATTGTGTTGACACTTTTAGCAATGTATTTTCAGGTAACTAAGGCATTCACTTCATGGCATGCATGTGGACATAGCATAGAGTCGCGGTGACGACGCGTCTCACATGGGATTTATACACATTAAAAACATCGTTTGACTTGTACTAAACTTACTTTCCGCACATAGTAACTTTCATTTGGGACCTATACTTTGTAACTCTGATTGTTTTATTAAATCAAACGATGTTCTTTTCAAACGACACTTTAGGTCGTTCAATATAACTGTGATTGTGATGCTATGACAGTCAATCCCCAGGAATTCCATTCCGCTGCAAAACAGGTAATTTGGGGGTGTGACAGATTGGCATCAGAGCTTCGGTTATAGAGAACTAGGTTGCATCATTGACCCTAGACTATAACTACATCATCATAGCATCTCATCATTTCATCATAAGTGCATGTTCACTTTACATGCGGTTTATACGTACATTTTTTCGAGTTATTTACTTTCATTTCAAATCGATTGTCACATGGATGCCTTCAAATACCCATTCCATTATCATTTCCTCACACTTTAATGTGGAGAATGCCTTGTCATTCCCTATCACAATTTTAATATCAGCTGATTCATCACCGATAACGTCGAATGCCGAGATAAACCTTTAAGTAGGGCGAAGTCACTCTCACTCCTTTGTTTCACCACTAACATGTCGAGTTACACGCTATTCACACATTAAGTCACTAAACCATCATACATTTGAAGCACTTACGACATCTCATAACCCATTTCTTAGGAAACCATCGATTATTTTGAAAAATAACCTTAAACTTATCACCTTCTATCACATCTCTTTAGAGCGCTTATTCTTAACATAGGACTTGGCTACGTCTCATTTTTCCTCTTATTTTGAAGAGTTATGGCGTCGAAGAAAGCTGCACTAGAAATGACACCAGCTGCTATCCAAAAGTACGTAGAGGATAGTATATCCGAGGCACTAAGGAAAGAACGAGCAATGGTAACTGCTGTTGCCGAGGCCGCAACTGCTGCTGAAACTGCTAGACTTGCTTACATCAGAAGGTTTCAAGAGTTGGCTGCTCTTTGTCCATCTATAGTTTCGGACAATGAGAAACTACTGGAAAATTTCATTGGAGGACTTCCACAAAGCATCCAAGGAGATGTAACTTCTTTCGATCCACAAACAATTGAAGAATCTACCCGTATGACCCAAATACTCATGGCTCAAGTTGTGAAGAGGGAAAACTTTATCGACAATAATAACAACAACGACGATAACCATATTAACAACAACAAAAGGAAATGGGAAAATGACCAAGGAGGTTATAATAACAACAACCAAAACCGTAACACTAACCATCATCAACAACAGAATAGAAGGCAAGAAGCTGCAAGGGTTTATGTTGCTGCACCAATAGAAGGCAGAGGTTATGTTGGAACACACCCACTATGTAATCGATGTAATTTTCATCACTCTGGTCCTTGCCCTGCCAAGTGCCACAAATGCCAAAAACCGGGACATCTAGCCAGGGATTGTAAAGGTAAAGCCGTAGTCACATGCTTCGGATGTGGGGAACAAGGACACTATCGGAACCAATGTCCCCAAAATAAAGGGCAACAAGTTGAAGGAGCTCATGGGAATGCATACACGTTAGAAGGAGGCAAAGCTCAACAGGATTTCAACAACGCGGAAGACTGAAGAAATTCGGAAACTAACAGTCTTATTTTTCTTTATGTACTATGTTATACTAAGTTTATGTCTTCCATCGTATTCGGATCTTATGACTTAAGATGTACTACTTTTGATAAACCACTCGTTGTAAAATATTCTCATCTATCGTACTTTATTTTCTTTCCGATTTGTTATTACTCACGAGAATTTTAATTCCTTTTACTTTAACTATCATTTTAACGACACAGATTAAATCTTTGTAAACATCGAGAGTTATAACAACTAAACCGAACGTCACATCATCGTTCCTTAATTATACATAGCCTAGCTAACTATGTCTAATTCTGGAGGGATCATGTTATGTTGGGAGCAGTTATTTATAAATCTTAGTGCAAGCAAAATTACCACATATTCCAAAGTCAAAGTGTTACTCATGGGAGATTTATCCAACATTTTCTCTACTATGATGTTTTATACACTCTCAATCATCGATAACCATAACGACACTTTCTCATGTTTTCTCTCCTCGATATTCATCACAAACTCAAAAAAAAAAAAAAAAAATCGATAGACTAACACGAACTGAATTCAGGGACTGAATTCCTTTTTGGATGGGAGAATGTGACAACTCGTACTTTCAGGTCATTTCTCAAAACAATTCATGTTTCACTATTTCATCATTTATCGTAAACTAGGTTTGCGTGTTCCAAATTCGCGTAACCTTAATGGTTTAGCGGCGAATTCATGATCATATCATCAAAGACATTTCACATAGACTAAGTTTAGTCTACATATCATTAGCATCATTTTCATCATGTTAGTTCATTCATGAGTTTGCACTTCACATTAAACGCGTAAATTTCATATTAAATAAACGTTATCGCGTAAGTTATTATTTTGAACATTTAATCCGATACTTCCAAAAATTATCCCGATATATTTTTATACTTACATTTAGTTTATAAAAATAATATTTTGAGTTTACCTAGTGTTTTAAATTTATTTTGTATATAAATTGTTAAATTTATATTATTACGACGCTTTTCTTAAAAACTACACGATAATTATTAGTTCACTCAAATTTTGCAAGAAATGTATTTTTACAATTTTTATGATCTCAATATACTTTACTTTGATCAATTAAAAATTTATTTTTAGCTAACTCTACCTTAAATACTCAAATGATTACACAAGTTACAACTTATACTTATTTAACTTACACATTTTACTTACACATTTATATATACAATAAAAAAAAAATGTATTTTACAAATACATACCCCCTTGGCCGACCAAGGGGGGTGATACATTAATTAGTTGGTGGATTTTTTTTCTTACATATTGAGATCTATACTCAACCTTACTTTCACTCAACTCATTCACAATAATTCAAAGTTAGTCAAGTTTTCTCTCCTCTTGTTTGTCTCTCTCAAAACCGGTCACACCTAAGGAGGAAGAAGAATCATCAAAATTTTCCAAATCAAGTTTTAAACAATCTAGTATACACTCTTGTTTAGGTTTTGAAATAAAAACCTAGGGTGTTTAAGTTTAATCCCTTGTTCTTGTCACCTCATCAAGTAAACTAGTAAGCATATCATCTTCATTTTTCATCTTTCATTATCATTTCATATTCATTTCATTATATTTGAGCAAAACATGCAAGACTTATGGATGTTTATACCACTTTTCACATTGTTTTTAAGAGTTTTATATATATAAGTCATCCTGTAATTATCCCTTGTAATATATTAGTTTTGGTGATGTCTAGGAACCCATGACACCCTAAGAAGGTGTATGGTAGGATTAGAATAGCTTCGGAGTTGTTTTGAATGGGTTAGAATAGGTTTAGCACGAGAAAAACTCATTTCGACAAGTCTTAAAAAGGGTCTGATCTTATTTCTAAAATCTGGAAAATCCGACAGTAGACATAAATTTTTGGCCTAGATATTTAGAAAATATAATTTAAAACGAAACCGTGGCCGCTTGAACGGATTAAAACGGAGCTATAACGAAGAAGTTATGAATTTTCCAAGTTTGACGACGAAATATATATATCCTGAAAATTTCAGCAAACTGTTTTTGTTTTGTACGAGTCAAAAACGAGTCTTAAGCGTTATAAATTATTTCGACTTATCAAAAATATATTAGTATACTTTGATACGAAGCTAAGGACGTATAATACGTAGAAAACGGATTTGTAGAACTTAAACTATACACGTTTACACAAAATTGCCGTAACTTTATTATTTAAGAAAAACTATATTATTTTTATTAGACAAGTGTTACGGTAAACAAGTGACCATATTGAAGGCTATTTTTAACGTTGACGTAGAACTTTTTGTAAAGAGATGTCTTCTAACAAAAGTGAGATCACCAAGCATATTTTCCAAAATGACCAACCATTTGTATAGCGGAGTTGTGATGAATTAACTACGGTTGCTTAAACTTTGCCGAAAATCACTTTTAAACTACATTTTGGACAAAATCACCATACTTAACCTATATTTTTCTCTATGAACGAGACCTCTAGGATAAAAACTTAAATGCCAAAACTTTGAGATTATGATACAAGCTTTCCAAAACCGTTGAGTTCGTTTCCTAACGTTCGACGTACACCATTTTACGACTAGCTTTTCGAGGCCGTTTTAGTCACTTTCATGAGATTTCCAACGACATTATTTTACGACGAAAAGTTATAATTTCACAATAAATCATTAAGAAACTATTGTAGGATGACATTTTGACGTAAATACTTGCAAAGTAATTTAAGAATGGTCAAGACGTCAAAAGAGTATTTTTCGACGAAGAGTATTATTTTCAAAAACTCACAAGTGGTATAAATATCATCCGAATTGCATGCATAGCATTACATCATGACTTATTACATATCATATCATTCATAATAGGTCATTTTCGAGATTTACGCTACATTTCAGTGTATCCACTTTTGCCATACTAACACATTTGCACATATCAAATTCAAGATGTTTAGGCAAAAGATGCATAATATGCAGGAATCGAAGCATAGTTTCATATGATTATATAAAAACTATTCAGCTTTATTAAATATTGCGAATTCTGAGCAAAAACTGAGCATGTTTTGTTTTTGTCAAACGACTTTAAAAGTCCTATATATATAAAGCAGCAGTTTGAACCTTTTAAGTATTGAAGAAGCAATATCGAGGCAAAATTAGGCAAGTTCGCCGGTGCCAAAGCAAAATTTCATATAAAAGATTTATAGATCATATATTAGTATACTTTGATACGAAGCTAAGGACGTATAATACGTAGAAAACGGATTTGTAGAACTTAAACTATACACGTTTACACAAAATTGCCGTAACTTTATTATTTAAGAAAAACTATATTATTTTTATTAGACAAGTGTTACGGTAAACAAGTGACCATATTGAAGGCTATTTTTAACGTTGACGTAGAACTTTTTGTATAGAGATGTATGAATAACTCAGTTGCTTAAACTTTGCCGAAAATCACTTTTAAACTACAATTTTGGACAAAATCACCATACTTAACCTATATTTTTCTCTATGAACGAGACCTCTAGGATAAAAACTTAAATGCCAAAACTTTGAGATTATGATACAAGCTTTCCAAACCGTTGAGTCGTTTCCTAACGTTCGACGTACACCATTTTACGACTAGCTTTTCGAGGCCGTTTTAGTCACTTTCATGAGATTTCCAACGACATTATTTTACGACGAAAAGTTATAATTTCACAATAAATCATTAAGAAACTATTGTAGGATGACATTTTGACGTAAATACTTGCAAAGTAATTTAAGAATGGTCAAGACGTCAAAAGAGTATTTTTCGACGAAGAGTATTATTTTCAAAAACTCACAAGTGGTATAAATATCATCCGAATTGCATGCATAGCATTACATCATGACTTATTACATATCATATCATTCATAATAGGTCATTTTCGAGATTTACGCTACATTTCAGTGTATCCACTTTTGCCATTACATCATCATTATCATTGCAACAGGTGAGTTTTCATAGCCCCGATTTATTCAAGTTTTTACTTTATTTCAAACCTACGAGGGAGAATACATTGCACACCATTTTTATTACGCTACCAAGTATGTCAAATTCATTATATTGCTTAAGTTACCTCATTGCCAGTTAAATGTCCCAATTTCATAAACATGAACCGTTAATTTCCTAGAAGCGTGGGTGAGTGGATAGATCTATCGAGGGTGACACCTCCATCCGGGTTGGTGGATCCCAACTAGTCATACGGATGCATTTCATTTCATAAACATTATTTGAGTTGTTTGGCAAGACACTCTGTTGGGGCGAACATCAGTCAGAGCTTCGGTGTCATGTGCTTAAGCAATTGTAACATCATTTTGTGACATCATTGTCATACATATTTATACTTGTGGTAGTCGTATTAACATTTACATAAACTCTATGAACTCACTCAACCATTGTGTTGACACTTTTAGCAATGTATTTTCAGGTAACTAAGGCATTCACTTCATGGCATGCATGTGGACATAGCATAGAGTCGCGGTGACGACGCGTCTCACATGGGATTTATACACATTAAAAACATCGTTTGACTTGTACTAAACTTACTTTCCGCACATAGTAACTTTCATTTGGGACCTATACTTTGTAACTCTGATTGTTTTATTAAATCAAACGATGTTCTTTTCAAACGACATTTTAGGTCGTTCAATATAACTGTGATTGTGATGCTATGACAGTCAATCCCCAGGAATTCCATTCCGCTGCAAAACAGGTAATTTGGGGGTGTGACACATTATAAATATTAAAACCTGGTCAGTAAAACCTGCATCAATAATTAATGGGCAAAAAGGGGCTTTTTTCGATTCCAGAAAAAGAAGACAAGTATCTGGTGCTTCGAAGAAGGGATTTAGGGTGTGTTTGTTTAAAAAAAAAAAAGTCTACTACCCCTCTTACTCTTACCAGTAAGAGGAGGGCAGACGTTTTGGTTGTTTGTTTTTTTCTTTTGAGTAAGACCCAGTTAGACATATAACATCTTACTCAGTAAGAGGTGGGGGACTTGTCTTACTGCCTCTTACTCGTTTTGTAAACTTTATATAATATATTTGATTGTTTATTAACTATGTTATATTTATGATAAAAAGTCTTGTTTCATATTTACATAAGTTACTTATTATCGCATTGCGTTGGTTTAATAAACAAATTGCAAAAACGATCACTTAAAATCATTCGGACAATTATACAAAAACAAACAACATTATTTCGTTTAGATTTAGACTTTCTAGCCACATCTTACCAGTAAGATGTGGTAGTCAGATTCAGACACAAAACATTTTAATGAAACAAACACACCCTTAGTTTGTGAAGATACTGAAGGAAACGACTTGGTAAGAATCCCTACGATAAGTTCTAATACGTTTTTATTATTATTATTGTACTTATATGCTTGATTATGCTTTTGGTATGGCAATTTATTAGCTGCAGCGTTTAGTGCTTAGCTTATTAAAGAAAAGTGGGGCATGTTAATTGTGTGAGTTTGTTTTGATACAATGTCACATTTTGAGTAAACTGCTTACATATTTTATAGGAAATGTTGTGTCAAACTTCACAACGACCAACGTACTTCTTCTGTCATTAAATCATTTTTTAAACATAGACATTTAGACATTTTTTTAATGCGGGTAATTTTTATTAAGTGAACTAAACTTTAAACAGGTCAAGAGTTTTGGTTTCTGATCAACCCCTTTTTCTCATGAATCAAAAATGGTTCGCGAAGCATCTGGCTTACTGGTAATCTCCCATTCCCGCCGTCGAGAGACTTTTTCAATTCAAGATCAGCTCATCGAAGGGAAAAGTGAGAGTATCAAAATGCAGTTATATGAGCATCGATTTGATAATTTGCCTAGTGAGAAATCCAGGAAAAGACATGCAAACTCACTCTAAAGAAGGTAAATGTTCAAATCTACAAAATTTTGGGTGATACTTTGTCACAACTAACCATTGTTTTAAATTTTGATTGATACAGGGGCAAAGATATCATTTCGTGTCATAAACTTCTATCACTTGAAAACACAATAATTAGATAATCACTTTCAAAGCAAATCCCAAACACACCCTTGATTATATTTTGAGTAAAGTCCAAAATACATCCTTATGGTTTGTCTCATGTCTCGCTTTACATCCCTAAACTTGTTTTGGCACAAAACCATCCCTCCGTTAGTAAAGTTGGCACAAAACCATCCCTCCGTTAGTAAAATCAGTTAATGAGGACTAACAGTGCAAATATTTCTCCGTTATCTCCTAACGGAAGAGAGAATATTTGCATCGTTAGTCCTTAGGACTAACTATGCAATTTATTTTCAAAAATAAATTGCATCGTTAGTCCTCCACCACCATCACCGCCCTCTCCACCACCACCCACCACCTCCACCGCCACCTACCACCCAACGTCACCACCACCACCACCAACCACCCACCACCTCCACACACCACCACCTCCACCCAACGCCACCACCACCATCACCGCCACCCACCTCCAGAAATAAATTTGCATAAGATTACTTGATGTAAAACATGACAAAATATTTCCTATCATATATAAACACCGTTATAAGCAATTGTTTACTAGCTTTAACCTTATTTTCCCTCATAAAATAAGTTAATGTAGTTTTTTACTCAAATATAAGCGGTTTATCGTGTATATATATAACTAGAGAATCAGTAATCAGTTCAATAATGCATATCCAAATACCTTGTAGATCAAATGACTGGTCATAAGATTAAAAACCAACCGGAGGAATCTTGACACATTTGCCTTCACCTTCAAACTGCCATCCATGGTACAGACACTCTAGTCTTCCATCAACTATCTAACCCTCTGAAAGTTTTGCTAGCCTGAATCAGTAGCATTTGAATTAGATTCATATGTCTGCTTGTTCAAAGAAACGTAAATAGTAATTGTATTCTACTTCTTCCTAATGAATAGATGATATTGATATTCAATGATTTTGATCTTTGCCTGCTGTATTCGATATTTATTGGCAATTGGCAGACCAGAAGCAAGCATCATTTGGCGAATATAAACTCATTT